>JBAMHX010000001.1:19190471-19216627 GCA_037177515.1 Pseudomugil tenellus
ATTATTATTATTATTATTATTATTATTATTATTATTATTATTATTATTATTATTATTATTATTATTATTATTATTCTCATTTAAACATGATGATTAAAGTTTTACCATAGTAGTGGGTTTTTCATCAGTGTCCTTAGGTGTCACCTTAGCAATCCAGTACCTCCCAGAGGAGCAGTATGTCATTATGATAACATAATGATATGGGATTACAATGCAACCTGCAGGCTGTAAGGCATCACAGTTTCTGATAAACATTGAATTCTGAGATAATTAATCATATATTCATATAATGACAATTTATTACTGTAGCATTTAATGGGATTAATAGAATTAATATGACAATATTAATATGAAATATTAATATGAAGAATTAGCAATTAATTTATAATTAACCTCGAGGCACCACCTCCTATTTTCTAGTTTACTTTGGTAACACTATAGGTATAGAAGGAAACCTTATTATATGATGAGTTTATAACTCAATCAAAGAATAAAATAATTTATCAGTCTCAATAAATCAATGAGTCTCAAATGTTATAGTCGTAAGTTCTAGTTTGAATTGACTTAAATCATGACCACAGGAATCAATACAGACAACGACCAGATAGTAAAAGGGGTATTTATTATCTAATCTACAGGTTATAGATGGCTAAATATGAGAAATAATAAAACATATAACGAACAAGACAGACTAGACAAACATAACATAAACCAGTGTTGCAGTGGGTTTTGATGATAAACCTGGAGAAGAAACTATGTGTGTGGGATTAAACATGTATTAAGTAAACTGAGATGTTTCTTAATTATGTCTAAAGTGTGAAACCATTCCTAAGGCCTGGATAGAATAGTCTTTATAACTCGCCAACCATCATTAAAGACCAGTAATTCCTCGCTGAGGAAATGGGGTTAGTTCAGAACGCAGCTTACGACCAGTGAAATGGGCTTGGGTCTGGATCTGTTCTGGAGGGCTGAGACGGTGTCGGTACATATTGTCGCCGTTTAATCCGAGAGAAGCCTGTCTTTGGGGGTTCGCAGCTTTTAGTGGTTCCCTTTGTGTAGATGGCTGGAGGTTGAGGCCAGATATGGAAAGGTTCAATAATGTCTAAAAGAGAGGTGTTGTAAGCTGTTGTGGAAAATCAAACTTCCGTTAGGAGGCACAAGCTTTGTTGCAGTGCGGAAGTTTTAATTCCTGATTCTAGGTCATGAGTGAGTGGACATGTGTAGACCATGTGGCCCTCCTTTTGTTCTACAGCGAGCAGGACAAAGCTTTTAACACACGCATAATTAGCAGAAGCAGGTAGCGAGGAGGTAGCTTCAGAGCTTGATCCAGAGAAGCCAACAGCCAAGAGGGCGGAAAGTCCAGCGTCAAGAGAGAAGAGAGAGCAGAGTCTCTGTTGGTCTTTTTTAACATAAGCGGGCTTTGGCTGAGTGGGCAGATCTGGATGCTGCCAGCCAATCAGGGCTCTGTGGAAGTGATTTCAGCTCATGCTCCTACCACAGAATTACCTCTAACTGCATTAAACTAAAAGGATATCACATTAAAACATGAAACACAAATGAAAGTCCTCAAGAAATAAAATAATAAATGTACATACATAGAACAGAATGAAAAGATTAGAACCAAGAAGAGATACGTTTATTAAGAAGTCCTGCTGTCGTTTGAGTGTTCTGGTCTCCTGTGGAGAGAGCTGGAGGTGTGGAGGAGGGGAGAGGTTATCATGTTGTATCAACAAGTTTCTCCGGTATGGGTGAGTGGTTGTCTCCAGCCCCATGTGGAGAACAAAGGCACCCACAAAGACATCCACCTTTTCCTCTGGGGGAGAGAGTTTGATATAGTCAAATAAATTCCAAACTTTTGTTGACCAGTTCATCAAAGCATTCTAAAAAGGGGGTAATCTCCTACAATTACTTTTGTCTGGACCACTGATGTCAGTCTCATGCAGAGGGATAGAAAAGAAAGATTCCACTTCTTTTCATCCTATATTACTACTTTCCTAGCTTTCTTTTGAGAATTTGGAAAGATAGAAAATCTTAATTGTCCCTTATATTGTTATTTACTGCAATATTCTCAGACATGTTAACCTGATTGTTATGTTTCTATTGATGGTCTACATATGGTCTACAAATCTACATGTTTGACATTACTCGCCATGCCTGAACGGAATTTAAACAGGTGTAGGCTGCTTATGACAAAAGCTTAAACAGCGTTTGACTCATGATGATCATTTTGTCTTCCAACTACAATACACGTGATACGTCTGATGTACACATCTATTCATTGTGGACTGTTGCTAAAAGTTCACTATATAAAAGAATGATTAATGTGAAATATATACGACTCCACATTTTGTGTGAAATATATTTTAAATGTGGATGAATACAGTGAAAGAATGTCAGCTGAATTTTTTAAATCAATCAACTGCAGTTTGAACTGAAACAGTGAAGCGCTTTACAAAAAAACATTTTACACTCAAGCATGTGTAAGAGACACATCATTCTGTCCAGTGTGCCATGCAGGACAGTGTGCACATCCTGTAAAACTGCATAGACCATGGCCAGACAGTCTGTGACCACACAGAGAGAAACAGCAGGACCCCAACACCTCCCTGGTTTACAGCCTTCTGAGGAGCAGCCTCATTTTCTCTTGCAGTTGGCTTCACTCTCTATTTTTGTGCTGTTTGTGCGAGCACTAATATTAGATTGGTGAGGACTGCTGCTCGATAGAAAACACTTTATGCTTGTTAAAATAATTGCTCCAAGTTTTCCAACTCATAAAATTGCCTTTGTAATTCGGTGGGGAATGCATCTTCTGAGACAATCCCTCTCATGCTAGAGCGATGGCAACGGTTTTAATTAGTAGCGTCGGATTTCCACAGAAATGAGTCCTAGGTGCTGCACAGAGATGTAATTGTTGAGTTAATAGTCTTAATAATTCTGTCACACTTAGGGTGGCAAACGACAGCTACCTTCCCCATCATAGATTTTAATTTAGAATTTTAACTTAATGGAATTCAAATTCATAGAATACATGGATAATTATTTTTGTTAGGATATCTTTTCGTGTACTCTGTCTATTGGGATGTTATAGAGAGCATTGAATGTTGGCAGAAACCTGCTGTGCTGCTCATAAAGGCCATGCCTCTGTTATTCCACCTAAAAAAATTCCACCTAGAATTACTTTGTGCCACTGGGATCCAAGCTATACACTGGTTTCTACAAAGGGCTTTCACAGGCATGGATCCTACTGATGTAATCCCATAATCCCGGTGCTCAGGGGTTTCAGAACTGCAGTGGAAAGTGGGGAGGGGTGGTGCACTTTAATTAAAAATTTAAAAAAGGCTGAAATAATGTTGTTGCACAGAAGAAATAAATTTAAGTTGTGGTTAACATGAAAAGTGACACTTACAAAAAAATATATATATTTTTTCATCAGATCTCAATTTAGTTTTTCAACTTAACAATAAAAATAAAGTAAATAAAAATAAACAAAAAAAACAGACTTGTTAAGGATTTGCTCATTTTGTTGAGAGTAGTTGCAACCATGAAATAGTGCTGAGACGGAAAATTGAATTTATTATTGGGAATTTCACAGAGTAGTTGCTCCAAAATTAAATGTTGCAGGCCAACCATCAGAAGGTGTATGTCTAATGAAAAGCCTACTCTTCAATACAAACTACCTTATTTACTTCTTCTGTTCTCTCTTGTTGTGTCTGATTTCATTTCCTTTTGTTAGTCTGCATTATTGTCACTTCTCCTGAGATATTGATTTAGGTAAATACAGTTATTGCAACATAAAAACCTTCGAGCCTTTATCCATTGTGGTATAGATTTAGGAGTGAAAAGAAGTAGTAACCAATCTCATCTCCAATTTACATTTACTTAGATGAAAAAAATGTATATCTGTGCAGACATTCAATATTACATAGATAATTGGAATGTTATTAATCTAGCAATATTATCTTGTGATATTTTGTTTTTATTAAGCACAGATGATACATTGTACTAAAAAACTGAATTTTGATTAGGTACCCTTTAAATTGTTTGAAACAACAACATGGAGTCCTGTGATGGTTTTTTTCCCCAATAAGTTCTGTTTTTTATTTTTTATTTTTTTTCTTCCTTCCTCACTTCGAGAATAAAGTGGAAATTACAAGAATAAAGTTGAAATACAGTTTGTAGAATAAAATCAAAATGACGAGATTAAAGATAAAATACAGTGTCTTCAAAGTACCAATACTTATAATGCTGTGTTTAGGTGCTAAAAGGGAAATAATTTCCTTGGTGCTGAAGCCCACTCTGAAGTACAATGTCTCTAGCTCATCCATAGGCATTGTGTTTTATAGAGTAGGGGAAAGCTGGTTCATATTAATCTGAAAGACTCTAAGTTAGTGTCAACGTTTTTTTTTTTTTTGTTTGCTTTTTTTTCACTTTATTCTCGAAACTGTACTTCGACTTAATTCTTATTTTTTCGATTTTTTTTTCTCGAAACTGTATTTGAACTTTAATCACGTTATTTCAACTTTATTCTCCTCATTTCTTATTTATTCTCGAAGTGAGGAAGAGAGAAAAAACAATACTCCATAAATCTTTTTTGTAAAAAATATTATTCAGTTTGTTTGTTTTTTTAAACTTGTCTTGTCCATTAAGACAGGGAGATAATGTGGATCTGTCTGCTGTGAGATGCTGGACAACTTTGTTTTGAGGAACTGTATGTATATATGTATATACAAAGTTCCTCTTGATAGTCTGAATTCTTTATTTATTTTAGTTTCATCATAGTTCAACAACATTTCAATGTATTGATGGGCACGACCGGAGGAGAAGACAGGGGAAAAGGAGGGGAAACAACAAATAAAGAAAAAACAGAAACACACGACAAAAGAGAACCACCCACCCATCCAACCACCCATACTATATGATTTGTCACACCTGTACAGAAACCAATATAACAGGAGCCAGTCTGCCGCCAGGCGCACCAGATGCCCCCCCGGGAACCAGCCCCCCATGTACACACATACACCCACCCATCCAAACAGATCCTGCCCCCACCCCTCCTAGCCCCAATTCCCAGGCACACGCACATCTCTTCACACCCACACATTCGTATTCACACCAAGTGCCCCTATTCATAGCTCCACACACACCCCCATACACACAGTCACACCCACACACGTACAGTGACCCATCCACACCAACCCCTCCTCCCCTCTTCACCCACCCAACCCTTCACTTTCCCCCTTCCTACCATACCCCCAAATACCAAAGGCACACACTCCCATTCACCCAACCACATCCCTCCTCTCCCCCCCACGCACGCCCGCACACACACACACACATCAAGCCCAGCAGGTTTTAACTTCTGTTATTCCGTTTTTATATATCAACACTAGCATATTGTATGAAAAAAAAATCTATCATCATGTTTTTTTAATTGAATACAATCCCAGATCAACAAAAGAATATTGCACATATTGTCATATTGACTAGTGCACCCCACAGTTCACATTTACAAACAACAGTAAGTGGAAGGAATCATTTTCTGTATGACAAGAGCAATCCATTACATGTTTGACTTGCTACACCATTTATTTATGCACAGTTGTACCACAGGATCTTAATCAGGCTGAGGTCTTAACTTTGACTGGCTCATTAGGATGCTGTTTACTTTCATTTTCAGCCAGCCATTCTATTGTAGATTTGCTTTCTTACCAGGATCATTGTTCTGTTTCATTGCTCAATATTAACCATGTTTTAGCTATAGATGTGATGGCCTCACATGTCACTGTTATACAAATAAGACCAAATCACCATGTTTAATTGATGGTTTGAAGTATTTATATGGAGATGGTGTGTTTGGTTTTTGCCAAATGTGATATGGTTTGTAAAAGCCAAACATCTCCACTTTGGTTTGTATGTCCAAACAGGAAGTCTTTTGGGTTTTATTGTTGTCGTACACAAATCCAACATAAAACTGACAAAAGACCTATTACTGAGTTTCCTATTTCTTTAGCATCTGAAGAAACAAAATGGCACAAAAATCACATCACAAAGAGAACTTTTTTTTAATCTGTACCTGCACAGAAAGACACATCTCACTACTCGAAGACAATGCCGATTTTTTTTAAAAAAGCTAAAGGAAAAAAAAAATATAGCAGCATGTGTTCTGAACGTTTCCATATCAATCAGTGGGGGTCTCTCTGTAGTCATTATCATAAGTTTATTTTCAGATGTTTTTGCAGCATGCAGCATAACTTAGATGTGAAGTGTTTGCCCATGATGAATAAAATGAAGATGACAAAGCTTGGGTGTGACTTAAAGTAAGCCTTTAGCTTTCATCAATTCCTTTTGGCTTCTTATGCATTCATTATCACTGATGAACAGTCAGTGTGAGCACTGATTGTTAACCACAACAATAATTTCGGCAGTCCTATTGGCCAAAAAAAGTCTTAGGCCTTGGTTCCACCGAATGTGAAAGCACTGCATTTGTTGCTCTCCGCTTCTTTAAAGTATGTATCTGTTCTATTTTTGCTGCTTTGAAATCTTGTCAATCTAGAGCAGAGCTGATTGCTGAGGAAGGAGATCAGTCAGAATGAAAACCAAAGTGGATGTGGTTCATTTTACCAGTAAAAGATCACATGTACACTTTGGACTGCATTTGACTCTGAAACATTAACCTCTCCTTATTACTGCCGACGCTAACACCAAGCCATCGGGTGAGAGAGAGTTTTACCTCATAAATGGCACTGTGGAAAACATGGTATAAATCTTGGTGGAAAGTTGTGCTGTTTTGTGGCCTATTGTTTTGACACCACACATTCATACTATAAAGACATAAAAAGCAGGAAACTGTGCTGCATAATTTATTGGCTGGATTGTTGTTCATTTTAAAGCTTTAATAAAAAGCATTTTAAATACACCAACTATGACTCAGTGACGCTGTTCTCATGTGAACAGCAACACACATGTTCCACTCTGAAACACTTCTGCTTCTGCTTTCTGTGGAACCCTGGGGTATGGAGTCCAAGTATGGTGACAGACGCACGTGTCAAAAGTGTCAGTAAGGCTGATGTTATCTGATCGCCCAGTTTGGAGATTGCCCATTGTTAAGGTTTGTGTCAAGCTAATGAAAAATGTCTGATCTCTGTTTTCCACACCTAAAAGCTTCACAACAAAATGCCAAATTATCTACTTTCATACAGACCTTGATTGATTGATCAACACTTTGTGTTGATCAATGTTTTGATCAATCAATCAATCAATCAATCAAGAATGTTGCATTTTGACTTAGTTTTGACAATGAGTGTTAAATGTCATACATGTTGCTTTATAGCTGAGGTTTCTGTTTACATAGTTTTTAGTCCTGGCATAGCCTTTAAAGTCTAAAAAAACAAACAATGACTTTGGTTTGGCTTACTCTGAGCTTAGATACTCTTGAGTTTTCTCACAGTGTTCTTTTTCAAAACTCTGCCGACAAATGTTGTATTTTCGCTTGAACGTTATTTAGTTTAAATAATATATGTCTCTAAATTAATTGGGAAAAATAAATTGATACATGATATTGGCAACAGGAGTCACACTTGACATGTATAATAGAAGCTTTGCTTAGCTTGAAAAGGTGCTGCACTAAAGAGTTAACTTCTGATTCATATCTAACGAAGTGCATTAAATTGTGGTGGGGCTCACCTTGTAGTTCACATAATTTGAAAGATTTGCAAAAATATAATGATCTTTTAAAGGTTACAGCTTCTTCCGGCATCCAAAGAGATGCATGTTAAGCTAACTGATAATTCGAATTTCTCCCTACAGGAGTGAAAGTGGTTGTGAATGGTTGTCTCTGCAATGGTTCTGTGATGGACAGGCAATCTATTCATATCAGGAACTATAAATGATGCCATTGGAGGAGATGGCTAGGGGATATCCCCTAATCTTCAATTCCCCAATCCTCAAATAAATATGCAAATATAGAAACATTTAGGTATATTGTCAATATGTGACTCAGGTCTCCAGGTCATGACCTTTTATTTGCACTTTGAGGTCAATTGGATGAATAGTTCCAGAGATCCAGCCAAAACTGTTTTCAGGTTTGAGCGCGCCCTGCTGGCCAACCTGAAAATTATAAATTGCACAAAAATCAAATCAGTTCATCCTCTCTGAGCATAGTGATATATATTCATACGCAAAACATGAAAAGTCTAAACTTAATATTGTTCAATGTATTACATTAATGCAAAGGAACTGCAGCGGATGTGGCAAGACCATTATATCCCAGACACTCAGGCAACTTGTGTAAGACTTAATCTTGATTTTTTTAAATTGAACTAAAGTCAACATACCTAGAATTTGTGCAACGGTTGTAGAGTGAACCAAACAGCAGCAAAAAAAAAAAAAAAAACATTTTCTCATCAGAGCATTTATTATTTAACAAGTTGCACAAGATCACAGGTATCAGACATATTCATGACAGCATTGCAGTAATATTTTTTAAATTATGAAGGGCACTTGGGTTTATTAAAAAATGTGTTTAATAAAAATGTATAGTTTTTACAGCAGAATTTTCTGTGTGCCAGGCGAAAACATATTGTCAGGACTAACACAGTAGTTAGTTAAAATGTTAGTGGAGGGAAGTTGCATATATTCTGGCTTGAATGGAGATGGTGGGCAAATGACAGCAGCAGGTGAAGCCCGTTGGACAGATGAGCCCGTTAAGCAGAAAAGAAGGGTGGCAAAGCAGATTGTTACAGTTCCAACATAAACCACTTTTCGTGAACTAGGCTTAGAAAGGACCAGATGAAATTTCATCATATTCTGATATGCAAAACTTTATGGCGGGTATACTTTCTTTTTCATGTAATAATATTTTTATATATCAGGATAATTATAAACTTGGGTAATCTGCCAAATGCCTTCAAGACCAGGCAACAGGAAGCACATGGGGTTTCACAAAGGCTGGCACCAATACTGGACCAACTCTAATCCAATTACAAAGTAACAGCAGGGTGGCTCCAGTCAAGTCTGATGCATATTACTCCTGTCAACACTGAACCCCTGATCCCCCATTCCTTTATTTAATTCATATTTTTAAATAGTTTTAACTATTGGCTAGTTTGACCGTTGGCTCTTTTTTCATAACACAATATATAAAACATAAAAAAATTGACTTTTTTACAAATCTTTTTTAGCAACTCATATCTTTCTATTTAAGCACAGCATTTTTTTATGTGTTAAATGGCACAAAATATAATACAGAAGAAATGTGAGGTAATATTCCTACTTAGGTCCGCATTTAGTCAACATGTTTACCTTATGCTCCTGCAATGTTTATTTTGGCCAGACTCCCAACCAAGCAGTATCCATGCATTCGTGGAATCTTGATAGACTGGATGATGGGTGTTAAAGCAAAGAAAATTGGCTGTGAGGAACTGGCTGTTTAGCTGTAAATGTTTTTGCTACAATCTATATTAATGAAGACCACACAGCTATACTAGTTCCAACAGAGTCCTCTATCTGCTCCACCACTTTCTTTTATCACTTTACAGTGATAAAGTATAGGGGCTTCACCCACAAGTAATTACACCTCACCTCCCCCTTCTGACTTTAGTTTGGGGGGGGGGGCTGAAAGCAGGATAGTTTAACAGCTGCCGATGTCTGAATTGCCACAGATAGTAGAGACAACGGACCAGAACAGCACAATCACTTGAAGAGGACAGAAATGTTGATAAAGCAACAATATGAACACCAGGAAAAACGTGGAATAGTAACATGTTTTGTTGTTACTGAATGCTCCTGTGGGCATGATGATAAGTTCAACTAGCATAGCAGCTACAATGTTAGCACATATTAAAAACGCTGACTAACACACACTTTTTAAACATGGTATGAGATGCCAACAAAGTTAGAGGGCTAATGGGCAAACTGCATTTAGCCAATTCAAATTTCACAGTGTGCTATTTTGAAACAGTTATATAAAAGCAAACAAGATATTTATCCTTTGTCAGTTTTGAGGCGTTCTTTACCAAGCTGTAAACCCAGCACACATTGTGGTGGTGTAAGAACTTCTAATTTTCTTGACAGCGTTAGTCACATAGACTGTCTGAATTGCTCTTTAGAAAAAAAAGTAAAGAAAACAACATGATTTATTTTTTTGTTACTAACATCTTTTTATTAATTCTATTGGTGTGTTTATTTTTACCATTAATTTGCCATTTTCAATAATGCTTGAGGGAATTAAAATCCCATTCATTACAATGTCACATTTATTTATTCATTTTTCCTAACCACTTAATCCATTTCTGGATCTCAGGGAACCTGACTATCCCAGCCATTACCAGACGAGAGGAGATAGAGGAAAACAAGAACAATGCCAGGTTTCTCTTTAGCACTGTAGTCAGACTGACTATGAGTCATAGTAGTGTTGAGAGTTGAATTCCTTTAACGCTCAGCCGTGATGACTTCATGAGTTTCATCTTAAATTAGTTTTTATTAGAGAGGAAATCCATGATATCCTGCCCACTATTGATGGGGTTTCATATGCAGCAGCAGCCCAGAGACACCACTGATGAAAGTTACTAATGATCTTCTCATGACCTCAGATAGCGCACTCCTGTCTGTTAGTCTTCCTCACAGACCAGAGTAAGTCATGGTGTTCCTCAGGGTTCTGTACTTGGACCAATACTTTTTACACTATATATGCTTCCCTTATGTAATATTATTAGACAATATAGTATAAATATTCATTGCTATGCACATGATACTTAAATTTACTTATCTATAAAGCCAGATTCAACTAATCAGTCCATTGAAGTACAAAGATGTCTTAAAGACATAAAGACCTGAATGACTGAATGCATTTTCTCCTTTTAAACTCAAATGAGATGAAAGTTGTTGTCCTTAGACCTCAAAAACTTTGGAAAAAATTGTTTAGTTATTACAAACTACTGATATTGTTTTCTTGTTATTGTTTTAGATGGCAATTTTTATATAGTAACACAGAAACATTTAAGTTACTTTACAGCCCTGATTCATGGTAATTGCATAGAAACTACTAATGTAGTTTCCAGATTATTGTTTTATATGGAGAAGTCTATTGCAACATAATATTACCATGAAATAAAATGGAAATATTCAATAGATAACTTTACAGCCTTGACTTGTGATTTTTCATATAAACTGACCAATTAAAAGTAATAATTGGATTAAGTCACCATATTTATTTATTTTATTTATTTAAGCATGTATAGATATTTAGAGACAATTACCACAATATTAATTTTACTACATCATAGTTTCACTTTCCTGTTAAATATTGTAAGGGTGGCGAGCCTGTCAAAGATGAAGGAGTCTGGGATAGGATTGAAAGATATTAAAGGTTTATTAAAATGATAAGAACAAAGGGTAAAGTACAAAGTTGCAACAATAGAGAAGATTGGACAGAGATCTGTTCAGGTCAGAAGTCTGCAAGCCTCTGACCTGTGTACCAAAGAGACGTGAGTTTAACAGCTGGCACATTGCTAGAGACATAACATCTATGAAATGATATTCTTGTTTATATGATTATAGTCCTCCCAGATAGAACTGTACCAGACACAAGGATGTATGACGTACATTGTACGCCATAACAATATGGAACCAGAAAATTCCACAACAATATGTTACCGTCCTATTACTAAAGGTTATAGGCAACGTATTACCCTTTTTATTTCATTTTAGTCTGTTGTTGCCGTGATGTGTCAAGTGTTGCTATTAAAATTTAACCTGGTTATTACTACTGGTATTAATGAGGTATTACCAGTAATTCTGGAGTGCTTTCTTCTTTGTAATGATTATATTATCAGCATCACCATACAATTAATGAGCTGTAATGTTAAGTGCTTTCTGTTTTGAAAGCTAAAACCTTAGTTATTTCCCCAAGCATTATTAGACCTACTATGTCATGTCTTCAGAGCGAGAATAAGTTAGGCAAGTAGCTCCCAATCGTCTGATAAGTTTCTACCTGTTCTCTATCTAATCCCCTGCCTGTTGCCTTGATGGAATCATTTAAATTAAATTAAAAGATAGACACCGCGAAATGGGTAAAATCAATGGCATTGATAAAATAGTAGAAAGACTGGATAATATTTATTCAAGTTTGAAAAATTGTAGAACTTTCAACAACTTGGGTATAAACATTATAATTATTAATATCACTGTTTTTACAGCAAAGTATGTTAATTATATCCTTTCAGATTTTGAAGTATCTTTGGTAAAATGTTTAACTTTTAATGTTAACTTTGCTATTGTGGGCAACACTCATTAAAGCATGCAAAACAAAATAAATAAAGCTTCACATAAAGTCAAAGATCACATGCTCATTCACAGTTAGATGGCTCTTATCAGTATACACAGTTCCAATCACATGACAAACGCAGTTGACCTGTACAAGTGGGTTTGTTTTACCATCTGATAAAATTGGATTACATTTCAAAGGTTCCTAAACGAGAGCCAACAGGAAACACCCCTGTAACAGTAGTAGGATGGTCAGGCATGCCTGTCTTTTATAGATTTTATAGAGCTTTTTAAGCTGTACTTTTCTGTACTAAGAGGCAATAGAAAATATTGTATCTTAAATATTTAAATATGACATAAGTTTTAAATATCATGTCCTTGTGTTTTTGTAGTAGAAACCAAGCCTTGTGGTTTGTGTTTGAAAGGCTTTCTCCAAATCAAAGACCAAATGATTGAATTACAAAAATGTTAAATGGTAGGAAGCACTTCTAATATGAAATTCTTCACAAAAACAAAATTATCACTAAAAGCTTTCACTCGAATTTTTGCAGTAACAGTAATAAAAAAAAGAAAACAGTTTGCTCAGCCAGAACCCATGAGGTGGACAAGTGGATAGGCCTATTGTAGTACAAAACTACATGACTACTTATTCTAAAGTCTAGGAAACCCACTGCTAAATGGATAATAGCTCAGCCTTAGAATGAAGCATAGCTGAGCCATTGAATAAAAGATATTTAGTCTATTTGCTCGGCTGAATACAGAAACTAAAATCAAAAAGGTTTAAATGAAAAGATTTCTTAATTACACCAACTGTGAGGGTGAACCACTTAATAAAAGCAAGTGGAAGACTAGATGATTCCCCGGTGAGCATGCAGGATTACGTCTGTAATCTCTTCTGTCACATATAGTGAAGCCCCAAATCTCCCCTTGCTCTGAGGAGCATTCAACCCGTCAGTTGAAATGAAAGCGGCCTTAACGAACACCTCTCCTACTCATAGAGCACTCACATCCAGTAACTGTTTAACATGGGCTGTGTGGCTCCCACTGATGGTGTGTTTGAGCTAAAACCAGGAGATCAGAGTCAGCTGGTGTGCAAAGTCATTTTTATATTCCTTTAAAGGAAACGAAAACGTTCATTCTTTTTGATTGTGTGTGTGTGTGTGTTAATCTGTGCATATATTTTTGTGAGTGTCAGAAACAGCCAGTGCACTGAGCACACTGAATTGGTTGTTCCACAACAGTCTTAAATGGTTCCGTTAACCACTACATTCCATGAGCTATAATAATTTCAGGCAACAAATTAACTTACACGATTTATTAAATGAAATTGTTTACTAGAAACTGAAGAAATGTAGTAGCACTGGCACTATGCTAATTTTACAATCCCCTGTTGAAGTGAAGGGACTGAGGGTAGAAGCCCTGTTTTTCTTATGCATTATCATAAATCATAGTAGGCCTATTTAGTCATTCAATACCACAATGTCCCCTAGGACCGTAATCTGTTTACAGGAGCACTGCAGCTTTGCATAGTACTTTCAAATCCATACCAAATGCATTTTTAATTGGTAAATAAATGCAAAATGCATGCTAACAGGCTATTGTAGCAATGCTCCTGAATGCTTAAATATGGTTCTAAGCATGATGTTCACATTATGGATTTTGCATCACCGTGTGTTTCCAAGGTGATTTATAATCAGCCCGGCTTGTAGCCGGTTGTAGGATAATGGAAGGTCTTGAACCAAGATATGACTTCATCACATTTCAACATTAATATTTAAGATTTTACAGAATGTTTGAAGGAGAAACCTAGGCTAATAAAAAGTCATTAAGGTTTACAGATTACAGGTTTACAAAAGTTGCCACATAATAAATGAAATGTAAAAATTACTCAAATATATAATGATTTAACATCAATCATCTCTTAAACACTATGGTTGTAATGCCATGCTGTTAAATATTATCTTTGACTTTGACACTGGTCTAAACAATTACAGAAACAACAATAATAATATTAAGTCATGAGTTCAAATCTTGACAGAGGCCTTTCTGTGTGGAGTTTGCATGTTCTCCCCTCCTTGTGTATGGTACTCTGGCTTTGGCATAGTACTGGGTATTAATTTATGAATTAATTGCTTCCTGCTATAACTTTGAAAGCAAAGCTTGATTATTTTATTCAATTCAATATTTGGATAAAAAATATTGGCAAAAACTGTAAGCAGCTTGTAAATATTCTTTAACAAATGTGAGGCAATTTACGTCAAGCTTTTAGTCACTGATACATCTAATCATGTATATTATATGACTACTAAAATATCATTTTACATCAAAGCAAATTTGACATTGGGAAATTTATTAATGATCTGGCTTTTTGTCATAACCCATCTTGGGACCATTTGACACTGAAGTAATATACAATATTGCATAAGGACTACTTGTTCTTGATAGCAAAATACAAATCATAACAACTTTTATTTAAGAAATATAAATAAAATTCGCTATGCGTGTAAACCATTCAAAGAAAACTAAGACTTTCTTGACAATCTCTTTTAAACCTAAACAAGTAATGAAGCTGCATCCTGCTACATGTTGTTTTTTGCGTTATTCTGTTTTTTTATATTTATAGCAAATATTCCTTTATATTTTTCATTTTCCATTTCATTTTCATTTTCCATTGTTTTATTTTTTGTTTTGTTTTTGTTTGTACCGTACCGTCTTCTTCCGCTTATCCGGGGTCGGGTCGCGAGGGCAGCAGCCTAAGGAGGGAAGCCCAGTATTCCCTCTCCCCAGCTACATCTGCCAGCTCATCAGGAGGGATTCCAAGGTGTTCCCAGGCCAGGCGGGAGAGATAATCTCTCCAGCGAGTCCTGGGTCTCGCCAGGGGCCTCCCCCCGATGGGACGTGCCCAGAACACCTCACCAGTGAGGCGTCCAGGAGGCATCCTAACCAGATGCACGAGCCACCTCGTCTGACTCCTCTCGATGTGGAGGAGCAGCGGCTCTACTCTGAGTCCCTCCCGGATGACCGAGCTTCTCACCCTATCTCTAACGGAGAGCCCAGCCACCCTGTGGAGGAAATTCATTTCAGCCGCCTTTATTTGCAATCTCGTTCTTTTGGCCACTACCCAGAGTTCATGACCATAGGTGAGGGTAGGAGCAAAGACTGACCGGTAAATCTAAAGCTTCGCCTTCTGGCTCAGGTCCTTCTTCACCACGACAGAACAGTGCATAGTCTGCATTACTGCAGACGCCGCACCGATCCGTCGGTCAATCTCACACTCCATCCTTCCATCACTCGTGAACAAGACCCCGAGATACTTGAACTCCTCCACTTGGGGCAGGACCTCGACCCCAACCCGTAAAGGGCACTCCACCCTTTTCTGGCCGAGGACCATGGTCTCGGATTTGGAGGTGCTGATTCTCATCCCAGCCGCTTTACACTTGGCTGCGAATCGCTCCAGTGAGAGCTGGAGATCACGACCAGATAAAGCCAACAGAACCACGTCATCCGCAAAAAGCAGAGACCCGATTCTAAGGTCACCAAGCCGGATCCCCTCAACGCCTTGACTGCGCCTAGAAATCCTGACCATATAGGTAATGAACAGGATCGGTGATAAAGGGCAGCCTTGGCGGAGTCCAACCCTCACCGGAAACGAATCCGACTTACTGCCTGCAATGCGGACCAAGCTCTGACACCGGTTGTACAAGGACCAGACAGCTCGTACAAGGGGGTCCCATACTCCCGAAGCACCCCCCACAGGAGTCCCTGAGGGACACAGTCAAACGCCTTCTCCAGATCCACAAAACACATGTAGACTGGTTGAGAGAACTCCTATGCTCCCTCAAGGACCCCGAAGAGGGTATAGAGCTGGTCCACTGTTCCACGGCCAGGAAGAAAACGACAATGCTCCTCCTCAATCCGAGGTTCAACTATCTGACGAACCCTCCTCTCCAGGAGCACTGAATAGACCTTCCGGATTAGGAGTGTGATCCCCCTGTAGTTGGAGCACACCCTCCGATCCCCCTTTTTGAAGAGGGGGACCACAACCCCAGTCTGCCAGTCCAGGGGCACTGTCCCGGATGTCCATGAGATACCATAGAGGCGTGTCAGCCAAGACAGGCCCGCAGCATCCAGAGCCTTAAGAAACTCCGGGTGGATCTCATCCACCCCCGGGGCCCTGCCACCGACGAGCTTTTTGACCACCTCAGTGACCTTAGCCCCTAAGATGGCCGAGCTCACCATGGAGTCCGACGGCCCTGCTTCCTTCTCGGAAGACATGTTGGTAGAATTGAAGAGGTCTTCGAAGTATTTCCCCCACCTAACCACAATGTCTCAAGTCGAGGTCAGCAGTCCCCCATCCCCACCGTAAACAGTGTTGACAGAGCACTGCTTCCCCCTCCTCAACCGCCGGATGGTGGACCAGAAACTTCTCGAAGCCGTACGAAAGTCGTTTTTCATGGCCTCACCAAATTCCTCCCATGCCTGGGTTTTTGCCTAGGCAACCGCCAAAGCCACGTTACACTTAGCCTCTCGATACCCATCAGCTGCTTCTGGAGTCCGGCAGGACAGAAAGGCCCTGTAAGACTCTTCCTTCAGCTTGAGGGCATCCTTCACTGCCGGTGTCCACCAACGATTTCTGGGATTACCGCCACGACAGGCACCGACGACCTTACGGCTACAGCTCCGGCTAGCAGCCTCAACAATTGAGGCATGGAATACAGCCCACTCGGACTCAATATCTCCCACCTCCCTCGGAACAAGGTTGAAGTACTCCCGGAGGTGGGAGTTGAAGCTCTTTCTGATAGGGGACTCAGCCAGTCATTCCCAGCAGACCCTCAAAACACATTTGGGTCTGCTCTTAGTCTGGTCCCTTCTCTAGACACCTGTTTGCCATGGGAGACCCTACCAGGGGCATGCAGCCCCCGACAACATAGCCGCTAGAATCTTCGGGATGCTCAAACCTCTCCACCACAAAAAGGTGGCAGCTCAGGGAGAGGGTTTTTGTTTGTTTGTTTGTTTTTACTTAGTTAATTATATTAATAGGATCTGCAGCAATGTGACTCCTGTTCCAGATCCTCACAGAGATCAAAGGTCAAGGCACAGAAGCGTATGATGGAGCACATGACTTGATCACAGGTGAGTGAATACACAACATAAACACCAGTTTGATTGCACAACAGTTAACACATTTGGAGTGATGACATTTGAAAAGTAAAATCCAAATTTTATTTTTAGACAAGATAGAACATTGATCTATCTGAAAACCATTTAAAGATCTCAATTTCCATTTATTGTATTTCAGCTGCAGATCTATAGTGAACCTGTGTGTATGCTTTTTTTAAAGCATACACACAGGTTTTTATATTTTTTTATATTTTATATTTTTATATTTTTTATATGAACATATTTGTGGTAGTTTAGAGCACAAAAAATATCTATTATGGCACATTAACATAATCTTGCCAATAATCATGGCAGATCTCCAAGAGGATGCGGTCACTATGAATTAGGTCCAAAGGTGAGGTATCAGTTTTTATTGCTCTTATTGCAGGAATGAAGATCATATTTTATAGTAGTGCAGCATAGGGCAGTGTTCTATAAAAGTACATTCACACAAAACATTTTATGTAAAGCTTATTATCCAGTTAAGGAGCTTTTGTTAACATATGTACATGTTCTTACTTGTTTGAAATGCTTTCAATTTAGTAAAGTAATAAACCCTTTATTAAATAAAAAAAATCATAGTTAAAACAGAATTGTATCAGGACATGTATTTCTATCATGACTGGTATCAAATATATTAAGGTATACAATGTAATTTGCAAATGATAAAAGATAGATGTTCTGTTTTTAGATTTAATTCTTATGCTGACTACATACAGAAGAAATGTCACATTTATGCCAATATGCAGGTTTATAATTTGCTATCTTACAATATTGTCTATCTATGAAGTTCTTGAGAATGGAAGGATATGTTGGTATGTAATTTGGAGAAACACCAGCAGTAAATCAATTCAGCCAGAGATGTGAGATACTGTCCTTATCATGCTCTTATCACTTCCTTATCAAAATATGAGCCCCACAGCCTAGTGGGTGACCAATGAACATTCCTACTGCTACTGAAATAAATACAAGGGCATCCTGTGCTTTGTCCGCTGTTATCTTAACAAGTTATCTCAGAGTCATCAACAATTACTTCATGAGTGATCCAAATGAAATGCTTTCTTCAAGTCTCTCTCTCCTCATCTACTGGGATAAAGCTTGTCCAACATGATAACAATAACAACTCCTGTACATAAGTGTAATGTGATTTAACTCTGTTCATTCATGCTGATAAAATATTCAAGAAATCCATAGAGCTTGTCATGACTGTACTCTGTGACACTGTTCCATAAAGATGCAATTGTTTCTTATCAGTGTCTGTTTAAAGCTGGTGTCAGACATGAGATACTAGTGAATGATCAACTAAAGAGATTATGTTTAAGCAGGCAAAGACCCCAGCAGAAAATATATGTACCTAATTACATTTCTTAAAGTGAATATATACATGTTTCTGTACACTTTATTTGTATTTTAACCATAACACCAGTTGATTAATTGAAAAAGTTTTTATACATATGTGATATATTTATTTCTTATTTTTTCCAGAATATGATACACTTTAGTACTAAAATGACAACATGAGCTCCAATTTCATTCCTGCTGGCAACGAGCTAGTGTGTGCAGCATAAAGGGTGGTAGACACTTCACACAGACCCAACAGCATATCACCTCATCTGTCAATCAAGCAACAGGGGCGGTGAAGGGTAAGGAGGAGACAGGCACGCTGGCTAATCATTTTGTAATCAGGCGTCAAAACAAAACAAAAAATGTTTATCTGAACAGTGCAGTCGGCTGCCAGAGTTGACATGAATGTTTTTTCGTCCTGTGTCAGTATGTCAGGGCTAATGGACAACGGTAAGGAAGGGAGTTAATTACTTTTGACGATGCTCCCTGTTAATTTGCCTTTCATATGGAACCCTTTTTCTCCTCTGACATCGGTCAAGCAGTCCAATTGTTTGGCATAAACCAGAGCACTCGGAGTGTCTACACAGTCTCTTTGCATAAGAAAAGATTGTAGACAGCATTCTTTGTTTTGTTTTCTTTTTCTTTTGGTCAAAGTTCCCACATTAAGACAATGAAAGGTTATCATTGTTCAACTGATGGAAGGATTTTAACTATATCTCTAAATGTTTTTCAAGTTGTCACACTATCGATTGTGTTCTTTTTACACTATTGCATATAGACATGATAGAAATTATGATTTGTATGTCAGGTTCCTGTCTAAAGACTTTTTAGGCTTGTTTTTTGTGCACTGGCCTGAAAATGTAGCATAACTCTCTAAACAGATATAATTGCGTGCAATGAATGCTGCAAAGTGAGATGTTTCAGACCTCAGGTGGACTTTAAACTAGATGTCAGTACCAGTCCTAACCAGAGTAACATTAATACAATTTAGTATTAGTTATTTGTACTCTGACAATGGGAAGGCATTTTAGTCAATTCACTAGTTTTTTTTTTCTCTTTTCATGCCATCTACCATTAACAATATGGTTGTTTATGAAAATTCCAGTAAATTACTGTAATTGAATTAATCCACCCAACCTGTGTTGCTCTAACAATCATATTTTATTCAACATTACTTAATTCCCCCTTTTCTATCATTCTGGTGGTTAGTATAGTTCATCAAGTTATCTTGACTATGTCTACATCAGCATTATGTTGTTAGTGTATTATCATGAAAACAAAATTCTATTCAAACAATTAAATGGGTACCTAATAAAGGTACAGGTAAATCAATATTAACTTATGTATATTTTGCCATTAATGTGAGATCAAGTGACTTTCCAGTTAAATGGAAATTTTTTACTTTTCATTTACTCTTTTTTTTACATTTTCTCCAAGTACTTTGGAGAAACATAGTAATTGGAATGGACTTTAACTTAGCGCTATTCCAGTCATGTTGAACACTCAAAGCATTTTACACTACATAGTGCATTCACCCTCTCACACGCCGATAGCCACATTGAAGGACAATATGGGGTTTAGTGTCTTACCCAAGAATACTTAGACATATAGTTATGGGAAGCCTGGAATCGATCTTGCAACTTTCTGGATGAAAGACGACTGCTCTTCCTCCTGAGCAAGAGCTACAGTTGCCTCCCTTCTGCCCATGCATTGAGCAGCTGTAGCCAAAGCATAATTTCCCATAAAGCAAAAGTTGATAGCTAAAAAGCCATGTTGGGGAACTAAATTCCACCAAATAAATTTTACTTGTGACCAACTGGCTTATTGTAATTTTAAGGCGTTTCAGAATCATACAAAAGAAAAGCCTAAAGAGTGGCAGACAGGCATAGCAGATGTTGCTGCAGTGGAGAGACGTGTACTTTGTTTCACTGTTTGAGTGGCACATTGTCATCTCGGAACCAGCTGCAACCCCTGTCACCTTCCTTTACTTCAGTTGTACTCATATTTACGCCACATTTAAAGGTCCAATTTCAATTTCACTGACATGTTTTTTTTTCTTCTTCTTTCACAAACATTTACTTTCCTAGAAATTGTAAACTCTTGAACTCTTATCTCGTGTTGTCCTCATGATGACCTGTGTTACCAGCTGTGACATCGTGATTGGTATTGTCTTGCCTTTGTGTGTCTGTGTATGTCATCATGGCAAAATGTTCTCCTGGTGACATCTGCTGTAGCTGGAGCTACTACAAAGATTGTTTTGAGTACTTTGGCAGGTGTTTATGTGTGTGAAGACAAATTATGTTAACCTGTTTGTGTCACACCACTGTGGTCATGAACATTTCTTAGTTTTTTATCAAAATAGAAGACACATTTTTGAAAGGGAAGGCAAGGCAAAGTTTATTTATACAGCACATTTCATGTACAAGACAATTCAAAGTGCTTTACTTGAAAGAACATCAGAGCAAATATCATTATGACATAACATCTAAATGCTGTTTCTCCATGTTTAGTCTGGACTCTGTTCTGGATTATCTGATATGAATCTTTGGATGTAAGAGCTGTGCTTGGTTTATATTCTCTGAACATATCACAGATGTATTCTTGTCCTAAACCGTTATGGGATTTATAAATAAATAAATAAATGTTTATAAATAAATAATTTATAAACAATCAGCAAAGTTTTAAAATCTATCCTGTGACTGACTGGAAGCCAGTGTAAAGATTTGAAAACTGGTGATGTGTTCAGATATCTTAGTCCCAGTTAAAGCTCTAGCAGCAGCATCTGGATGAGCTGCAGATGTCTTACGCTCTTTTTGGGAAGTCCTGTTAAAAGATCATTACAGTAATCCAGTCTACTGGAGATGAATGCCTGAGTTTTTCCTGGTCTTTCTGGGAGACTAATCCTTTAATTCTGTTGATGTTTCTGAGTTGTTAAAAAACTTTCTATAGTCACAGCGTTGATGTGGTTTCAGAAAGTCAGTTCTGAGTCTATCAACACTCCACTGATTTGTAGTTTTAGGAGCCAGACTCTCCAGGTGTTTAATGATGCTGACCCTCTTCTCTTTTTTACCAAACAGAAATGGCTTTATGTTCAGCTCCACTACTTCCCGAACTTAAGACAGCTTCTTGTTTCCTGTCTTTCATTACTGAACAAACTGATTGATCCAGGTGTGTACGACCTCGGTAACCACAACGGCAATATCCAGACACACCTAGATTAATCAGTTCATCCAGTAATAAAGAGAGCAAACAAAAGGAGTTGTCGTAAATTCAGGAAGCAATTGTCTCAGTTTTTTTTTCTTCATTTAATTGTAGAAAATTTTTTCTTATCCAGGCGTTTATTTGCTCCAGACAATGACATAGTAGGTCTATTGGCCTGAAGTAGTCTGGTGATAAAGACACATAATATTGTGTATCGCCTGCATAACTATGATAATTAATGTTAAAGTTCTGTAATAGTTGACCCAAAGGAAACACATACAAGTGGAACAGAAGAGGTCCAAGGACTGACCCTGCGGTTATTCCACAAGTCATGGCCACTCTCTCAGATTCCAACCTCCTCTAAACAAGCCTAACATTTAACAGAAATGTTTAAGTCAACTGAAACACCTTCAGATTATGTATTTTATGTTTTTGCAGACTCAGTCAGTCTCCTCTTTGAGATGCTTACAAACAAATCAATCATAAAAACAAATCACAACTATTCACTGACCTTTACCTGGACAAACATCAGATACCCAAGTTCAAATTAATCCAGCATGTAATCTACTTCTATAGGATGTTCTACATCCACATCTCAAGGTTACTGATCGTAATGCAACATTCATACAGCATCATCTCACCAACTACCTATGTAGGTAGCAATATTTCTTTGTCCAATTAACACTTTATGTATACGTCACAAAATCACCAGCTGTGAAAACTTTGCAAACTTGAAGAGTAGTGGAAAAGAAGCACATATAAAGTTTATAAATTGGTTCTCCGTGAGTTTCTTTCTTCATCAATAAGGTGATTATAGCCGTACTCTAAACAACCATTTTTCCAAATTTATTTTACTTTATAAATTAAAAAATATCTTTAATAACAATACTAATTATTGTCACATATTTTGGAGCCAGACACAAGAAGTAGTCATGCATACCTGCAATAATTAAATTCATGGCAAGTCTAGAGTTTTTGGCATCTGGGTTATTCCACCGTACAGTAGCCAACACAGCAGCAATCTCTCACTCACATCTTTTACATGTGTTGACTGAATTCCTAAATGCAATGTCGCGTCATATCGCAACATTTATTAGGTTTCCAAGCTCTCGAGATTCTTTGAATAAGACAAAACAAGGTTTTTTGAGATGGCTGGATTCCCCGGTGTTATAGGAGAAATTGACTGCACTCGTGCAGCTTGTGCCTGCCGCAAACTCTGAGCATATATACAGAAACCGACAACACACATTCATTGAATGTGTAGTGCGTTCCTTTGAGCTGCTGACAGATTTATTTGCTGTAGCTCTTTTGGACATTTTATTGGCTTCTTCCACCAACACCTCTAATTTCATCAGATCAAACTTGTATTTTCGCTTGCGTTTTTGTACAGTTGTCATCAAGAAAACCATGACACATGCTAAATCCTCATTTAAATAGGCATGTCTCCAACACTTTGCACCTGCTGTCATTTGCGTGAGCAATCTTATTAGATCACATACTAATCACGGCCCCGCCTCACACTAGATGCCACACGCTAATTAGTACACTCAAAATGAGATCTTAGTAAATTCGGCCCTAAATGAATACATACAAAGCTGACGCATTAATGCTGTTTTCTTCATTTAAGAGACACGAAGGACACGATGGCAAAAATATAATAACCAGAAAGTAGATTAATTCTTTCCATTTTGTGCCCTTGGGCATGGCCCACCATCAAAAACATTGTAGACACCCATGCTTTCAGGAGCTAAAGACACAAGTTGGTGTATTTTCCATGTTAAGAAATATAACCCAATGTAGAGTTAACTCTAATGCTGACTTTTGAGACTCTAGCTTGCTCAGATTCCCTCTACCACACTTTCAATGAGGAACGTTAACTCACCCAAGCGCTCAAAGAAATGCCCTACAGATCTGATACACCTATTACACTTTTAAAGCTCGACTTTCAATCACATCCCACACTTGCCTGACACCACTTTAACCGATTCAGTAACACCACCCTACAACACAATCCCTCACCAGGAAAAGGTAAAATCCAAGGATGCAGAGTCCTCTGAAGAACCAGAAAGGTGTATGAATAGTGTTTTTTTTTTGTTTGTTTGTTTTTATGGCTGCCACCTACAAAGTGCTACAAATCTAATTTAACTTGGCATTTCCAAGCAGCATAGTCACAATTCTGGTTCTTCGGCTCCAAGTTTGATAATGCTTCACATTTATTATGGCAGGTAGTAGATATAACGATTCTGAGATTGTTTACTGGCTGCAGCAACTTTCAGAATGAATGATAAAAGTTGCAGCTGCCTGGTAAATAATAGCTACATGTGGCTGCATCTCCCAGGGTAGTTTTTGAAACATGATATCACGTTTAGAATGCTGGCCACATTGAACTGGGAGGATATAAGACGAGGTCACTGACAGTCTGGTCCTGGCCACAGTTTGAGTATCCGCAATTGAATAGTTTGATTGGCAAAAAAAGATTAAGAAAAAAACAAAGAAATATGAGAATCCCCCCTTCCTCTTGAAAATACAGTTCTTAAACTAGTTGATACCAGTATCCAGATATTTGCCAGCAATATATTCTCTGTCCTCTCATAAACTGGAAACCTACGTGATACTCTCTGAATGGGAAGGGGGAAGGAAGCATTCCATTTTTTTTTTTTTTTTTTTGGACAATGTTTCTTATGGTTTTGAGCTCCAAAGAGCCCCTCCTGCAAATCCATTTGCATTGTATGTTATCATAATGGTAGCACCCAGTATACCGAATACTACTATTGGGCCTGATCAACTGGCTGACATATGTGGACTGGCCAAAAGTGAACATGGGCCTTTAATTCTTGGCCATCAATCTGACCAAAACCAGTGAGCACTAATGTAAATTGTGGTAATTCGTTTTAAAATGGGCTTGATAGGCTGCAAAGGGCCCAAAGGGTTGATGATTGGTCCTTTGGCTGTGATATGAAATATGAAGCTGTTTTATGGAATCCTTAATTAACTGAAACAGTCTGCCACAGGCAGTACACATGCCTTGCATGTAAAAGAAAGGGAGAAAACCTATATTTGGTGACTTTAATTGAATGCAAATTGAACATTGTCTTTACTGTATGAAGATGTCTGCATGTTTTCAGCAAAATAAACAGTAAAAATATATCTATAGTATTATATGACTTAGAAAAGATCTTCGTAATTAACAGCAACTGTAAGCTCTTTAAGTGTTTTAGATATATTATATTAGACATCTGTTTTTGATTGAAAGGGGGTAGTGACATCCATATACCTTGTAGGTCATATATATTAATGATGATGCACAGACAAGAATATCCCCAGCGTCTTTACACAGTGCACATGAGGAATGATAATCAATCTTTCTGTCAGAAACTCAAGAGAAAACTAACAACACTACCTTGTTGCACAAAACAGTTGGTCTATGAGGGGTTGATTCTTTTAGCAATAGCTCTTAGAAATCAAGAGACTGATGAGCATTTCCACAATCAGGAAGACAAATCCTCTGTGTCACTCTGAGCCATGTGCTGTTCTATGAGAGACAGGCAATCTCCCTGCATGCAAACAATGCCCCCAATTTGTCAGGGACACAAAAGCAAGTCTGGCAGATCCCGTTTGCATCACTGTGTGAACAACAAATGTAATTGATCACAATATTGATTATTTTATTTTTGAGAAAAGAGATGTCCCAAGGGACTATTTCAGGCAGTTGAATAATCGAACCCTAAAATCTAACTTCTTTGACCTTTCTTAGGATATATAAGAAAAAAAGTTAGAAAAAGCACATTTGTTATGTAACATAGGATTGTATTATGAGAGGACATGTGACAGGTACATTTGTTTATATATCAAAAACTAATAGTGTCGTAATTTAGGGTTAAAAGTTCTAAGATTGAAATATACAGCCAATACAGTCCTGCTGGGTACAATATTTTCTTTGACTCCATTTTAAAATCATCCTATACAACTAAACCAAGCCACACCAATTATGGTCCGCTTTCAGTTGTAGGTCCAAAGAAAGCGGTACAGTATAGTTGAGGCGAGCTTTTTTTTTTTTTTTTTTTTTTTTTTAAACGTGTCTTGTCCAGCATCTAAGCAGGCAAAATGATGATATGACTGCTATGTTGTGCTGAGCAATTTTGCTCTGTCAAGAGGATCTTTCTGTATATATGAATATACAAAGATCCTCT
>JBAMHX010000001.1:19238067-19267137 GCA_037177515.1 Pseudomugil tenellus
GAGTGGGGGGGAGGGTCTGATTTCTGTTGCCACCCAAGTTATGCGGAAAAAACAAAAAAAAAAAAGAAAAAAAATGAGAAGACGCCCAAAAAGAAAAAAAAAAAAAAAAAAAAAAAAAAAAAAATCCACTATAATGTTCAACTGAGTAAATAATGAGTCTCTTACAAATTTATCATTTAAGTAATAGTACAGTTACTTTCAATAGGGCAAATGTGAACGGAAACTGTAATTCTCTTAATGAAAGACACATCCCTTGTTGGAAGTGTGTGACAATACCTTTAACAAATGTCCATTTATGTCATTCATGCTACTTGATAAAGTCTGTGGCTCTGTTCTGTAAAAACAAATGCACAATCTATTTAAGGAAATCCACTCAAGAGAACTTAGATTTCACTAACAAAAAGCTGGCTTACTACCTGGAATCTCCTTCTTTCTGAACTGACTGAAGAGATGTTTGTTGGGAGGAAGAACTCTTTGTAGACACCTTTAATGGGTTCAAAACATTACATATAAATCACAAAAACACAAAGAAGCACTGAATAAAATGTTTAGAATAATTGCAAACACTGAAATAATCTGCTGTACTTTTTTATACCCACTTCAGACTTTACATCATCAGATTTTGCACTGGCAGAATCTGCACTCTTAAGCAGTCCTTGCTCTCCGTCCTCACTGCTGCTGCTTGATGGAGTCCGACCATTTGACACTGAACGAACAGCAGATGGAGCTGCTGGGACACAAAAAACATTTCCTCTTTTTCTTCTTTATTTTAATGTTTTATTTAAAGGGGGAGTTGCATTATGCTTAAGCATCACTGCCAGAATCATTTTACATCAGTTATAAGGACTGAAAGAGATTATTACCTTGCCTTGAGATATGTGTGACCTCTCTGAACTGTCGGCACTGATTCAAAAGGAGGGTGAGCTCCTCAATCCGTCGGTCCTGCAGAAATAAAATTTTGGAGTTAACAAAAACTCATTTATATATTTATCCAAGAGTAAGGAGCACCTATACTGACTTAACTCTGTCCTTAGAGATGCAGCATTTCCCTAAAACCATATGATCTTTACATCAAAGTATTGGACAGGGAGGGGCTTGGCATAGGCCTGGCTGAAAATCTTAGTTGTGGTAACCAGCTGCATGAAGTGTGTGTTTTTTTTAAGTGGTGTCCATGCCTGGTTTTGCCATGGTTGTCTTAATGCAGCTTACTCCAAAATTAGGCTTGGCAGAGCGAGACCTACTTAAGTGTGGCTTTGCCTGAAATGGCTTGCTGTGGGGTGTGTGTATGTGTGTTCTCACTAGTGTGCCACATGTGGGCCTGTGTCTGCAAGTTCCTAAAGTCCAAAATGGTGTTGGGGGAGAGTAAATACAAAAGACCTTCTGTGCTATAAATGGTTGAAAAAGGTTACTTGCCATTTTTTTAAACATTACTGCTGATATTTTGTCTATAGACAAGGCAGATGAGGATATTAAAGAATACAAAAGTAATAACTGAAGTTGCTTTGATCTATGCTGCTTTTCACACCCATTTGTTTTGAACCTATTGTTGATAGGTTTTCACATGACTGGAAACTCACCTTTTCATCATTGGCCGCCACCAGTGATTTCATTCCACTCTTAAGTTTCTGCAGCTCCTGATCTATGAGGATAAAGCCACGTGGAAAATGAATCTGTTTAGGCAACTGCACACACGTTTCCATTTTGAGCAGATTTGCTTACACAATCATAGATCTATACAAAATAAGAAGGTTGCTATATATGTTAGCACGTTGCAGATTTGCTCCTCTTAATTGTAATTTGTACAACAAATTTTTAGATTTACCCCATCTTTTCTAACCACTATTCAACGTTTTAGTTAATGTCAGCTTTTATATGTTCAAAATCAGAATCAAGGACACTTTTCTTTGTGGCAAATGTAGCAAAACAGGCAACAATTCTAGGAAATGACAATGATTATAGCAAGTTAATTTACTGTGTTTCTGCTGCACAAGCAAGACATTTTTTTCAGGAATCCATCAGGGAAAGAAAGCAGGCAAAAGAATAAGAGATAATTAATTAAGATAATCAGCTGGCAATTATTAAAACTGCCCCTCAGAGCATAGGGAAATAACGGCTAAAAAGGGAAGAGACATGTCTGAGGAAAGGAAATAAAAGTAGACATAACCCATGGGTTCTCAAAAATTTTCATTAAATTCTGCACAGGCTTACATTCGGTGTTTAGCCTCTTCCTGTACATCTCCTCTGACAGAGAGAGACAGAAATAGAAACTCTTTGAGACAGATTTTTTTTTTATGTCAAAGCCTAAAGTTTTCCATAACTGTATCTAAATGCAAAAATAAATATAATTAACTATGAGGGTAGATTACTACTGGAGTCTGCTGTTGGCTTGTTTTCAAGAGCTAGAAGGCGCATGGTGTATTGCTTACCTCTCTCTGAGGTCTCTGTGGTTAGAGCAGGTCTGGCCAGCAGCTGTGTGTGCAAGCTCTCGATCTCAGCGTTCTTACTGAGCAGAAGCTGCTGAAGGCTGCTGATCTCTGCCTGGGGATAACACACAGAGAGCAAACTTAGTAGCAAGGACTCTCACTTCCGTTCACCAATAGTGCTGACCTGCCTGCTCAACTGCCCACACCTAAAAGCTTTCATGCACTATATTTAAATGTCAGATTTCAAAAGATACTAATAAAGTTTTTCCACATTTGCTTTAAATGAAACACCCACACAACAATGAAATGTTTCTTCTCTGAACTTTGGAGCACAACACGTTACTGCTGACTGGAGTTGATACTCTGTTTTGAAGTAAGTTAGAAGGAGAACACAGATGGTAATAAAGTTAAGTTTAGCCTGATTTATTTGCCAGCTTGGTAAAAAAAAGTACTAGTAGTGTTGAAGGCCAAGTTAAAGAGAATACAAGCTATGCCTGAAATGGAGGATCAAAGTCTAGCGTAATAATGCTACTGATGTGTTCTTTCTTTTTTTTTTTATGTGTTGCTCAACTTTAGCTTTCTGTTGACATTAGCCCAACATGTTCTTTTCTTTTAAAGCTTAAATATGTGTTTATACTCAGTTGTGACTCACCAAAGTGATGAATGCTGCTGCCTGTCATGGTCTAGAGGTTCTGAGGGTATGTATCAGGATTTCCTGGTTTTGTTAGGTTACTCTTGGTTTGTTTGTATTTTCCTGAAGTTCCTTTTCTATGTGTAGCTAGTATTTGGCTTTTGTTCCAAAACTGGTTATTTTACAAATCATTTTATTTCCACACTTAAGTCGTGCTTCTTGTTTTCGTTTTGTGCTTACTTTGTTGCCTTGCAGTTTCATATGCTTTGCCTTATCAGTACGTTTATTAGAGTTAACCTTTTTATTTTCTTTATTATGCTACCTGCTGGACTCCAGAGTCCTGTGTTTGGGTTGTGTCTGTTAAGCACTGCACCCACTATGACAGAAGTAGCAGAATGTTCCTCTCCCTATCAGGAGATAAATAGATAATACTACCTCTAAAAGGCTTATTGTACCAAGTTTACTTCTATTGTTGTTTTACTTGTATTTCTTTAAATCATACCATGGGCTGATGTCTGTCTCTTTAATGGCAGAAAACTTGACAGCAATTATAACTTAAACTGAGTTTAAAAGTAGCTGTTTGCTCCTCCACATAGCTGCCTTCAAATAAATCGTTTCAGGAGGAAGCATGGCTCAAAGAGATGAAGTCTGGTTTCCGCTCCTTTCAGTGCTCCATGGCATCCGTAGCAGTGGATATGCATGCATAAAACATCTCATTGCAGTGTGCTTGTTACCAGCCACCTGCCTGACTTGACTTTGGTGTTGTTTGCTGGAGAACAACATGACAACCTACCTATAACTGGTACTTACATGCATACTTCTTCTCTGCACCATAGCCTTAATAACCATCCTTTCCAATCACTCAAGCAGTTTCTAAAGAACTCCAGGATGCAACTCAACCACTTTTCAATGAGAACAGTAAAGCTTTCCCACTGCTTTTGTGCCAAAACCTGCAACACCAGTGGTTCTCTCAACTAATTTGGAGGTCTCCAGACTTTGCTTATTCCCATGTCAAGAGGTCTGTCAGCAACCCAAAAATTTCAGTCTTGGAGTTTGCTGACAGTCCAAGATGTAGAAGACACATCTCTAAAGCTGTCCCCCAGAAACATATTCTTTATCAATACCTATAATCTGCTGAGAACCCCTGTGTATACCACCTAACCACCTTGTCCCTTGGCTAAACTTTGCCTGCCCTGCTTGTCCTGACCAGAAGGCTTAGGGTCTTGCTTGTCTGTCAGAGAATCCTGGTCTGTATAGCTGTATGATTATCATTTGAGAGTTCTGAATAGCCAGTCTGTAAGTTGGTCTCTATAGAAACATTGCCAGTCTGTCCAGATTCCAGCTTTAATTATAAACTATCAGTTAAAACTTGAGAAACCCTTTCCCATTAAATCAAATGACTAAGTGTTCAAAACTTTTGACTGGTAGTGAGATATTTTGCTCAAAATGAACATTTTGAATGTTGTTTTTCATGAGCTCCTTTTCTTTTTATTGTATTTTTAGGTTGTACACAGTAGCCTATATTCAGTTGTGAATTTATTTTCACCGAATTGTAAATTAAACAGTTTTGACATTGAAATAAAATTTAAACTGTGAAAGATTAATTTAAAACCCAACTTTGGTCAATGAAACTTTTCTAATACAGTCACACACACAGTAATTATACCAAAAAAGAATAAGTTTAGAGCGATGATGTAATGAGGAGAAATGCAGTGATTTTTATCATTGGAGAATTAAGATTGAGAGTAACAAAAGAAAGTCTAAAAATAATACACAATGGGATCTTTTAAGCATAAGAACATTTCATTAAAAGCAATAAGGTATTATTAAATCTATTTGGATCAAACTTTAAATAGACAGTATGCTTATATATCCCAAGAAAATGCAGGTGTCTGAAAAGAAAATGACTCATGTAACTGGCTGGAATATCAGGTTGGAAACCATTTAGGAAAATTGAGTGGAGAGAATTTGGGCACTGGTGGTGGACTGCACAATCCACACACCATTGAACACTCTTACCTTTGTTGCCTTGAGCGTCTTTTCATACTGTAACTTCTGATCCTCCAGGTGCATAACTTTGTCCTTTAGGAGCCGAAGTTCCTTAAGTAACATCTGAAACAGAAGACACATGAAAGATGTAAATACTGTGACAGCCGACCACCTTGGCGAAATATGCATATTATTCTCACACTCACACTACTGTCCTTTATAAATGAAATCCACTTAGTGTGTCACACAGTGATCTACTGAACATGAAAACCTATATGTGTTTGTGTTGATGTTGAATGCTGCTAAGACATTTAGTGAGAGTTTTACATTAATATGAAGGTAAATATTAACACACATAAGTGAGACAACCCATGCTGCAAGCAAAAAAACAATCCATGCGGCCAGGCTATGCCTACACTTTCTTCTCCGCAGTGGCACCGCTGCTCTGCATCTGAGCTACCCTCTCTCAGGTTGCGTGTGTTCCCATCAGACCCGTCTGAAGCCGTCTCTAGCTTGTGCATCCCACCTGAGGTTCTGTCACAGGACTCCTCATAGTTTGAGCCCTGACCCTCAGTGGACTCAGTGGGGCTCACCACTGGAAACCTGCTATCAGCCGGGATCCCCAAGGCCTTTTTCTCCTGAATCTTGCTATTTATCTCCTTCTGAAACTGACACATCTGCTCCTGCAGCTCACTAATGAAATTCATTACAGTCTAGCAGATATAGTGGGGGAGAAAAGAATGGGGAAAATTTTTAGAATGAGGAGGTAATTTTGCAATAGTTGCTCAACATTATACAACAAATTTTCTAAATCAACTCACTTTTTCATTTTATGACTCTGATGTTCACTTTACACATCTGAATATCTTAAAAAACATAAATTGTTAAGTGATCCTTGCTCTTTTATTCAGCTTTATTTTGTCTCAGTAACCTTTTTTTGTTTTGCACATTGCAAAATGTTTCAGACAGAATTAGCACCAAGTGGTTTCATGTTTTTTAAATTCAATTGACATCTAAATTTGCTTTTTCAGAGATGATCCCTGTCCATGTGTCCTCTGAGTCCCTGTTCCTATAAACAGCCGCCGAGTTATGTTCAGACTGTGGATGGAGGAAGTCTCACTTGGGGTCCAGTTCTGCGGATATGACAGATGATATGGAGCCCCTCCGTGGCTAAATTTAAACATGCATTTAGTGGCTCCACAGCCAGAAGCCTTCCACATGTTGTGCCTGTGTGTGTGTGTGTGCGTGCACACATTTTAATGTGTGGATATATTTGTGTAGTAGATGCAGCACATGGGGTGAGCAATAAAATGATAAAAGCATGAGGTTTTTTTTTTTCCCATGGTCTTTATAAGTCAAGGCAGCTGCTGTTTGTAAGGAAAGTTTGTAAAATCAGTTTTTCAAATTAGGGAGAAACTCACTAACCATATAGCATTTATCTCTGTAAAGAGATTTATTAAATTAAAACATGCAAATCAAACTTGAACATTTCTGGACATATTACTTCTGAAATGAAATGGTCTTCCTCAACATTTACACAGTATCAAGAACAAAATAGTCTGTGCAGAGGCTGACACACTCTTATTTGGCTGGTTGTTGTTGTGCCAGCTCTAAGTCTGAACCTTTTGTACCTTAAGGCACAAAGACTCTTTGACCGGCGGTGTTTTGACAGTAACTACATACCTTACAGTCTCCTGTCTGGTAAAAGTTCTGCCTTTCCTTTCTAAAATTTGCAAAGTCCTTAAATGCCCAGGAAGTCTGTTGGTAATCCAACACATCAGTCTTAAGCAAATACATGATCCATTTTGGAATGGCATAAAAAGTTAAACCCCTTGGAGAGCTTTTTTTTTTTCATAGACTGCCCAAGAACAACAAAGTCAGAGTTCGGGTAAATGTTCCCCTCCATGCGTTCAGAAGTGTTTATAGGTCCACATAAAATCAGCAGGCTGACTGCAGGGCAGATCCAATAGAACATAAAGTGGATATTTGTGTGTACCCTCATCATTCAGGGCAGAGTTATGTTCAAATTTCCAGGGAATGAGGTGAAACAGAAGTTCCTGGAGATTTAAACTAACTTAATTCATCCTAGAAACTGTTCTCAGTGAAGCAAAGTGTGATGAAATTTGGGTACAAGGCTCGCATGCTAACATGCTAATATAAACAAGGTCATAATAGAGACTGATAGCTCTAATACTTGAAATTAGAGAAAACCAAGTTATTTAAGTTATGCTAAGATGTCTGCATATTTTATTGATACATATATTTACTTAATTACCCATGACTAATAAAAACCATGCCTTCATATGTGCTGAATGAATTTGGAAAATAAGTGTTTTTTTTTTATTTTTTATTTATTTATTTTTTAAATGAAGCCCTACCTCTGCTTTGTGCTGTCTGTCAGACCCGTGACCCTGCTTTCCCTCCATGTCTGCCAGCTTTACTTTCAGGTAGGACACCTCCCCCATAAGATTCAGCTTCTGGTCCTCCAGTGACGTTCTGTGCTGGAGCTCCTGTTGTTAACAACACAGATCATGAAGCAACACAAACAGATATACAAGTAAATAATCTCTTCAATTATACCCGAGGCTCTATACTTATGCTACAAAGGCAGCATTAAGTGTGAGGCACAGCAAGCTACAGCTCTGTAATGACAATCCCCTCCACACAAACCCCACCAGTTTCAGAATCTGTTTGGGTGGCTAAATATACACAACCCATGACCACTATTTATAATGTCTATTTCACAGCTCTCTCAAAGTACATAGCTGAGGGCAGGGAGGGGGTGAGATGGGGGAAAAAAGCATGCAAAACATTTATCAACAGAACATCAAAGTTACCCTGACAGGTGCATTTTCTTGTCCTCTGTGATAATCAAACAGTACTGAGGGAGATTACTGCTAAACAGGTCTGTGATATCCATCCTGAAAGGCTGTCTGCTGAGTTCATCCAGACCACGCAGTCAGATGCATTACTAATATGATTGATATCAACCAGGTGTTAAATCGTTTCACATACAGAACTGAGCATCAAACTGTATGTATGTATAAGTATATGGCTGTGGAAAATATTTGGGTTTCTTCTAAAGAGCACATGGAAAATATTAGTTTTGTCACCAGGAAGAGATTTACGGCTCAGGTCCAAAGCCTCATAATGACCATGTCTCCCAGAATCCAGTACTAGCTACCCTTTGATAAAATGCATGCACATAGAAGTAGACATAACAAATCAAGTTCACAGCTAATCAGAATTGTGTCAAAGCAAGCAGTAAAAAACAGTGAAATGAAGCTTTTAAGAGTTGGAGTGTAGGAATAGCAATGAATACCTGGTTAATCATTCAGTTTCCGCCTTCAGAAAACCACACATTTCCCTCATGGATGCAGAGGTTTCAAATATGTTTTAAATTTAGGAGTTCAAGGTTTCATGTACCAGTTCCATTTAGTATCCTTTAAGAAAGTTCCTGAAGTTGATGTGAAACTTTAAGCAAACAACTGAAAACTCTCACTCTGAGAGGAGCGCCACCCCACTCTTTCTCCCTCCCATCTCCACCTTTTACAGCTATTCCTCCCCTCCCTGTTTGCCCTGCCTCTGTCCATGTCTATCTTTTTCTCTTCCTCTTTATATTCCTGCATGCAAGTAGTTGTGGTAGTTACAGGTTGGGGGTGGCTCATTGTGCAGTAATCTTCTGCCCAGACAGAGAATTCTGGGTCTGCAGAAACCTGTCATCCGCTCTGAGTAAGAAACTCTCCTGCACTGAGTCTAAACATCTTTTTTTTTTTAATCGCTGTAATCTGCAGAAGAATTTTCAGGAAGCAGAACTCCTTCCGGATCACATTCTGAAGTTTATTAGAAAAATGTGGCCTTAAGTCATACAATAGATTGTCACTGTAAGGCCTTCTCATAGTTTTTTCAGATGGAACAAAAATGTTGACATAGCAGTCCTGCTGGAGAAAGTCAGATTTTCCTGACTTGTATCCAGAAATACGAGAGCCATTTGGTGATAAAAAATTTCAGTGTTTGGAACAGTTCTCCATCATCTATTGTGGGTAAATTAGGAATACCTGTTGTAGCATTTTCTCTGTGCAGTTCAGTTTGTGCTGATGCTCCTCCAAAGAGCTCTCGAGATCGTTGATCTTCACCCCCTGAGCCTCCACTTGGTCTGTCAGCACACTCACCTGTGTGTATTTCAGCAGAATTATTTTAAATGACCACACATTTCTCATATAGGAAATTGTTAGATCCTCCATTCTCTAACTTTACTTCATATTTGCAGCCTTCTCTGAGTAGTCTGTGATACAGATTACGTTCTCATTATAGTTACATACAATACCCTATTCATTGATATCAGCTATTTTAACTAACGCTGGTGCTCATTTCTGTTGAAAATACTACATCTCTGCCAAATCAACTTGTGCAAACATTTTCTTTGAGAGAGAATGAATGAACCTCTGTGTCTTGGTAGGCACTTGTAACACTGCAGTCAACACAATGCACACTGTTAAATCTAAACCTCCACGAACAGCCCCATAATAGTTTATCCCATGCTGTGAGGCACATTCAACAAGCCAACTATACTGATTTTCATGAGAAACACTGTGATCTGTGATTCCTAAAGAAACAAACAGGGCACCTGCTTTCTCTAACATATACTCACACAAACACACCTACATGCTACAGCACATAATGATGCTCGCCTCAACCTGTCTGTAAAGCACTTGTTCAGCAACCCAGAGCTCTACACACGCCTTCATTTATGAGACACAGACAAATACATCAGTTAAAACAAGACATTCTGGTGTTGTAACAGCAGCAAACATGGATTATAACTATTGCTTCACTGATGCAGTGGAACAGAAGTACAGAATTACGCAACGTTTACAACAGTTCATGGCAATACACCTTTGTCCTTTACTCATCTGTCTTACGTGACATAACGAGATTGTTCAGAATGAGCTCCCACTTGCAGTCTGATATCCATCATTTCACCATTCACTTTACAGGCAGATATCAAAACAAACAAATATATTGCATATTCAGCAACCTTCTTCTATGGTTTTTAAAATCATTTAGATATTTCAGCAAAAAGGTCTAACCTGAAGAATTAGTGATTCTTTGTCTCCTTCCAGACGCAATAACCTTTCCTGGTAGGACTCACTGGTGGCGCGGGAGCGGAGATTTTCCTGTAGAACATAGGTCAGCTAATAAGAACATACAGTGCTCAAGCAAAGGTTTCCCAAATGGCTGAAAGTTAGATTGTAGACTTCAAGCTCACATAGATGGTGTGAAAACTCATGCAAGTGTTTTTACTTCTTATTGTGTAAGGCCTGTGTAGAGTCTGTAAGAGGTTTACAGGTCCTAATCCAGAATTAAAAGTTGTGTACAAGAATTTAAACCTGCTGATTAGTGGAGAAAAATGCTGTCTAGTTTCAGAGTTGGTCAGTAATAGCACCATTAATATAAGCAAAGTGCAACTGAATGAGCTCTCATTTTTCTGACCAGCATTTAAACCATGGATGGCCACACTGGATATGAACCAACCAGTTCACATAAATTACTTTCTTCGTTATTAAATATTATGAAGTTTTCAAAATCTGCTCAGTATTACTCTGGGAGTTTCCTCCACAAGGTGAAAAGTCTTGGAAGGACTCAGTGTCGCTCCTCTACTTTAAAAGGAGCAAGATGATGACTGATATGCCATAAATAAATCTTCCTCCATAATGATCATTCCACCATATAATTCTGGACCCCAGGAAGAATAGCAGCAACAATCTGTGGGTGCTGGTAGGTATAAAGAAAAAAAAGTGTGTGGCAAACAAGCAAACAAAAACATTTTTTATGCAGTCAATGAAGGATTTATTCTGAATTGGATATGTCAGAGATGTGAATCTCAAATCATTTTAATATATAATAATGAATGCATTTAATACCACGATTGTCAGCTGCAATAAATGTTGCAAAACATAAACTATATGAATCACCAATGACCAATAGACCAAAGAATATGTACTTATGTAATAAAATCAAGCAAGCATTTTAGTTAGTATTAAACTGCATATGAACCTGCATTTGGTCCAACATTAACTCAGTAATTTAGCTGAAAGCTGCTCTGATTGGGTTGTTTTAAACCATGTGTCTTTTACAGTGAATCTCTGTTGAAAGCCTGCATGTACTGAACAAAACATACCTGGCTTTAATAAGGTTTTATTTTTTCTTAAATGAGGCAACAGTAAAAAGAAATGAGTTTATTTCTGAAAAGTGTGATATAACTGATACAATATTCCAGATTATTACCTGATGTTCAATATTGTTGACAAATGCTTTTCGAAAAGCCACTTTTGTCATCAAAGTAGCTGGAAATCATTTTCATCTTTTCACTACTCCTTTCAAGCACTTTCAATATTTGACCAATCTGTTAGTTATAAATTAGCCCTCTGTATTATCTCTCCTGAAGAATAAGTACATTTTACTAAAATCTTTCTTTCTGTGGTGAAACCACAAAATAAATTCATGACAGAATGTAAAACTACACGTAAACATAAGGCTATTTGCAATGGGTTTTTTTTGTTTTTGTTTTTTACAGTTTCTATTTTCTAAGTAGTATGTGCATGGGAGAAAGCATGTGTTACATGAACTGCAGTAAATAATTTCAAGTCCTAAACAAACCTGTCTTCTCTCCTAAATTACCCACAGTGGCAACAATAATCATACTAGAAAAGCAACAATGTGAAAAACTGCCATGCAACTCTGATGCAGCATGAAGACATGCGGGTGGGGAATGTCTTACCTTCCTGAGCCAGGCAAAATGTTTGTAGAAGTCAATATGATAATCCATTCTGCAGGCCCATTTTAGACTAGATCTGGCTTTTGTCAAAAACAACAACAAAAAAGATAATCTAGTCTTAGCTAAAGCAACAAGATGGATGATTTCACCAAATAGTACAACAAAACAATGGCTTTTAGCTTTACAGCATGATTTATCTCCACCTTATGCAGTTGTGTGCAGTGAGGATCTAGGTCCATGTGGTTTGGAGTCTGTGCTGCCCAAGACTTTTAGAGCTGAGCTGAATAAGTCAAACTATGCCAGTTGGCTGCGCTCCCTAACTTTCTCTTCTCCCCCCTGACTTCTTTCTGCCTCTTCTTAACTGCCCCTTCCCCCCCTCTTTTTTCTCTCTTGTCTCTATCATACATACTCAATCTACGTTATTGCCTTATACCTCTCTGCCCCTTTAACTGCATATCACACACGATCGTCCAGTGTCCCATGTCTTCTTTTCTCCTTTTCTCCTATCTCAAGTTTGTTCTTGAAGTATCTCAGTCAAACTAATTTTGCGGGGCTTCATAAAGGGGGAAAGGGAGAGGAAACTTTTCCAACACATGCTTGTCAGATGTGGTGCAGGGCAAGAAGTCAGTAGGCAGCACAGATGGGGGAAGATGAGGTTTAGAGGGAGAGGATGGAAGAAAGTCAGTCCAGTTGACAAAATCAAAGCAAACACAAAAATAGCCATACAATTTGAAAGGGTAAAGACATGGGGTAGCTCATCTGCAGAACTCACATATGCAACTATTGTTGACAAGGAGATGACAGAAAGAAGGGGGAATATAATAATGAAAGGCTGTGCAAATGCTTCTACTTTAAGCAGGAGCTCTGGATCTCATTACTGATGCCATTTGCAATACATCCTACTTCCACCTCACTTGTTAGTCCACAGAGAAACAGCCCTCCAGATGTGGATGAAGCAGGATCAAAGAGCACCAAGTCATGCCATGAATAAAGCCCGTGGGGCCCTGTAGTATTGGAGGGCGGCAGACTAGTAGGATGTGTATTAGCTCAATTTTTAAACAGAAACATTTATGATGTATTAGATGTGAAATCATTTTAGGTTTGAGTATAAAATTGAGCTACTTTCTGTAATTTATGTGGTCGTGTTGAGGGAACAGTGCTCACTTCATCGCTTTTCAGCCATTTAAGTATAGCATTTGCTGTTTCAGTAGACACTTGTTTTCTCAGAGTGTCCCGTTCTGCTTCACTTTTGTGGTCCTCCAACGCTGCCCTGAGAGCCTCAGTCAGCCGAATAGCCTCGGGATGAGGGTCAGTAGGTGGGGGAGGGGATGGCTCAGGAGTATTCTCCGAACTTTGATGACTTTGACCACTTGGCTCCATAAAATCACTGAACAGACCTTCATTCAGTTTGCCTGCAGGAAAAAAAAATATTACTAAATATCCCAAAGGAGTAAGTTAGATAGTACAATTTATTTCTCTGTTATATTTTTACTCTTTTTGTACCTATTCTGTGTAATCATGTGAGTAAGATTTGACTGTAGGAGCACTTACAGTTATGCCCTCTAGAGGGCACTACAATGCTCCAGTGTGTGGTAGACAGAAAAAAAAAACAGTCTCCCTTTTCTGTGGCTTCTGGAATCCAGAAATTAGAGGTTCAACTTGTAGTAGTAGTTACTGTAATCACTATGTAAAAGCTACAGAAAGTACTGCCCGTGCATGCTATCTGAAGTTAAAGCAAAAGCTACATTCACTGAAATTTCTGCATATGGACAGAGCATTTTAACGTGGCATGGCTAACATTTGCATTATTATTGACTGCTTGTAAAAATAAATAGTTGTCTCTGGTAGAGTTTCTAGCAGAAAGATGGTTATGACCTAACTGTTATTTCTATTAATAGATCTTTGTCTTCTCACCCTGTGCGACAGCACCACTGTGGTTGAGAGAAAGAGCACCCAATGAAATGTGTCACCTCTCCTTGAAAATATAGCAATTAAGGTGCCAGAAAGCAAGTAAAGATTCCGATTGTTCTTTGTGAGTAAAAAAACAATATGTAGCACTAAAATATTAAAGTAATATTTTGAGGAAATTATAAAAGATGGTTCTAAGCAATCATGTATTACATTATTTTTTATTTCTGGGAAAGTGCCTCCCATTACCATGAAATAGTTGTTTGTAACATGCCACAATAAAATAGTCTTAGCCTAAATTACACAGCAGCATACCCAGCAGTAAAAACATATGACACTGAGCTGGAGAGAAGGACACTGTCCTGCGACTACAAACTGGGCAATCCTCTGTGAGTATGATAGCGAAACAAAAACTCTTACCAGCAATTATATCATCCATTTGCTCCAAAGCAGCCTCCAACATGTGGCTGGCATGTGATGTCATTGGAAACATGGTGTACCTATAAAGCAATGCAAGTAAAATGTACATTCACTGGTGTGCCAGCTGTTAGAATGAGTGTGAAAGATGTTGAGCAGAAACACAAGTCTACTCCGAGAGCTTCTAACACTCAAATCCTTTCACAGCAATGCTATAACAGCTATCTTGACATCCGAGTTACTCCCAAGTAAATAACCTCCTGTGTGTGGCTTTTGGGTTTAAACTCTCCTCTCATTTAGTGACCCAAGTTTCCCCCATTGTCAGCTCTGTTATGCACATGAAACCAAAGCTTGCATTTAGAATAGTTTGCTTTTTTTCTGTTACCAATGTTTGTGTGTGTATTTTTTACTTCAAATGATACCATTGTGAATCCATTTTTGAGGAGACTGATTAAAATACAGTGGAAGAAGACTGTTTTGTGTAATGGTACATATTTTTGACAGCTGGCAAGAAATAGTCAAATCTGCACATTGGAAAGATGTTCATAGTCATAAAAAATTGCATACTTCTTAATACAAATTAAGGCTCAATAAATCTAAAACATCATCATCAGAGTTGCACATAGGAATCACTTTTCATAATGTTTGTTTATTTGATATAGAAACTGTTTTTTTTAACTGTTTCATGAGGCGTTGGGTTGTAGGTTCCACATAATGTCACAACTGACAAAATCTATTCATATCTTTTATTTGAGAATTTATTACATTATGCATATTATTATTATATATTATAATATAATATTAATATTATTATATTACATAAACAAGGGATGAGTGACGGTAAAATAACTTTAGTGATCTTAGCTAGAATTTAAATGTTAACAAGGCCTAAACCGTTGGAAGCTAGGGGTATATCCCCAAATGCCCCAGTCCTCAAATAGACACAGTACAATAATATAAAGCTTCACATGTTCAGTCACAAAGCTCCACCTGGTGTTGAAACTTTAAACAAGCCGAATATAACTTCAGGACAGGATGCATCGTGAGGTTGCGACTTTTTATTTGCACTTGATTGAACGTTCATTTGCACTTGAATATAGGTCAATGAGACAAATAGTTCCAGAGATATAACCAAAATGTTCATGAAGCTCCACCTGGTAAGAAATCCATAATTCCCAAAATTGTGAAATTCAATGCAATTCATCCCCTTGGGGACCTAAACAGGTATACTGAGTATGAAAACCTTTCTTTTCAAATCCACTTGTGAAAATTGTTCGAGTTATCGTGCTCACACGAAGGAAATCCGGCGTCGGTCATGATAAAATCATATTATTCCCGACACTCCGCGTTCGAGGATATAATGAAAACACCCTGCTACATCTAAGCTAAAGGATTATCCAACATCAGATTGTAGAAGAATTTCATGTATTAGCTGAATTACCTTGCTCTTAATTCATGTCTAGCTGAAAGATCTGACTATAAGGCTCCTAAACTGATGTCATTCTGACCTTTAGTAAACCATCTGCTAAGACCTTGGTTGTTGTAGCCTAAGCAAGGCCAGCGTCTTTCAATCAGGGAAATGTTTAGAAACAGATTGTGACCATGTGACCGAAGACTTTAAACCAAGCTCCCCTATCTGACTAGGGGCAGAATAGCTCCAGATATCTGTGGGATCCACAGATCTTTGGGGAATATTCTCCCCGGGTTATGACCTCGTACCATGTCTGTATGTCTTAATGTTTTGTCCTTTCAATGTTTCAATGTTAACTGTATGTTCAACTTCTTTTATCTTCATTATTAAATTTATATTCTTCTCAATCGAAAGAAAACAGTGTCCTCGTCCTTGACAGGAAAAAACGGTCTCCTACAAAATCCTGAACACAGTTGGTGTTCATGAAGGCAGACAAGATAACTCAAATGAGCAATGCAGAGACAATTTGCAATATTAGAAAAAAAAAGAAATTCAAAAAGTAAAAGAAATAAAAAAGTAATACAATCAGGTTCTGGCTAAAAGCTTTGGAAGATCTACTTTATACAGCCTGACAATAAAAAAAATATCCAAAGCATTCAGCCATAGGAATCAAGAACTGGTTAACAGAGAGGAATGTTTGCAGTTTATGTCCTGGCTTGATTGGTAATAACACTTTTATATAACAAAAGTACTGATTTCATTCAAGAAGAGCAGTCCAGAATTCTGCAGTGATGTCATACAGGATGCTTGTATGCAACAATTTTCTGACTGCTTTGACAGCAAAGAGCAACTTTTCCCACTAATTACAGAATTAAGTTATCAAAAAGTTTCAGCATGGTATTTTTTGGGAGAGAAGGAAAAACATCTCCATCTTAATGTAATTCTGTTTTCACTTAAATTAGTTCACTTCCGGATAAAACTAAACTCGTCATGCAAAAGGAATCTTAGGCCAAGATTAAATGAAGATCAAAGGTTGTCTTAATACTATTTTCAAAATTCAGCTACTGTATGTTTTAAATACTTGAATTAATTGGTCTAAATTGGCCGATCCTCTAATTACATTCCATGCTGTATCATCTGTTATGTCCATCATATTTCAGTGACTGCATTGTTATAAAAATACTGGCCAACAGGGTGCATTTAGTAAAGGAAGATGATTTATCTTCATTCAGATATATCTCTCAGTTATTTCCCAAACAAAGGCTGATGAAAAAGAAATAGAATTAACCCACATCATTGCAAGAGCTATGCACATAATTCATTAGTGTGTTTTTGTAAAACTTGTTAATTAAAGTACACTATCAGGTGGACCTGACACAGAAATCTGATCTAAACATGAACACACACAAAAGTACCACCTTATTCTAAAGTGACATATTTCACCATCTGGTTTTCGTAAAAGAATTCATATCACTGCAGGACAATGACTTGAACACAACCCAAAGTTTTTCACTACTTGAGTGTTGACGCTTATAGATTTTCCTTTACAACCACATGAACTTAATGCTTCTGCACATTTACAGGGTCATTTAAAACTAAACTGGGCATCACTGGCAGAGCTTTGCAAATTTTATCAATACCAAAAGGGTTGCATACAAAATACAAAAACATTTTCATATAACATTTTTCAAAGATCCAAGTGCCATATCCTGTCATGTTTGCTATTCAAAATGCAATAAACCTTAGTAAATGTGCTTACTGTTGACAATAAAAATGGAAAATTAAAATGAAAACAAAAAAGAAAACTATGAATGATTACAAAATTGTAATAGGGAACAGGTTTGTTTATGTTGGTTAAATCGTTTTCCTAAATAATGGCAAAACACAACAAAAACGATCCTCTTGCAGTGTCATCATGTCATAAACCGGAATAAACTAAAATTATTCTCAAACTACAAATATAATTTACCTTCAATAATGTTTTTTTTAAACATTTTTCATGCATGTGTTGACCTGAATTTTGGGGGGAAAACATGAATAGTTTCACAACTCCCATTATATTTGAAAATGAAATATTACTTTAATCACAGTGTTTCTGTTGTTCTGCTTGTTTTCAGTTTCCTAATCGGGTCAGCAGAGGTCACTCTAAGCATTAATCATTAACAGCTGAGGTGGTTTACCAGATAATGATGTTGGACATAGTACAGCACATAGAGATTATTCTAACCATTTCTTGGCTTTGCACGCAATAAATGGATATTATTATCAGCACAGCATAGTTAAAACTAACAATTCAAAGAATTGAAAAAGAAAAAGATTGCCTGTGTGCTAGTTTGAACTTATAGCCCACATTTCTGTACCTTGGACAGATTAATTCATTAAGCAGGAATCTGGTGCAAAATGACTTTCCATTAAATCTGAGTATTTGGGTGTACTGACTGAGAATGACTTCGTAGACGAATGACGTTGTACAGACCTGTTGTTTTTGCAATTTTTGGGATTACTATTTTTTTCCTTTTCATTACATTATTCTAACTTCCTTTTATTTCAATACTCTTGTAAATAATTTATTCCCATGCTACTCCCCTACTATAACATTTCTCATCACCATTTTTTCCTTTTTTGTGAGATTCAAAAAATGTAGAAGTACTATATATCAATACAATGTGTACTATATATATATATATATATATATATTTAGCAAATCAGCAAATAGTGGGATAGACATGAATTTACAGAAGCTGAATCCAGCTTCAGATCGTCACCATATTCCTTTTTTTTTTTTTTTTTTTTTTTTTTTCTGAAATTACTTTCTCAATGGACTCTAAGTAGCCTCCCAGGTTCCCTCTTGGTTACCTAGCAACATTTTTGTTAAAGCTAAGCAAGTGTACGCAAGTGTAGACACAGGAAGGAAAAAAGAAAAAGAAGCAACAGTTTTATTTGCATGAAGTCACTTTAAAAAGGAAAAAAATAGAATGAGTTGAGCTGGTGGATAGGACTGGAAATGTACTGGAGTAAACTGCAGGAAAACAGTATGTTGGGCTTAGGTGGGTCATGGGAAAGCTGAATATTACACTTGAACTGGTGCTGTTGAGATTGAGAACTGATGATGTTTTGAAAGGAGAACATGAGACTGGGGCTAAGGCACATAGAGGGATTAGATCCAAGTTTCCAGACAAAAGGGAATTTAAACTGAGTCAAGACAATATCAGACAGGAGATCAGAGACTTATGGCAAATATAGGTATAACGTAAGTGAAGTTCTGATGAAGCAGAGCGCTAAAGAAATCTACCAAAACAAGTCTGACTGTCTACTGGAGTATGCCAATAAAAGCAGGGGGAAGTACACAAAGGTGATTTGTTGCTTGGATGTAGTTGCAGCTGCTGAGGCATTGTAGATGTTCCTTCCACCACTCCTGCAATCAAGCACACATCAAATCACAAAAGGGAAATGACAGAGAGGCTCCAGGAAATGATGATAGAGGAGAAGGAAGAAGAGTTCAGGACTTAATGCAGCTGCAAGGTTTTATAATCTACTATAGTTTCACAACGTTAAGCTGCATTTCAAAGAATTTGTGCATTATTATGAATAGCAAAACAAAAGAAGTTGTGTTTGTTCATTTACTAAAAAACACTATTCACACCTGTTGTCCAGTTATCTTTTATAAAGATTTTGATGCAAAGCATCATAAAACTGGATATAGATTACAGATCTGCAACATATGCAGGTATTTTCAGAAGCCAGATCAGTGTTAGCCAACTGCACATATGGTCCTTAATCCATTTTTGAAAAATATAAAGTGTGCCCCCATCCCCCCCAGCCCCCCTCTGCCCAGGTCATCCCATTAACAAGTGATCTGATCAGGCTCACATCTAAATCAGTTATTTTGGTGGCACATTATTAACCATGAAGAACTTCGGATTGCATTATGAGGCTTAGTGTGCAATTATACATTTTTCCTATTTTTTTTTAGGAGCAGCATGTTGGTTTCTGCTTTCCATTTCAACAAATAGAATATATCTGCCTCTTCTAATCTCCAACCAAGACAGCAGCAGTAACGTTGGATGTGTCAGGCTAAACTTGCTGCTACACTTCATGTGAGAGATATATGTGTTTCACTGTTTTATTTTATTTATTTAATTATTCTTTGTTTGCTTGTTTGTTTCTGCAGGGCTCGTGAAATTCATGGCACAAATTCGAGCTTATAGGAAGGTTATTCTTATGGAGAAAATTTTCTCCTTTTTTCATTTCCTTTAAATGTATTTTACTGTCATTTCTACATATGTGATATCCACCAACAAAATTAGATTAACGTCACTCTCCATATGAAGTGTATGTTGTCCTATTTGTTTTCACACAATTCCAAATCACAGTCGATCCAGTGTCTCACTTTACAGGAGAGTGATCTCAATTTGAACCCTTTCAGCTATTTAAACTAAATATAGCTTGTTTTCATTTTTCCTTTTAAACAAGTTTGTTTTTAACTTAATCACTTAATTTGTTTCCAAAAGGCATCAGGCTGTTGAGTATCTTCAAATTTTTAATCATGAGTTTTCCACCTCTTATAATTTGCATTGAAGTACTTTGCTGCCAAATGAGTGATTTGTCTTAACTAAAAACCCACCTTCTTTATGGGTATCAGTTAATTGAAATACCATTTCCATCCAAAAAGTCAATTCTACTCACATTGCTATTCAAAGCTACAGCTGTGAAGCTTTTAAGTACCAGAATTTTATGTAAACCAAATGTCAGATTGATAATTATTTTACCAGGTGAGACAGATAAAAAAAAGAAGAAAAAAATACTTCATTTCTTTGCTACTATCACTTTTGCTGAAACACAGCAGCAGCACTGCACACCAGAATTTTGTCACAGTGCCCACTAACAAGACCTTAACAAGACACCCACTCACCTCAATCTCTGCAATGACAACCAACTCCTTGCACCTTGCATTTCTCTTTTAAATTGCATTTTGTTCTGATACTCTCACAATGTGAGTTATAATCACAGACAGTTTAAGTAGACAGGGTCACAGTTGGTAACCAGATGAAAGCAGATTAAGGCTAACTGTCACAGAGGCAAAAGAGACCTGTGACCCTTAAAATGAAAACAGCATTATTAATAAGAAACGCCACAGCATCAGTAGCAGCATTCAAGGGAAAGACACAAAAATAACTTATCTGTGATCATGACAAAAAGAATATCTCAACAGCCAGATGGATGTTTAAACTTAATACTGATTTGTTACTTTTTCTTTGGGTGATGTGTTATGGATATGTACATGTCTGAAATACAAGTGTAATTAGATTCAGACTTGAAACAGAGCGAGAGAACCATGCAGAACCATGCACTTACAATGCTTACAGGTTTTGTAAACATTTTTTTTTTTTAAATTGAATGTTTTATCCATGTTTTCATTTTCATTTTTTTATTCCAAGACTTCAGTAATAGCTGTTCTGGATGAGGCACAAATGTAAATCTTCAATCATTTTACCTTTTTCACATAACTCTGTATCACACTTATGTTGAAGAGGCCGCGCAGTTCCTATCTTATTTTTAAAGAACATAAATTTTAATGCAGTGCTTGTTTTTTTTTTCTTACATTGTATTAATAGTTTATTGGTCTCGACTTATTTAACTACTCCAAATGCTGTTATGCAAAACCCTTGCTGCATTTATTTTAACCTGTGACAGCTAAATATACTACAATTTGAACACATAAAGTTGTTCCTTTGCAGTATATAGTTGTATGTCCATTCATACAAAATTTATAACCTTACCTTTTGGCTGTCTTGAGAATGAAATTGGAAAAAAAAAACCTCTCCTTTAAAACACGTCTCTGTATTTTGCTGAATGTAGTCTGAATATTTTTATGTAATTACAAATAAAAGATTTTCTCCCAGTTAGATCGTTTTATAGCATTTTTAACTCATTTTCAATATCAAGTTCTCACAACACTCAAAACAAGAGAAAGAAAAGGCAAAATGTTCCAGTCTCCCCACAACAGCAAAGAAATGTGTTAGGTGTAAGCAAATTGAAAGAACAGAGTGGAAACTAGTATGCCCAGGTGACATCCTATAATAATCTGACTCAGTGAGTCAGACAACTTCCTGGATGCAGTTTAATAGTTTATTTCATGGAACTTATTACATTAGAAGCAACACATTGAAAGTGCTCTGAACGGGTTCATGTTCTTAAATAAACTTCAAGCTGTACAAGGAATGATAGATAATATATTCCATAATAACTTACTTTGTGTTTGATTCACAGTTAGTTAGAATTAGAAGTATGTTTTATCTTAAACAAATTATCTTGCAGAAAGAAAGCAGATAACTCAGTTGAGCCTATTGATGTATGAACTATACTAACACATTTACCTACTCAGTTTATATTTGGCTGAAGACCTGAGGTAGTGTTGTGTGAGGTTATGAAGCTGTTTGAGTAAATGATTCTTTGATGGTCTTCTCTTTTGGGGTGTCCTATGTTGTGTTGTAGAATTACAGTTATATCTAAGGCAAATGTATGACATCACCGAAAAATAACAGTTCAAAATTTAAGCGTCATATAATAAATGGGAGTTTTTTTAAAAAAGGTAATTGCTTTGATGCAAATAAAATATATCACCATTTTGTATACCTTTAGTTGATCAGCATCTAAGGTAATGAAACAATCTCACTTGTACTTGTTCTATTATTCTTAAATATAAACAACTGATAGGCTTTTTTGGCTGGAAATTTGGGAAGGAAACTTGCATTGGATTAAAAAAACATTTTTTATGGAATACTATTTATTTCTAACATTTAACATTTCTTTTTACTCACAGATATCTTATCTAAAAACCAACTGCCACTGCACACCAACTGACAGAACAACACATCATATTGCAAAAATAGAAAACAGAAACAAACAAGAAGATATCGCACCAAACCTCATGCACCAATTCACCATCAAAACCTTAAACAAGTATGGCAGCTCAACTGGTTTTAAGTACATTGTTAAAATACAGACTCACTTAATTAAAATAAGAAACAAAAAATATATTAACAAAAAGCTCTTTACCAACTTAAACATGACACAGACTTAAAATGCCTGCATTCTCCAGTTGTTTTTCTCGTGAAACATATAAATAAAACATCCATCTTTGCAATCACTCAACATGCAACTGATCCGTTCTGGATTATTTGTGTATTTCCTTTCCATAGGTGTTTATTGACGTCTGCATTTTTCTGTTGGAACTGTGTAAAAGGAACAGCAGCTCTCAGAGGAGGCTTTGAGTTGATCATCGCTCTTTTGTGAGTTGCTGCTCAAGGCTACGGAGAAGGAGGTGTCTTCAGGGAATTACATGATCCTCCTTGGCTACTACCTGTGTTCCCCTGGTACTGTAGAAGAAAAAGAGAAAAGAAGTAACAGTTAATGCTATGTCATAAAAGTTTATTACAATGCAAGAAAAATATATAAAATTGGGAGCAAATCTCTCAATTTGTAATGACTATTGCATCCATAATAAACTGGATTTCCCTTTTTTATATCAGAAACTTCAGATGCAGATTTCTGAACCAGGAAATCAAACAGTGAATGTTTGTTCTTACATTTTCCATTTTCAACCTTTTCCCATTTTTTCCGCAAGGAAAAAAGGATGAGGTTTATCCAGATGAAGTGGTTTACTTAGCATAGAAATGCAAAAATGTGTTTGCTTTTTTGCTGTGAACACAGAAAATCGACTTAAATGGCGGAAGATAAATCATTGTTTCTTGACTTGTATTCCAGACAGGGATTCATTCAGCGTTCCTTTTTATTATCCAGCCTTTTAGTGTATAAAAAAAATCCATCTAATGAACAATTCAAACAATTATCACTAATTATCTTTAATCGCAAAGTCCTCCTTTTTTGCAGTTGTTTATAAACTTGTAAGCTGCCTATCCTTTATATTAATATTTAGTTCCATACTCCTATTTAGTTTTTTATAATTTATCTATAATTGAATTTTACTTTTGTTAAAGGTAGAAAATTTGAATAATTATAACTTGCCATATGATGGCGTTTCGTAAAGAGCAAGGGGTGTTATTACATTTTAATAGATGTCCTCTAAAAACATGCATAACACAATGTTTTAAATCCTGTCAATGATCTGACAAATCTGTCACAGTGACCAGTTTCTGAGAGGCACTTTATGAAAAAGAACAATACTAAGAATGATTAGACTGACACACTCTGACAAGCAGTCGTTCCTGCCTTGATACCTATCAGTTACTAAGAGAACAGAAGCTCAGAACTGCATTGTCTTTTAACAAACATGTTTTACAATGGGTAGTGTTCATTGCCATGGTAACTGTGGGAAAAGATTAGTTCTGGTCCAAAACTGGTTGCAACTCAAACATCAAACGTGACTAAGATAGAAGAAAATCAATCTCAGTGAATACTTTTTGAGAAGTATTTTCTGATGGATGACAATAATATGCTGATATGAGACATACTGGAGCCTAACAGGCTTCTTTTGAATCCAAGTAAAACATTACAGGAAGTGGCAGAAATATCACAATAAATAATCAACCAGTGTTTAGAGACTTACAAATGTAAATGATTTATGTTGCCCATCTTAAGTTTTTTACCTCCAAACTTACAAATCTGATATGATCTGTAGAAAGCAAACCAAGTCCATACAGTTCCATCTGTACAACCCACACATTCTGCACGGGGGATTATTTTCCTCTTTTTTCTAATGTTTCTTTCTTTAAATATTGAAGTATACAGCTGAATGTAACTATGTAATTTACTGCAATTATTTATAATAGTGTGGTTTAGATGTATATTGCAATTAAATTCAATTAATCACAAATCTTTATAGTAGAACTGCAGCAAGAGGTAACCTTCACAAAGCTAAATGAAGTTTCATTACCTCTTCGGGGAAGAGTTCTATTTTTCCCTGTGTTTTTGTGTTTGTTTGTCTGTCTGTTAGCATCTTTATGCAAGCAATGGCTATGAGTATATCCTGGAATGACCCCAATCGTCCAATTCCTCAATCCTCAAATAGGCACAATACAATAATATAAAGCCATACATGTTCAGTCCCAAAGCTTCCAAAGATATAGTCAAAAATAAGATTTTTTATGCATAAAGTGCCACCTAGTGGGAAAATCATAAATCCAATATTCGTGAAATTCGATACAGGTTGTCTTCTTGGGGACATAAACAGGTATATTGAGTATGGAGTTATTACTCTAACACGAAGAATATCTGGCAGTGGCAGTGGTGGTCGTAATGAAACCATAATATCCCTGACACTCCGCATTCGGGGATATAATTATGATATAAAAATAGAAACCCACATCACATATACACAGCAACATAGCACACAAGCTTTAGATTCACTGCCAATGCATCTAAACATAATGGTATAAACATATAAAATGAAAGTAGGACCTTAAGATAAGTTGGAAATCACAATATGGGTGGAAATAAGATGTTTTGGGGGAGGTCTTCACTCCCAGAGATTTTTAGTGGGTTTTTTTTATTTTTTGTTTTAGTTTTTTTTTCATTACTTAGCCATTACAAACGAATTGCCAAAACAGGCTAAACCTAAAATATTTAACAGCTGCTCAGCTTTTCTCAGGCTTTTCTGTGTCATTGCACTTTACATCTATACAACATATTTTACTTCATTTACAGTAGATTCTATAAAGTGGGCAAATGTTAAGCTGTGTAACTTTATGTTTAGACATTTTTAGAAGCAAACAAAAATATGGTAATGACCTAGATGCATTGAAACACATAGCACATCCGTTCCAGAAAACTCTACTTACCTCAACTAGAGGATGCCAGTGGGCAACAGGTTTTCGGGGGTACGTGAGCATTTCACTCCAATGTTCTCGACCAAGACTGTCTGCATCATTGCCAATTCGACACACACCGATGACCTCATTATGGCCAACACTACAGGTACAGAAGGAAAAGAGAGGGGATATGATCGTGACCTGACTGGCATTCCAAACATAATGCACCACTCACTGAATGTGGACAGGAAAACATGAGTCAGTTCATAAAATCTCAAAAAGGTTTTTTTTTTGTTGTTGTTGTTGTTTCTTGTTTGTACTGCAGCAAGTATTACAAAAAAAGAAAAGTACTTAACTAATGAAAGGCTGTCGTAAATACTTTTGAACTTATATAAAGTTTCTAACCGATCATAGTCCATCACAGCTATCAAAAGGCTGATCTGCTCTATGTTTTCTGGGGGGACATCGAAGACAATAGCCTCATTATAAACTGGATTCAAAGTGTTCCGCTTTGTTGATGTCTTCCTCTTTTTCAACCTACGGCCATCGCACATCAATGAAACCTTCACATATGGATCTGTAAGAGTAAGACAAGTAAAGCAAGTGTTCATTTACAGTCAGGACATCAGTGGTAATCTAGTTATAAAAAGCATCTGACTTCAATTACCTGATGCACCGGTGATATCCATGGCCTTGAGATTGCGAGCCTTTATCATAGTAATGGTCAATCTACCCGCAGTAGGCAAGTAACAAAGTGAGAACATGAGATCACCAAGGTCCACGTTATCCTAAAAGATATCACAAACACATTTACTTTCACACAAGATGCTTATCAATCATGGACAAGAATAGCATTGTTGTGTAACTTTTTAATCTTTCTTTTTTCACATGGCTCTAAAAATGGATATTTCATCCAATATGGAGACTTCTAATCTAAACAAGTGAGAACCAAGAAGCAAAACTCCAAAAGTACAAGATCCTTATTTATAGCTGGGAGGTTGAATTATTTTGTTTTACTATGTTTGATTTGCCATTAAATATTTTGATAACACATTTCATACAAAATTCTGATAATAACAGTGATTTCATTTAAGTGCTCTGGTTTCCCATAAGATTTCCTTTAGAGAGAAAATAGATTGTTAATATTAATTAATTATTATTTTACATGACGTTTTTCTAGGATTACGCTTGCAGCTTAGAGTTATTCTAGTCTTAGCTCAATATATAGAATGTGAGACAGTGTATTTGTGTTGAAAGAATAGGATTTTTTATTTCAATGTCCAATTCTACACAGGTATAAAAATATATTTAGATATTTTAGTTGCTTTTTTCTGATTTTTGGTGTCTATCTAGTCCAACAGATCATAGAGATAACATTTTATTTAACTGCAAAGTAATGATAACAATAAATTAGACTTAATGCACTCAAAGCACTGTACAGTGAATCCATTATTCATTCACACACTTGGTGATCGTGAGCTATAAGTGAGTGGTGGAAACATGGAAACCAATCTGCACATACCCTGGAGCAGATTGGCAGATTGACTCGTCACCATTTGCTAATGTATAAGTACAATTAATGTAATATCTGCAAGTCCTGATACTGATAAGCAAAAGAAAAAAATTATATTCCTTGGACCAATGAATGAGGAAGAGAAAAGGTTTCTAAAGTCATCCAAACCTATTTTAATATATAAAATCAAAGTTGTGATCCTGTAAAGAGTAAACCACAGTAGTGGCATATTTACTCCAAAACACATTTAATCATACAGCAACTCTTTAAATGCAGTCTTTAAAAACCGTGCATGTTCTTTAGAAAATATTGCAGTGTGATTAGGTGGGAGTGACGCCAGCCTCTTTTTGGCTGAGAAATGTTGAAACTATAAATATTCTAGCTGAGAAACATTGACATCGCACTTATATGCGACTTCTAGTAATGGTAAAATGGCAGTTTTCCCTGGGTTAATAAAATGGGGTGCACAAAATAACAGAAAAGGAAGAGAGAAAGAAAAGATTAAGACTTATTTAAACATTTCCTCCTGGTATTTAAAAGGTGCTGTGCTTTATAAGGCCACAATTGTGATCAAGTAATGAACTGGGCTTCTCATATTAATGTTCTAACTGGAACAACTGAAAAGCTGTCTGGAAAACCCATTCCTGGAAAAAAAATCTAAATAAAATTAAAGAAATGTATATATTTTAAACCCTAAAACCAAACCCTACTCAGCAATATTATAGTGTTTTCAGTTTGATTATTTGTATTACTGATGCCATTCTCAAAATGAGAAATAAACATGTTCAAGATTCAAGATTCGCTTTTATTGTCTTTCAAAGAAAGAAATTTGTTCTGGGTCATTCCCCATGCTGCAGCCACAACACGAATTCACAATATAAACCAAGAAAATGTTCTTCCTTCTTGACTGAAGAGCGAAACAAGCTAAACCTGGCAATGAAGCAAACAATATGGTTGCTCCCTCTGGCAATCAAGGTTTAATAAAATTTCTATCATTTCTGCAAAATGGGCTTTACAGCTCTGCTTGGAAAATATCCTGCCTCTGTGCTGCTGTCCAAAGATAATTAGCTCATTTATGAAGGGCATCTGTGCAAATGTCTGAGAACAAGTACTCTTGCAAGACATCCAGTCTTGTGTGTACTGTAGCGCATTTGTGTGCTTGATCTGAGAAGTGTGAAAAAAAATGTGAGAGAATAGAGAAACCCAGATTCTGTTAATCACTGGTTCCCATCAACCACCTGTCTCATAGCCTTCTGCTCTAAATGGGCAACATTGATTAACAATTAATCAAGAGCATAAGTGTCAGCACTGGCCCACAAAACAGCAGTAAGTTGAGAGTTTACACAAAAATATCAATACTTTTGTCAATACTCCCCTGAAGTCTCTATCTGGCATGCCGACAGAATAAATATATTTATGCTTTCTTTTTTTGCAGCAGCTGCAGCAGCAGCAGCTCCTGCTTGCTTCTCCTTTGCAATAGGCATGCAGTCTTTGTAGTTCTGAAAAAAAATCACAGTGAACTTTAGACCTTAAGTTAACCTTAAGTACTATACAAACAGTTGTTTGTATTGTACGTACACTTATTTTAATTTTTGTGTTTAGCTGGAGAAATACAGAGCCTCGGGATGGTGTAGTGGTGAGCATCATACCCTCACAGCAAGGTCACAAGTTTGAACCTTGCCTGAGGGGTTCAAACAATGACCTTTCTGTGCTGAGGAAACATATTCTGTCCGTTTACAGGATATGTGGCTTCTCCATTTGTACTACCAAATACATGCATGTTAATTGTCACTGTTAATTCTTCTAAGTGATAATGTGAATTGTTGTTTGACTCTGTGTGTTGGCCCTGCAATGGAATGGAGACATATGCAGGGAGTACCCTGCATTAGCAAACCAAAAGATGTTCCTTGAACGTTTTATTTGTGTGGCGTTTCGATCATCAGCCTTTCCACAGTCATATCAGTAGAAGGGCTGTACTGCCAGCAACCTCAGACAATTAAAACAATGAAGGATCTTCTGTTGGTGTGCAGACTTGACTTTTTCATCTTTGATTGTCTTTTCAGTCCAGCACGCAGCATTATTCATCTGGGATATACCTGTTTTCCTCTTTTTTTCACATTTTTGAATGTATGCTGCACCATGACTGCTAATTACTGGGTTAGGCACCAGCTTCTCTGCAACCCTGAGCTGGTGTAGAAGTCACTGTAACGGTTCTTTTTGTGTGTGTTTG
>JBAMHX010000001.1:19277519-19299187 GCA_037177515.1 Pseudomugil tenellus
AGCTGACAGGTCCAACAGAATAAGGACTGAGGATTGACCATTGGATCTTGCAAGCCGCAAGGAATCAGTAACAGACATGTAGTCAGGGTTTCCCCTGACTACATGTCGAAGTGTCATTGGGCGAGACACTGAACCCAAAGTTGTGCCCCGATGTGCCTATGGAGGTGTGAGTGTGTGTGTGAATGGGTGAATGTGTAAAGCGATTTGAGTGGTCAGCATGACTGGAAATGTGCTATATTCGTACAAGTTGATTTATCATATAATATTTATTTATAAATATATACATAGTAGTGCTTGCTGTATTAATAAAAATAATAATCAAAAACATGTGTGTGGAGCAAAAGTCGCATCCTCTCCACAACAGGGATATGGAGTGGGTGTAGACAAGTGCCCCACATCAACATTTTAAAGGTCAGACACAGAAAAAGCTCATTCTCAGTAGATCTTTTGGAATGGCTGAAAATAAGGACGAATAGAAAATTTGGGGTAATACACTGTTCTTAGATATCTAACACCCATTTGACATGATTGAAAAATCTTTAATTTAAGACCTTTTCAGATGAGTCTTTATTCAGTTAAAAATGAGAGCAGTACAAACTCATCTCTATCTCTACTGAGGTTTCATGTCTTTACCCCTGTTCAGCCTCGGGCTGTACACCTGAGCTTACCTCTCTGCCACAGTAATGTCCTCAGTGTCAGCCTGATCTATCCTGATCCACCACTGCCAGGTGTCTAGGTCACCAACTTTTCCCCTAAGATTTTAACTCACCTCATCCTTAAATAAATTTGCTAACCTGTTCTCTTCTGTCTGTTTTAGTATACTTTAGTCTCTGAAGGACTGTCATCATTTAATATTTATTTCCATTTAACCCTTTGAACCCTTAGTCTGTTTTGCTTAAACCTGCATTGTATTAGGAGAATGACAATATCTCTGCAACCACAAGGTGTATTTGAATCCTATTGATGTCATATTACAAGGAACGCTTGTGAGATTTGACAAAACGTGTAGTATGTTGCATAAATGTTCGTGGTGAAAAAAAAAACCCAAACTTGGGGCCTTCGTGTCTCCAAGGTATATTTAATGAGCTTCAGTATTTCAAGTATTTCTGTTTGCAGTAAGCCTGGTCTCATGTTTTCTCTTTTTACTTTTTTTTATCTTTATTTTAGTTTGCTATGTTCACCTGACTACCTGTTTACTTATGTCCCTGAACATACAGTCTCTGTGATATTTTGGTTTCGCCCAAACCACCACCAGATATCCTTCATGTGAGCATGATAACTCAATTTTTACAATTGGATTTTGATACTCAGTATACCTATTTAGGTCCTAAGGGGACTACCTCACTTGAATTTCATGATTTTGGGTTTGTGGTTCTTTACGCACAAAAAGTCTGATTTTTTACTATATCTCTGGAGCTATTAACAATTTCATTTCGATACTCATTATACCTGTTTATTTGCTCAAGGAGACGACCTCCATCGAGTTTCACAATATTTGGATTTATTGTTTCCCCACCAGGTGAAGCATTATGCACGAAAAAGCAGGTTTTTGTCTATATCTCTGGAACTATTTGTCTGATTAACCTCAAATCAGGTGCAAATAAAAGATCATGAGCTCAGGATGTATCCAGTCCTGACGTTGTACCGAGCTGGTTCAAAGTTTTGACACCAGTTGGAACTTTGGGAAGGAACATGTGGGGCTTTACATTATTGTATTGTGTCTATTTGAGGATTGGGGAATAGGAAGATGGGGGTGGGGGGGGGGGGGTGTTCAGGGTACAACTCTAGCCATCGCTTCCAATGACATAGGCCTTGTTTACATATGCAGATGCCCCGGCTTTGAGAGTGTGATGAGATTTTAATGCTATTTCTGTTCTAAGTGTTTCATCTGATTGATATAATACATTTCTTACCCAGAGCAGAACACATTTTTAACAAATTACAAAAATTGAAAGCACCTTATTCTGCCAAGAATTAATTTAGTGCCTTTATAAGTTCACAAGTACAAGGCTAATACTCTGCAAAACTTCATTTATTTATTTCTATTTTTTGATTTTGTTAAATTATTGATAAATGCCATAAATGAGAAAATATCTAATAATCTAATAATAGTTTTTTGCTTTACATAATATGCTGTAGTTAGGGTAACTTTGCCTCCAATTCTTGCCTCCCTGTGCAGGACTGACTCTATGTGGGTGGCACTGTCACAAGAGTTAGAACAGGAACTCAGACCAACTGTCCTCTCTGTGCTGTGAGACTCTGTGAATACCGGGATAAGTGTGATGTGAGAAAATAATGTGGAAAAACTGAAGGATTTGCCATCTGAGGACATTGAGCCCACAGTAATCTTGGCAGGGTGCCCCAGTACTGCCTGCTGGAAAAGAATCTATAGACATCTGAGGGGATTTGGAGACTGCATCACAACAATGAGGGTGGATCAAATTTAGAGCGCAGGACCTTCAAAGGTGTAATAGTGTAGGAGGTGAGCCAATGCTGAAAAAGCTATGTGCATCTTTTCCTCTGAGGTTTTATTATCTCTAAACATCACACTCTATGAATAATAAACTGCTTAGTTTCATTTTATGCACTTGGTTGAACTAAACATTAAAATTTATTATCCAGACAAAACATTTCATGTGTTCGTATCTTCATGGGAGCCAAGTTGCATAGACTTGATGACCCCTAGTTCATTAAAAATATATCTAGAATTCAAAACAGCGATAGTTTTAAGTACTGTCTGCAAACCATTTTTAAATGTTGAGTATATGCAAAACCTCATAGCAAAGCTATTAATCTTATTTGCACTAAAATATGTTTATGCAAAGATTTCTCTGGAGGAGTTTAGCTGGGTCTGGAAACAGTGGAGGCTTTGAAGGAAAAATATAATGTCATAGTGACACAAAATCTCATTACTCGTTTCAAATGACAGCTAATAAAATACATCTATATTTGAGCCTGATGTTACCCAGATTGTATATAAATAACACAAATATGGAGACTGTATGTCTAGTTTGTTGCTGTGCGTGATCACACAAAATATATTTGTGACGACCTTGACTAGAATATATATGGGGAAATATCTGTCCCAGTATCAACAGAGAACATGCAATGTATATGTTTGTCTATATTAGTAGCCTCATATGTTTGGTCCTATCTACTGATTCCAATTTCAGTGCAACCCACTAATGAAAAATCTACCAAAGAAAATTGCTTGTCAAAGCAACAAAATGCAACGGCCATGAAAAAAGGGGCCCCACATATTGGCATTTACATAATTAAGTCTCCTGAAACCCAAGAAGGCTACAACCTTTATGCCACAGTTAAAAGCTTTACACATTTTGTTAGCTTACTAAATCACATGCTGGTGATAGCAATCAATAAACAAGGGGTTAAGGTAAGTAAAAGGTAAAATGATGTGCATAAACCTTTGTGACATGCACAAACAAGAGATGTGGTACTAACTTTTGTTAAGATTTTTCTCCACTGTATGAGGCAGTGAAATGTATTCCACCTTGTGGTTAAGAATTATCTCTGGGTTTGTTATCCTCTGTGGGTTTGGCTGATTTTTTATGTAGTACCCATTCATACTTTATTTAATCTTTCTTATCATGATAGAGTTTTATGTGTGAAAGTTTAGTAAAACAAAAGTGTAGTCTCTAAATGTATTTTGTTATTCTTGTCAGATGGCTAAATTGTGTTTTAACTTTATTGTGTTCCTGTACCAAAAGCAAGGCGTGATTTGTACAGTTGTCACGTTAACCCAAAAAAGTCTTTAACCCAAGTCTGAACAAAAAATTAAAAATGTATTTTTTCATCTATTTATTTATTTTACTATGTATTACCAGGTGATAGGTCAAAATTATTTTAGTGTAATCCCCTGCATTTTGGTGTTCACCACAGGGCAGGAGACCAGTATCACATGAGGTACAACTCGGTTTTGAATAAGGTTTCTATCATAAAGTGATGCAAAATTTCTCAGAAACTATGTATGTATGATAAATTAAAGCTTTAGAGAGTTAACATGGTGGTTTCTTGACAGTTTCTGAGTTTGGAAACATGAAATGGCTCATTGGCATATTTTGTTTCATCTACATGTGTATGCCTTCACAAGCATGTTTAACATAAAAATCACTTATGCATTTCCACTTGAAGACAACCTTTTGAAGCCTGGGGTTTTATAATGTCATAGTGGGTTTGAACTGGAAACTGGAGGTTGTTTATTACTTTTTAGTGAATAAAAGGGGCAAACACATTTATTTGAATACATAAAGATTTTAAATAAAACACTGTGTGATGATAAGTCAATGCAGCGACAGAACTGCATTTTCCTGTCTGCTTATTATTAAGCCTTTCTTATCAGTAACTGGTGTGTGGTCATCTGCCCGGGACCTGCAACATCAGTGCATATCAGTTTGTTAAAATTAGTAGAAAACTGTCAGTGTTGGACATATTGATATCTCCAACATTTGCTTCACTCTCAGCTTGTTTGACAGACTCAAAGAGCCTTACATGTATATTGATTTGATCTTTGCCTCAACTGTTATTAAAGCTAGCTACTTACTGGAGTTGTTCACTTCAGGAGCCACCATTTGTTTTCTGAGCATCCACAGTAATGTAGAAAGTTTCTGATATTTGGGTCAGGATCACATAAATTGCAACTGGAATTCAGCTTTCTAGTTCACATCTTCAACACTATGTCATGTTCCAAATGTCATGGTTATAAACTGTAAAGTGACAACATTCTTCAACTATAACGTTGTATAGGATTGACCTCAATCTCATGCCGTGTTTCATGGCTGTTCAAGGTTTAGCACACTCCCACCCCCACCTTTCTGCTAGTAAGCATTCAGGACAAATTAGTGGTGTCAAGAGTGAAGCAAGATGTCGACAGAGGGACTGATGATGCACACAGACATTAACGTGATGATACATGAAAATGTATGATGTATCTCAGATAGCAGACTAGGAAAGATGTAGTAAATCTAAAAAAAATGCAATGCTTTATAGGCTGTATGTCAGACTCTGGCCCTTGATAGTTACTGTCTGGCAAACTCAAGGTGTTTTCCTCCTTTATACTTGATTAAAATCAATGGCTAATTCTATGGAACTCGACAACAAACTTGAGTTTAGGATCAAAGATTTAAAGTCAGAGTGTGACGTTTTATCATTTGGAGCAAAGTTGCAAACATGCTCAGTTGAGTTGGAAAAAAAAACAGTTTGGCATCTAAGCTTATGACCGCTTTACTTTTTTGAAACTTTTCTATGTTTATCAAACATGCCAAAAATTGTGACAATATAAATATGACTTTCAAAAAATCTTCAGCAGGGATTTTCATGTATGGTTTTATGAAGAGACACATGGTGCTCTAACGCAGCATCTCAAGTTGTCATTGTGAGTATGTATACTGATACAGACTCCAAAAGTCCTGTAAACCAATGTCTTTGTATTGATCCAAGCTAAGCTAAGCTTCCAGATGTAGCACTTTTAGTTAAAGAAATACCCAAATGTCTAATTGTTCCTTTAAAAATTTAGATTTTGGTCAATCTGACCAAAATCAATTAAAGCATTAATCTGCGAATTCTTCATTGATCTCATTGATTATGTTTTATTGAGTAATAACTCATAAATGCATGAGAATGGTTAACATCCTCTTCAAATTCCAGTTTGCTTTTGAAAAGTGCAAACTTGTTTAGAAGCAATACACTTGAGGAATTTAACTGAATCCCAGCCAGTTTAGTTTGAACTCATGTTCCAGGTCTGTGGGTGACTTGGTGTCACTTTCTGCTGTCTGTGTCATTCTGTTACTGGTGCTGTCATCATGCTAGATGGTACCTGCCAGCTACAGTATAACTTATATTAAATATAATTTTCATGCCATAGTGAAATCTAGCCCTACTGCCTACCCCCACATTTCCACTTTTAAAGCTGTCAGCACAATGGATAAAACATGACAGGATCAGCCTACATTAGGGAGGGAGGAGAGAGAGCTGGGGGTATTTGATACAAGGGAAATAAGGAAAAGTATAGAAGAAGAAAGGGATATAGAGTGACAGCAAGAGGGGGTGGGGTGGGGGGAGTTGGAATTCACAAAGGGTTGGCAAGTGCTGAGTAATTATTAATCCTAATGCAAACTAACAGAACTAAATTAATGGATAAGGCACGTGGAGAACTGCAGGAATTCTGCTTTCTTGCTCCCCCAAATAGCTGACCACACACTGACAGTCAAGTCAGGACCGGGGTGTTATGTGCAGATAAAAATGGGATGTTATGTGGTCATTTATTCACACTTAAGGCGCTGTTTTAATTTGCAGAAACGCAAAATATGCGTTGCCATTAGGTCAGAAGAAAAGAGATGAAATCTGATGTAAACTTTTATAAAAGTAAGAAACACTAACACGACAAAACTGAATGAATATATACCCTATATGCAGAACTCATAAATGAACAAAAAAAGCATGAATCCATCATCTTAACAGTAATTAATCGTATAATTTCTTACAGAATAGCTCGACGTAATTATGTGTTTATATAATTTTTTATAAGAAAAATCAGACCGATACTGAAGTAAAAGAAAAAAATATTGATGGATGAGCTGATTCCTGCTAGTACAAAGATAGAATTGTATTTCCAATCTATTGTGGCGATGCAAACGCTTTAGCTTGAGCCACTGAGTGTATTCTCCGCGCTTCATTGAAGAAAAAAAAGAAGAGAAAAGAGGAGAAAAGTGACATGTGCGGCTTAATCAAACCGTGAAAATTATGCCTCACCTGAATCCGAATATCGTGGCCTGGCGAGGTCTCGGAAATAGTAGATAAAATCCAGACAGTTCTCGTTCTGCACTTCCCCCTTCGAGCAAAGATCTGACAGAAGTTCAAGTGCCTTTTGACAAATCTCGTCATCTCTGTCTCCAGGCATTTCCCATCAGCATCCTTATAAATGGAGGGTCTCGTCGGTACCTATTCCACGCTGGTCAGCAGGGCTTCTGGAGTCAACCACTCATCCAGCGACACGCCTTCTCACTATCCTATTATGCTTATTTAATTATGTATTTATTTTTAAGAGAAAAAAACCGAGTGATCCAGAAAAGCAACAACCAAACCCCACATGTAGAGCAAGACTGGATGATTATTATGCAACGCTGAGTGAAACGGTCCTCTCACTCCTGCTGCTCTGCTCAAAGCCACCGGTTGAATCCACGCACCGCCTCTGCGGTGCCGTGCGCTCTCCAACGTGCTGAAATGTGTGTGCGGTCTCTCGCTTGCTATGAATCTTTCCACAAGGCAATCTTGAAGGACTGCGAGCCGTTGTCTTGAAGCCTTGAAGCAGAGACGATTTGTGGGAAAGTTCTGCAACACTTTACTATCAGGAGCAAATGAGTACTACTGCTGCATCTGCGAGAAGTACTTGTAACAAGCCTCAGACAAGCCTAGTGTGGTTTTACGTTTGCGCACGTGGCCAATCAGAGGATGACATGTCTTTTTGTTTCTCCCTTTGTGAAATCACTTCTCTCTTAGAAGAAGCCACTCACATGTTGTTTCATGTTAATGTTGGTGTAAATCAGATGGAGTCGCACCATTGTAGTGGCGTTCCCGTCACTGCTTACAGAAGTTATGTTTTCACGCTCGCCGTCGTGCCACACATCTGCAGCAATGTTATATGATTTTTTTTTACCACAAGCTGGTCTCCTTAGACCTGCACAAACACAGAGAGAGGACACCAATTTATTTCCCTGTCTTTATTTTCTATTATTTTCAATCTGTTCTTGTCTTTATAATCAACAGGCGGCTGCTCCATATATTTCTCTGGGGATAGTCAATGTCAATATCTACGCTTCTGTATTGTTGTGCTGTCGCTTGTGATGTGCATCTACTGAAACGATTAGTTCCCCAGAGTACACGTGGTCAATTTCACCAAATCATTTCAGTGACTTACAAGCCCACTAATTATAGCATGCAGGTTTAGGGTGGTGCACCATTACTCTTAAGATGGAATGGGTAATATACTATCTGGGTGTATGGTCAAAGACAAACTGCACAGTGTAGGTTATCACGAAAAATAATCTCCTGTATTATATAAACTGATTCTATGATAAGCTTTGTTATATGGGAGTAAATAATGAGCAGATACAATATGAGGAAATTTCTCTATTCTAACCTTTGAAAAACATAAAATCTTCCACATGTTGGTACATGTCATTTCAAAACAACAAGCACAAAAGGAGATGTGGAGAGAATTCAGTAGGGGTGCTGGGGAAAATGACAGATAAATGGTCCAGCAAAAGCTGGTGGTTTGCATATTAATTCTACTGAGAACAAACGACCCAGCAGCCATCTCCTATAAAAAACACAGTCTGTAATGAGCTGTGCATTCATCCTGTTCCATTATGACTTTATAATTTGAGCTTGTATTCCTCTCATTTTTGTAATGTTTGTGTTAAAAGTTTCTCTCATTTGAACGCAAGGTCTGAACACGAACTGTGTGATGTCTCAAATTCCCTCGAGACAAAGTTGTAGTTTGTGATATTTGCTATATTCTATTAGCACAATTATTAGACCCAGAACTGCTTACCACTTGGTGTTTGCAGGAGTACAGCGTAATGCTTAGAGACTAAGCTAATAAAAAAATGCAACAGCCACTGAATGACATCAATAAGCTGAATCATTAAGAAAGTAAAATCTTTTAAGGTGTTGTGGATTGACAAAGTGAGACAAATTTTTGTTGAAATAGTTGGATCATTAAACTTAATGCATCACTTGAGTCAGGTCCCAAAATTAAGGGGACTCCTGGTATCTGCTGCTGTCATTTCATGGCCTGAAAGTAAAATCACAAGCCTACTACCATGTTTTGAATTGCAGTTTCTTCAACAAATGGTGTCATGGCCATGACTTTTATGTAAGACCTCCATTTTTTTTAGACTTTGTTCCTCGGCTAATTCAAATTCTGAGAAGTCATTGGTTATTTTCAAACTTCATATTTATACTGTTTGTTTACATCCACTGACAGACTCCTTTGATGGCAGTTTCACAGCAGTCATTGATAGGAACTTCTCTGTAGTTTTTTAAGTGTTTGTAGTTACTATTTGATACCCCCCCCCCCCCAAAAAAAAAGAAAAACATACAATATTTAAATAGTAGAAATATATTTTTCTAACTTGATTTCCAAATAAGATTCTCCAATGATTCTCTAATGATCATCCTGCTGGTCAATCAACGTATTATAACCCATCCAATGGTCATCATTGTTCAAGTCCATCACTAGTTGCATCCTTGGGAAAGAAGCTTCACCCATCATTGCTGTTATATGTTGTGGTGGCTGGAAAAGCCTTTAGCACTCATTGATTGCTGTGTTTCCATCAGTGTGTCCATTGGCAGCTGTGGCTTCATATATAGCTTACCATTGCCAAGTACCAATAACAGATTTAATAAAAAATGCTTTATGTACCTTGAAAAGCACCATATAAGCAGTAAACGTACTAACAGTACATACATGAGCCTGACCTTCCCAATCGTTGCTCTTAAATCTTCCAAAAATGGGAGCTCAGGGAGTCTTTTAAACACTATATCAGGGCAACTTGTTTGATGCTATCTTTTATGTGAAATCTTGTCTTCTTTCAGCTGTTAAGGAGGTGGGAGCTTTCTGAGTGGAAAGGTAATGTGGGTTATAATTGCAGATGAGAGTGCTTATCATTCCATTCAGAAAAAATATATAAATAAATAAAATAAATGCCCACACTGCAGTAAGTCGGCTTTCTTGGTGTCCATGGCAACTGTAAAATACAGAAGGTACTCATCACCCATTTTCTTCTCCTCAAGTTATTCTATTGCTTTGCCTTCTCCACACCACCATTTATCCTTTGATTTCATTCTTTCTTCTTCCCTGTTATTATGCTCCACTTGACTCTTGCTCTCACTGTATTTTATCGTCAACTACTTCCAATTTCTTTCTTCATTTCTCATTCTTTTCCCATCTTTTTTGTCAAACTATTTTTTAACTGTTTGCCAACTGTTAAACAATCAGAAATACCTGTGTAAAGCTCACACAGAAATAGGCTGTATTCCAATCCAAGCACTGCACGCTCCGAAGTATGCAGAATGTGCACACTGTCTTGAAATGAGACAGCCAGTGTAACAGCATCACAGATGTACTCCCGACATCCATTGTTGAGTAACTTTATATGTTGTTTATCCAATTAATGATCCCACATAAACACAAAGATATCTAAAAAAAAAGAAAATCAAAGAAAATTGCCTCAGTATTTTTTTATTTACATGTGTGTCTAAATATAATCAGGGAAAAATAATCCTAGTCAAATGCATGCAATAAAATTTATTTGTGGTCACGGTACAAAGTGCTGCTGCCTGTTCCAGCGTATCTGCTGGAACAAATATGTGTGCTTATATGCATAAAAGAATGTCCTCTGCAGCTAATTCGACCCCAAACGAAATGCGCATTTGAAGTTTGGACCCTGAGCACACTTTGATATGGGACAGTATTTTGTGCACAAATATGAGGTCAGCACACTTCGAATCTGCACTTTGAAGCATGCAGTGCATGAATTAGAACACAGCTATAATGTCCCAATTAGAGAAGTAGGGGACACTTTCTTGGTTCTGTATGGATAGTTCCTTACTCTTATATAAAGCTCTGTCTTTCCGAACGAGTACAACTCCTAAGTCCCTTTGAGTGATCCAAATGAAACTGAACAAAATTTAAAGATTTTCTTCTGAGCTGTTAGACAGAAAAGAAAAATTAATGATGTGCATCTCAGCCTCGAACCCTGCAGAACAAAGGTTATGGGGATCCCTTTCATCCAATCAAATTGTCTAAACCAACCTATGTAATGTTTTTCTTTTTTTCAGTTACATATAGGCATATGCTCATAGATATTTACTATGCAGAGACGTTTCCATGCTTCCTCATTATGCAAAGGAGCTCATACTAACTCAATAAAATCATCTGGATTAACAGAGGAATACAGGAAGCACCAAAGTGATCACATTATAAAATCAGAAGCAGACATAGCAGAAGAGTATTCATGTAGTGAGGTGGATGCTGGTAAGATTCATTAGGTATTATGTACAAATTTCTCATCTGCTGCCCTTGCTTTTCAGCATGTCCTGAATCAAACAAAATGTGTTCTTTTTAAGAACCGTGCAGAGAAAAAGGGGAAGGAGATGGAATTCTCTCATCTTAATTACCTCTTGCTCAATCTCTGTTCTTCCTAAAGGCCAAAAGAAAAGAATGAACACATAGCAAAGATATAGGGAAGAAAAGATCAAAACAACGGCAAAGTAAATTTGAAATATTTTATAAAAACATGTGAAAGATAGGGATAGTGCTAGAGAGACTGTCTGGCGTGTATGTAAATAACATTATGAAGTAGGGTTCAAGTCTGTTTGAAGGAAAAGAAAAATTCCAATTAAGAGGAGAAAATGCATAGATACGTTTCAGAGAACCCTTTTCTGTCAGAATTGGCTTTATGCACAGGTCCACTACTTCCTGACTTAGAACAACTCATTTGTTTCCTGTCTTTCATTACTGGATGAACTGATTAATCCAGGTGTGTCTGGCCATTGCTGTTGTGGTTAATGTGGATTAATCAGTTCCTCTAGCAATGAAAGACAGGAAATAAAGGAGTTGTTCTAAGTCAGGAAGTAGTGGAACTGTGCATAAAGCCTATTGTAGAAGAACATGCTTTCTACTACATACCTGAGGCATAGTATTTGTATTTGTTCCATATTCTTTCATGGAGGCTTTGAGAAAAAGTGGACACACTAAAACAATACAGGTCAGTTATCAATATGCCGTCACATTGGCAGATAACATGTAAGCAATTAGGACATAAACAGGAAAACAGCTCAGCTGAGGCAATAAGTCCCTCCGGAAAAGAAATGGAAGTGGTATAGGTACCATAATGAGTCAGTGAGGGATAGTGATACAGGCAGGTAAATCATGTCACGGGGGAAATCAGCTGACAGGAAGCAGGTGTACCTTTGGAGGATTAGCTTGCCTGAGAGACCTGTTGTATAGATGATGTAAACAAAATAAGTACACATTAAATACAAGTAAGTTGATAACCTAAGTGTTAAGTAGTCATTTTTAAAGTACTAGTCAAGTTTTTTGACATCCCTGGAAAATTTGATCAGTGAGGTTGTCCAAATTTCTCACTAGTACTGTTTGTTAACATCACTTGAAGTAGAAAAACACAAAACCACAAAATGTCAATAAAAAATGATACCATACAGTGAGCTAAGTAAACAATTAAGCTAATATCACAGTTTAATGTTTCTGCCCTGAGAGAAAATAGAACAAATAACCACAAATCAACCGTGATGGGGACAGAAACAGAATGTTGACGGTTTTTTGATGGAAGTTAAGGATAATGGTGAATTTTGCCAACTTTAATCAGATAAAGATTCATTTTCTGTCCAAAGATATAGCTGTCACGGAATTATTACATACATGGTGTATACATGGTCTTTTAACTTATTATTGAAGATATTTGTTAAATTTTGAATGTGAATTTCAGTTATAAAGCACATTTTCTTTGATGTAGAGAATTAACAGAAATCTTTACAAAACATGTTTTTATTTTTGTCTCCTTGGTTGTTCTCTGGAAACTCAGGTGTTTTTTTTTTTTTTTTTTTTGTTTTATTTTTAATGTAAGGTGAACTGATGATTCTAAATTGACATGAAGTGTGATTACACATGGCTGCCTTTATGTTATCCCTGAGAAGGACTGGTGAGTTGTGTGGTGTGTGCACCACCTCATGCGTGATTGCAGCTGGGATGTGATGCACATCTTAGCTTCCTGTAGAGGATGACACAGTTTTTTTATTTTTTATATAGTTAGCATAAGGGGTGTGGTATATTTGGTATCACGCAAAGCACATTTTTGTACAAGAACTTCTAACTTAATTTAAAGAGTTATTTTTTCAATTGTATAATCCAGGCTAGAAGGTATAAAAATTGGCCAGTTTTCAACCTACCAGCACCCAATAAAAGTACAGCAGGGTAAAAAAGTGAACATACCTTTTTTTCTGAGTCTGTTCCTTCATCCTGATTTTGTGTTGTGTAGCCTTAAAGAAGGAAATATCCACTGTTCTCTATTGTCTGCTTCAATCACTCCTGCACTTAGCTTTAGGTATCAGTTTACTCTGGGTTAGGAGGAAAACTTTCACTTTCTCACTTGGCTTATGCTTTGTACTCTTGCAGGGAATGAAATAACCAGGAATAAAGCTGAACTCAGCTTCTTCTAGTGATAAACTAGGAAATATTTAACTATTTATTTATTATTATAAGTATTTTTAAGTATTATTATTATTATTATTATTAAGTATTTAAGGACGACTAAATTACTGCTTAACTATAGCTACCTCACTGTAGCTATAAATAAGCACTGACCTTCTCTCAGATTTGAAATATACCCTGACACTACTTTGCTACTAGGTAGACTTATTACGTTTTGCTGTTTTCGGAGAATAGATTTCAGATAGGATCCTAGAATGTGTCTCTATGTGAGGCATCTATCTTTTACTTATGGATGGCCATAAGTGAATCCTACTGATTACAGAAGGAAAGTGCATTGCTACCAAGCAACTAAATTACTTTGCATCCACAGCTCTGTCCCATTAGGTGGCCAATTATTGGCCTGTATATTCCTAAGCGCTCAACAAATTGCTCATTATCTATCTAAATCTAATCAACTGATCTTAAGATGAACTGCAGTGAAAGTTGAGAGAAAAAAAATAAAAACTTATACTGACTAAAAATCAGGCAATTAATTTCAGGGATCAAAGCTTTGACGTTGAAAAGGATGCTCTTAACTTAATGTAAGCTAAACTATGGACTTCTATGCATGCCTGAATGGAAAATGTAAATTCTGGTAAAAATAGCCACACGGACACAGACCGTTTTCTGCCAGCAGACAGAAATAGACTAGATTAAAACTATTACCCTCCCCCTCGCTGATTTTTTTAAAAGTTCCAAATAAACAGAAGTGATATAATCTGAATAGAGTCATGGATGTACATCTTGGAGCAGTCAGTGTTGTTATATGTCAGTGCAAGAAAAATGACATGCCAAAAAAAGAATGGGGTCACACATAAATGTTGTCCCCTTTTCTGATCCATAGTATACGAAAAAAATGTATTTTAGTTAATGGTATAGAATGAACTATCATGTGCATAAATATACAGTATGTTGGGACACCACATAGCCAAAGCATTATGGATCACTGGCGACCCTGAACAGGTCGCCAGTCCATCACAGGAAAAAACACTTTCACAAACAACCATGCACACACATTCACACATATGGGCAATTTAGTCTCCAATCAGCCTATCCCCATGTCTTTGGACTGTGGGGGGAACGTTCAAACTCCAGACAGAATGCTCATTGTCCAAGCCGAGGCTCAAACCAGCAACCTCCTTGCTGTGAGGCCACAGTGCTAACCAATTGCGCCTTTATTTCAAAACTAGCAATAACATTCTCTGATTTCAGCTAATAGCTTATGAGAGAAGTTTGTTCTTTTGCTTTCCAAGGATGGCAATTCATTTTTTCTTCTGAAAAGTGAAAACATACTATCTACTAGAATAAAGGGACTGCAGGGTGGTGTAGCTGTCAGCCCCATATCCATATAGGAAGAGAATACCGGGTTTGAATCTCTCCTGTGCACGGGGTTAGAACCAGACCTTTGTGTAGGGAGTTTGTGCGACCTCTGCACAAACTCTGTCTTTCCTGCCACAGAACAAAATATGATTGGATGTTTGACTAATTGCCTCTAGCAACCTGTCTAGGGCTCTGGAAAAGGCTCTGGCAACTTGACACTGGAATGACTGGATGCATATAACAGTCTCTTCCTACCATTTTTTAAATAGTATGAATGGATGAAAAGAGAGCGAGACAGACAGATAGACAGACTGACGGACAGATAGACACACAGACAGAGGTTAAAGTCAAATGTTAGTGTCCTTTAAAATAAAGAACAGCAAAATCTTATTCAAAAGAGGAATTTATTGTATAACATTCACATCAGACTGAGAGTTACAGGAAAGCTGATATGATATTTCCTGAGCTAGAGAGGTGGTGATATTACTCTGGGACTGAGGGAGACTCATCTACCTGTCCATCATCTCTACCTGCATGATTGGCAGACTGCATAGTGCAGGGGGAATGAGAGGTGTTGCTTAGCTAGATTGTGTGTTCCCACAGACTGGCACCTCCCAGAGAGAGGTTAACACCTGCTAAACCTGCTGAGCCTTGTGGGATGATGTTCCCAGAGAAAAGCTTTAGTTGGAAGAGAGAGGGATATTTAAAGCAACAAACGCATGCACACACAACATTTTCTGCTTTCCTTGCATCTAAGCTGACGGAAACTGTTCTATTACTGTTTAGGGACACATTGTTAGTGTGTCACAACAATAACTACGTCTGCAAACAATGCCAAGAAACATGTTCATTTCCAATATAACCACCAACACTGTCTGCTACACAGAGACATTGCAAGTAGGTTCAACACAATGTTTGTGACTCATGGTTTTAGAAATTATTTAGTGCATATTGATGCATTTTCACAGCCCTAAAGCTGTGAAATTGAATTCCTTTATTTGGATACAATACATTGATTTTTACATTTTACATCCCTTTCTGTTTCATTTAGCTTGAAGGCACTGGGGAACATTTCAGCTCTGATAATCATTACCGCAATTTGAATCACTCAGCATCATAATAATACTGGCAGCCACAGTCTGTGGTTGACTCCCAGATGTTCCATGTTTGATTACGCTATTATAGGGCTTAGAAAGGAAATCATTTTTATAACCACAAAGAAACAATGTGGAGTTGAATGTTTGTATAAAATAGGAATCATAAAAAGATTTTTTTGTCTAGAACCAAAAGGTTCATTTTAGCTTTTTAAAAATATAATTTTTAAAAATATAATTTAAAACTTATACAATAACATAATTAAAGAAATTTTCTTACATGTATGTGTCAAAGTACCGAACTTTAGGGAAACAAATACTGGCATTACATCCAGAAGGAAAACACTGGGATCTTGTCATTAGTGAGGGATGAAGCATGCTTGTTAAACGCTGAATACTGTTGAGAAGGCTTGTTGTGTGTTGCTGCCTTCGATTGATTATGTTTGCGTGAGACGTTTATCCTTAGGGCAGTGTGAACGATGCATCCTCTATGCTAGTTTGACATATTACCAGAGCATCAGCAGCATCAATGCATCTTTGAGAAAGAACTCTGTAAGTAGACTTGCGGGAGCAGGGTGGAGCTAAGATTCTCACTGCTGTGAATGTGTGTGTGGAAGCCTTCATATGTTTATCTTAACGTATCCACTTGCATATACTGTATAATACATGTTTTTTTGTTTGTTTTTTTTACTCAGAACTGAACATAGAGTATGTGCTTGGGGACAATAGGCATTTTCTTTTTTTTTATTGCAGCTGTAATAATTTATTTGACTGCTGTGAGGCTGTGTGTCTTTGCTGCACATACACTAAGACCTCAAGGGTCAGTGCAGTGAAAGAAACACAAGTTTTCCTAACTGATTGACTGCTGAACATATGAAAGCAGTGATATTATAAGTCTTCTAACAATAAGTAATAGATTCTAAGTAGTTTAGAAGCAGTAAAATGACACAAAGAGACCAGTAGATGAGAACACTTCTGATTCAAAAGATGAGTGGGATGTTTCCTTCATGGTAAATTCTGATTGGTTATCATCTAATGGAATGATAAATGTTTATTTTCAGGCTTTGTGTGATGATTCCGGACATCCATTAATCATATCTATATTCTTTCCTATTTTTGGATCATAAACCTGTCAAACCAGATCAAGGTAGACTGGCAACCAGGCACATCAGCCAACCAAGCAGAACCATTGCACTAAAGCACCTAGAGCTAGTCTCAGAGAACTGACGATCATACCCTCCCCACCATTGCTACCCCCTACCCACATGACCTGTTGCTATGGTAACAGTACAGCATGTACCAGTACAGCTCTTGCATTTCTGGTTATGGCTGTCCGTTTCCATTCTCAGGTGAAGGGACTGATCGCTATTCTGCTCACTGGGAGCTGAATCAGGGCAGCACTCGTGCAGAACAGCTGGGAAAGGCCTAAACCGAGACTCACTATCAACTTATACCCTAAAAAAAGTGAGTGGAGACCTGATGGAGCTACAGATTTATCCAGGATGGAAATTTCTTCTTTCCATCTATAAAGGATACAGTTAATCTATGTTTGACAAGTTGTCTCTAAATTACTATGAATTCTTTTTTCAGTTTTCAGTTTGACTTTGGCATATTAATGTACGGAGTATTCTGAGAAAATCGGCTTCACTATGACTTTATTTGTTGAGATCAGTTCTAAACCAAACAGCATACGGTTTTCTAGTGATGAGAATGTTGCCTTTGTATCTCCTTTTCACGTTTCTACAATTGGAATTGCTTAGCAACACAAAAGCTAATTAAAAATAATGCATTTGGGTTATGACTGTGAAGCACAATGTTTTCATGTGATAACAGCGTTAGTTGTAAGGGTGGCAGAAGAAGCTTAAATGCAAATGACCATGGTAATCAACACAGCAGCATCCCTTAACAGGAAAAGAATAGCTGCCACAATTTATCATTTTGACATGTGGCATTATATCTGCATCACTGAGCCGTGTGAATAACATGATGTTATAAGAATTTATCAGTTCATTACAATATTGTTTCACTCGGTCTTCCTCCTTCCATGGCTACAGGCAAAAAAACAGAAATACCTCATGGTTATTTTCATAGGATCATTTCTGTTGTTTTCAAGATTCCAGAGACCACATGCTGCTTATGGTTTCTACATTTGGAAAGATGTCTTTTCAACAGCACCAGTAACTTGTTTTCTGTAAGACAGAGCAATATGTTGTTTGAGCTCAAACTCGTGATTCCAATATGCTCAGATGATGCTGTTGATCTGAATAATTCATTCTACCGTGTCTACTGAAACCTCTGAGATCTAACACCCTGGTCTCCAGCTCCATCAAGTTCTCATCATGCTTCATTTACAACTCCACACTCTCATCAGCATTAAGAAGTCAAACCAGAACATTTAAATATCAGATTATAGTAAGCTAGAATATCTATTAAGAGGATAAATATGGTTGTTTTTAATTTTCCACCAAAAACATGATCCAAACATTTATGTCTATGTTTTATTTGATAACATTTAATTGCTGTAACTATAAGTGGAGCAGAAAAATATAACCAATTTACCTATATGGACATTTGATAAATTGTTCTTCTCTGTTGGAAAATGAGGGTGGATAGATGTCTAGAAGAACAAGATTTGAGGTTTTTTCATTAATGAGTTTAGCTGCTTTTCCGATGCAGAATGATGGTCACAAAAATACACTGATTGAAAACATATCCAGGTTCTTTACAGTGGAAATAGCAACACTGCATCTATTTTCTATACTGCTTCCTTACCTCTTATTCAGCGTTGCAGGGGAGCTGGAGAGCTCTAAATTAGAAGCAAAACTTATTCTTGGGAAAAAAAAGTATTGTTAAAGTACTGGTTTTACTCCTACTAAACTAGTCTTTTTACTGTACATAATAGGTTATTTATTCAAAACTTAGCAGCAGTATCTTAATGTGGTAAATGCTGAAGGTGGCGCTAATTTGAAGTTCTTGATATATTGTATTTTCAGGGACAGCATTTAAAACTTAGGACTTGTCAGCTGATTATTGAGGGGAGGAGAAAACAAGTAGTAGTTCTGATGCACAAAATGTTTTACCATTTTTTGGAAAATTATTCAGATGGTTATACATAAACTTTATAGGCCAAATTTACTGTCGGTTGGAGCTAAATATAGACGTGACCGTCACTAATTGTTTCTTATTGTGAAAAAATTAATTTGGAAACTTGTTTTAATCTTTAATTATGTAGTTACTGTGTTTTAATGGCATGGTGTAAAATTTTCACTTTAAAATAGAGTAAATATGCAAGTGTAGAAATATGTTCTTATACTTATAAATAAAACACTTGAATAAATTAGGAAACATCTTAAAATTGCATGGTCATGTGCAGAACTGTAGCTACTTAACTGACTAACTAAATGTGGCTTTTATCAAGATTTGTCTCAACCTCAACAATTTAATCAACAAGTCTGACTGTAGATAACAATTTAGTAATGTCACAACAAAAGTCAAAACAGGAAACACATCCCAAGGAGATGGAGAAAGAGAGAACAATGATCCTGTGGGATCACCTGACTTGTTTTTCCGCCCTATTGGACAACAAAATGGACTGATCTTCAAACTAGTTCCAATCAACTAGGCTTTTATTTCAGATGTACTTTTTCCTCAAAATGGTTTTTCATGTGCTGCATTCGAGTGTACTAATCGACAAGGCCAAAAGAATGGCCTGTCCTATACATTCCCTACAAACAACGAAAGATGGAATAAATGGATTGCGACTGTGAGAATAAGTTTGGATGAAATAAAATTGCTTTTAATAAATAGTTAAAGATAAAAATGACATTAAAAGACAGAATTTAAACCCATAAAACAAGTTAAAAAGTCCAACCAAGGGTCAATGTCAATTCTGAAGGACCTGGTAAGGTGGCTGTCTGCTATCCGTCCCTGGCTTTCCTCAGTAGGTTGTGTCTGGAATGAGAATGGACATCTGCCAGTATCTCTGGTGGTAGACACGAAAAACAGGAAAAAAATAAACCTCAGAAGTGTTGCTCAGCCCAGCTCGCCACTTACACACCAGGCAGAGTTTCCCCACTCTGTCTCTGCATGGTCCAGATGTGGCAACAATCCTCAGCTCCTGCTGTCGTCGTCACCTCAGGCCTCTTAGCCACCAGACTCCTCACTGCTCACAGCCCTCTCCCCACTCAAAAGCACTGAGTCCTTTTCTGTCCTGACTGATGAGGCCTTACTTATGTTGCAGGTGTCCACAATGTCCTTGATTAGGATGAGGTGTGCAAATCTGTGTCTAATTAAAATCACGCTTAAAAACAAATCTCATGCAAAACACAAAACAACCCCATGCTATATATTAAAACAATGTAAAAGAAACACAAACACCTGAAATGCACACTTCCACCCTGTGACATGAGCACTTGCTATGTTCAGGCTGCAGGATATAATTTTCAATTCCGATTATTTTGTGGAATCCGATTTTTTTCATAGAGTTCCCTCACATGCATGAACGTTGTGCATGCCAAAAGTGTCCTGCTTGATTAAAAGACCATGGTAAAGACAAGACAACATATGCAATGTTGTTGTGTTCACAAAAATGAAGATGACGGTAAGAGCAGAGCATCTTGCTATTTTAAAGTTTTTTTTCCTGCCGTAGCTGGCAAATTTTTAATGCCATTGTTTTAAGGAAATTATAAAAGAGGAGAGTCTGGTGGCTGTATGTGGAGCAGCAATGTAAATGTGAATACAAAGTCACTGCCATAAGTGGTGGGAGTGGAGTGCGAACACCTTTACAAATAAGGAGTTTATAAATAATTCTCCAATCACGAGCAGAACCTTCGTGTACATTGCTGACCACTTCTTTGAAATGCTGTATCAACGAAATGGAGAGATTATAGGGATTGTTAATCCCAAATAGAGAACCCTTCTGATGATATCTCCTGACCACTTCACTTTCCAGTTGTTCAATAAAATGAGTTGTTTGTGGGAACTTGATCCAGCTATATATTTTGCAAGTGTTTGAGAGCAGATCTATACTTGCTTTGTGTGTGTTATATCGGATTCATGGTATAGTTTTTGTGTACATGCTCAGCTTGCGGTGGTTTTCTCTGGATGCTTGCCATCCAATATGGTGGTGTTAACAGTAGGGAACCACTTGACTGCACGTCCTCTATAGATCACCTAAGTGGTAATGTTCAACCATGTTAATTATGTGATCAATGATAAACAGCAATGGAAAGCCACTGGGATAGATGTAGACATCCCAAATGGTGAATATATCAGGAAAAAGAAAAAAAAGAAACTGAAAAAATACCAAGGGCTCAAGGAAAAGCTGGAGAAAGCCTGTAAGGTGAAGGCAACAGTAGAAAAAACTCCAGACAAGATCAATCCTTGCAAGCAATTAACATACTCAACAGAACTTACAAGCTCCCAGGCCTCGGGTAAAGAGCATGAGCTGGAGATCATTCACCCCAACCAAGTAGAGTTTTAAAGGTGCTTGTGTAGAAGCTTTAATAAAATACTAAAACTGGCATCAGACTGCAACTTATTGCTAAATCTTTATCATACACAGATCATATTAAATCTCATGCATCAACAGTAGACAGGTACATGTACAATCAACATAGAAAGGACAAATAAATTCAATTCAACTTTATTTGTATAGCGCCATTTCACAACAATATTGTCTCAAGGCGCTTTGATCTAATCTTCCATCCTGAGCAAGCATAAGGCGATAGTAGGAAGGAAAACTCCCTTATAACAGGAAGGCAAAACCTCCAGACCGCCTCAGGGTCGGAGAGGACAGGAAAGACAGATTAATATACACTGTAGCTGCTATCCAGGAAGACCTGCAGATAAAGGAAAATAAGAAGTAAGACCTGAAAAGGAAGAAATGAGATGGATGGATGGATGGATGGATGGATGGATGGATGGATGGATGGATGGATGGATGGATGGATGGATGGATGGAT
>JBAMHX010000001.1:19299287-19310138 GCA_037177515.1 Pseudomugil tenellus
ATGGATGGATGGATGGATGGATGGATGGATGGATGGATGGATGGATGGATGGATGGATGGATGGATGGATGGAAAACAATAGGAAGTGCTCAGTGCATCATGGGACGTTCCCATGGTGGCAAAGCTAATGGGCGGCTAAACTATGCCTAATTATAAGATTTGTAGAAAAGGAAGGTTTTAAGTTTGATTTTAAAGGTAAGGTCCTCTTTAAAGTGTATGTCCTCTTCCCGTACCCACACCCGGAGTTGGTTCCATAACAGTGTGGCTTGATAACCAAAGGCACTTCCTCCCACTGTTTTCCTATAGAATCTGGGAACCACAAGTAGACTGGCAGTCTGAGAGCAAAGTGCTCTGTTTGGATTATGTGGAACTACAAGATTTCTGATATACAATGGAACTTGGTCATGGAGAGCTTTATATGTAAGGAGAAAGGTTTTAAACTCTATCCTAAATTTAACAGGGAACCAATGGAGAGGCTAAAATTGGAGAAATATGATCTTTTATGATAGTTTTCATCAGAAGCCTCACTGCAGCATTTTGGATCAGCTGGAGACTTTTCAGGGCATATTTGGGACAACCTATAAATAAGGAATTGTAATAATCCAGTCTATAAGTAACAAAAGCATAAAATAATTTTTCTGCATCATTATGAGACAGGATGTCCTTAATTTTTGCTATATTACGTAAGTGAAAGAAACCGGTTCTAGAAACTTCTTTTAAATGCGTGCCAAAGGACAAATCCTGGTCAAGAATAATTCCAAGATTCCTTACTGTAGTACTGGAAGCCAAATTAATGTCATCCAGATTGATTGTCCTAAGTTTCTGAGGCCCAAAGACAACAACCTTATTCTTGTCAGAGTTTAAAAAGAGAACATTTAGAGTCATCCAGGTCTTTATGTCTTTAAGACTCTTTGTAATCTAATGGACTGATTGGTTTCATTGGGCTTCATGGATAAGTAAATCTGAGTATCATCTGCATAGCAATAAAAATTTATAACATGTTGTCTGAAGATATTAGCTAAGGCAAGCATGAACAATTTACAAAGTATTGGTCTAAGTACAGAACCCTGAGAAAAAATATGACTTACTCTGGTGACTGAGGAAGACTCATAATTTATGTTAACAAACTGAAATCTATCAGATAAATATGACTTAAACCAGCTTAGTGCTGTCCCTTTAATACCAATAACATGTTAAACATGTTCAACATTTAAATATTTGTATATAATCTTCAATATTTTGCAAGTATTTATGACTTTAAGTAAGGTTATACGTAAAATAAGATGATTTTGAACTTTTTTGTCACTGACGGGTTTGTGTTTAATGCATCTCTATTGGTTTATTTGTTATTAGATCTAAAATCACAATGCCCTGTCAATAATCATGTAAAAACCTCATGTCAACGACAGATTAAAAATGTTATAAAAAATATTTCATATATGTAATAGGGAGGGCATTAGGACCCTGCAAATAACGAGGTCTGTGGTAGCCTGACTGTAGATGGCATATAGGCATGTTGACGAGATACTTCACGATTACGTGTTCATTGACCTAGTTTCGGGCTGGCGACAGAAGTAGCTACACATCCGCCGCTGCCATAGAATATATTAACTAGAGCGAAGCGGCATCTATTTTTACAGTTTGTAAACTGTAAATATTATGCCAAGTTCGTGTGGTGCAGTAGGTTGCACAAATAGAACATTATGAATGTGTGTCATCTTTATGCTAAACATGTTTATGATCGTGAGTACAAGCAGTGGACACAATCTGATTTTTGCCATATGTAATCCTGCATGGAAACGAGTTAATCTGCTGCGTGTCCAATGTGCCTCTCCGTATGCGCTTTCAGGATGCAAGATGAGACCGTTTAATGATTTTACAGATCTGATGGTATATTTTACTGCTGTTTGTCAGTTAATTGCAAACTAACGACACAGGGCCGAATTTACTAAGATCTCATTTTGCGTGTACTAATTTGCATGTGGCATCTAGAATTTAGCGTGTGAGGCGGGGCTGTGATTAGTGCGTGATCTAATGACAGCACGCAAATGACAGCTGGTGCAAAGTGTTGGAGACACGCCTATTTAAATGAAGATTTAGCATGTGCCATGGTTTTCATGGTGACAACTGTACAAAACCGCAAGAGAAAATACAAGTTTGATCTGATGAAATTAGAGGGGTTGGTGGAAGAAGTCAATAAAATGTCCAAAGAGCTACATTGCTCCTATAACACTGGGGAATCCAGCCACCTCAATAAAACCTTGTTTTGTCTTATTCAAAGAATCTCGAGTGCGTGGAAACCTAATAAACGTTGCAATCCGGCACAACATTGCATTTAGGATTTCAGTCAACACATGTAAAAGATCCCTGCTGAGTTGGCTACTGTACGCTGGAATGACCCAGATGCCAAAAACTCTAGACTTGCCAGGAGTTATTGCAGGTATGCATGACACCTTCTTGTGTTTGGCTACTCCAACAGCTCCAAAACAGCAAGGCTGGATAGGCCATATGTTTTAATAATTAGTTCTTCTATCATTCCAAACATGTTAACACAAGGAGGAAATATGCATTCTCTCCGTCATCTTTGATTATTTCTATGTCTTCGTATTGCAACAATCACTGTGCGCAATTACGCATTGCCCCCGTTTGCACATTCTTTTAAAACGTGCTAAATATAGGCTCAGTTTCTACCAGCAAAGTTACTTTCGGGTTTAATAAATCGCTTGCGTGTGCTAAAATCATATATTTACATGTTCTCCTCCCACTCCACGCAAAATTGGGTGTGAACGCCGCAATTTTCATATTCATTGTGGCAAACGTACTAACTCGAGGAGGACGTGCAATTTGGCACCTTTGGAAGACGCAAACCCTTTTACTCACTGTTAGTAGATCGGTTTGTACTTTTTTAAGCGTGTGCAATGAGTTTGCACGCATTTTAGTACATGCAAACCTTTAGTAAATCTGGCCTACAGTGTTTTAGTGCAGCGTTGTTGTTGCGACCACCCTGTTACAGTCAAGTGGTGAGATGGATGATTGACTGACTTATTTATATTTTTTGTGTTATGCAATTGACTGTTACCACCTTCGCAATCGATGAGCACCTCTGCACCAATCATTAAATTTTTATTAAATTCCAGCCTTAAAGACTTTCCTGTCTCATTATCAGCTGTCCCTACTTTTGGTGTGCGCTGAATTGAGTTGCTCTGCTGATTTTCGTGGCTTAGATAAACAATAAACCTCCTTGCTCATAAAAGTCTGGTAGATCTCCGTCAAAGCTGAAAAATTATGTGACAATAACTGTGAAATGGATGCACGCAAACAACTGCTCTGTCCGATATGCAGCGTGTGTGTTGTGGACATGCAGCAGTCCAACACACACACTGGTAATCACCTCATTTCAGCCTCAAAAATGTCCATACAGGCTTTAGATCACTTCTCCAAAAAAAAGAACAAATATATAACTTATGTTTAATATACACACACATTCTTCAAACTCACCCAAAGAGTCAAGCCCCTACTTTGATCGTGGTCCTTTAGCAGGAACTTAAGAGATGCGGACCAAAGATGGTAACTCTGTAGGAAGCATAGTGAGTCATTTGGATTGTTGTATAAAACTTCATGAACATGCCTACGAATGAAAAAAAATTGTATCCATCCAGCAATTTGTAAGCTTTCAAGGCTTCGGCTATGTACAACCCAGGAGTATTTATAAACAGTTCCAGATGTCACCATTCTGCACAAGCAGCCACTTCGACATTTCGTCCCACTGCTTTTTGTCAATTTCAAACGGATCAGGTAACAAAACACCACACACATACAACTTCTGTTTGTATCTTTCACAATCCATTTCTGATAAATGGTCAAGGTGTTTCTCTTTTGCTTTTAAGCAACTTAATTTTTGCTTCTTTGCACGTTCCATCATGTAAAAACTACAAGTTATGCCGGTTACAGCATATCTTCTACCAACAGCTAGTGCACATGACCAGGATTAACCAAACAACAACAATCAATGTGTCTATAAGAGTGCTGCGTGATGACTCACTTTCTCCCTACTCAGCGTACACGTAAGCTGTTTTTAATGTTGTTTTAATCCATTATACTTTGAAACTGTTCATGAATCGGCTGTATTACACCCATGTTTTAAGAGATTGGTCAGGCCGTGATACCTCCAGTCATCCATCCAGTTTATGGAAGTGGCTCAGTTAAATTAGATGTGAGCTTCTTCACTAATCTCTTCTGTGTAATCATTTTTAGTCATGGATGTTTATTTGTAGTTTGTTTTAACATATGTTTGTTTGTTTTTAGGACTGGTTCAGTGGACTCTTTTTAAACTTGTCACTGTTTTTTTATCCCACTGCTTTGATGGTTTTATTTCTTTAGCGATTAACTGGTCAAATTTTTTATCGAACTTGATTGATTGATTTGATTGATTGAGAAAGTTTATTTGAAAATAATTTGAAAAAACCCCACAAAAACAGTAATAAAACATATATAAAAAGAAAAGCTGTTCAAAGGGAGTTGAAAGACGTATAAGCTTATATAATTCCACCCCAGTAATCACATCATAATCTATATCATTATCAAAAATTATAAGTACTATATGCATTAACAATAAATCAACAGTCCTATTGAAATTATACCTAAGTATCATAAACAATTAGCTTCATGCACAGCTCCACTACTTCCTGAACTTAGAACAACTCCTTTGTTTCCTGTTTTTCATTACTGGACAAACTGATTAATCCAGGTTTGTCTGACCTCAGTAACCACAACTGCAATCGTCAGACACACCAGGATTAATAAATTCATCCAGTTATGAAAGACAGAAAAAAGGAGTTGTTCTCAATCAAACTTTATTTGTAAAGCGCTTTTAAAACAATTATTATCATTCAAAGTGCTTTACAGTAGAATTTAAAACATTAGATATTAAAAACAAATCTGCATGTACATAAATACTCCTGCCATAAACACCACAAAGCACACGCACGCATACAACAACCACATTAATGAAAAGTGAGAACAACTATTTAAAAATAAATAAATAAATAAATGATTGGCTACATTAGGCTAGGTACAGATAGACCAGCTGAGACAGCATCATCAGAGGAGTTGTCTGCACCAGGAGCAGAAGGTCACCTGCAGCCCAGACACCAGTCAGCCATCCAGAAAAGAGATCAAGACCAGACACCAGGGCCAACGAGCTATAGCCCAGCAGCCGCAGCCAACCACAGCTCTCGGTTCAGAGACTCCTCAGAGGAAATTCAATAATTGAAACCCAGATTAAAAGAAGTAAAGAACCTAAAATAGATAAATAAATGAGTACAACTAAAAGATAAATACTAAATAAAAGCTAAGCTAAAAAGATGAGTCTTGATCCTGCTCTTAAAAACCTCAACATTCTCTGCAGCCCTGAGGTTCTCCGGCTGACTGTTCCAAAGTCGGGGAAGAACTGGAAAGACACCTCGCTGTTAGTTTTTGCCCTGACTTTTGGAATAACTAGAAGTCTTCTGCTGGAGGAGCACAGGGACGACGTGAGCTCACGTAAGTTCTGAAAGATAAGAAGGTGCAAGACCATTAAGACACTTAAAAACCACTAAAATAACTTTAAAATAAGCTCAAGAAGTAGTGAACCTGTGCATAAAGCCAATTTCAATTATAAAGTTATGCAATAATACAGTGTTGATGAAATCAGCAACAATGTCAACAATTATACAAATAATAATTATAACACCAATTTTATCTTATATCACTTGGTACTTTAGTTTTCTTGTGCAATACTTTTTTTTCTCTATATACAGATCATTACCAAATGCTGGAAATTAAAGACCTTGTTTTATTTTGCAGTGTTTGCAGTGTGTGCATGCTTAGTGTGGGAATCCTTGTGTTTTATTTAAGGAGTGTTTTATTAAAGTACTGGTTTTAATTTGTTATTTAGCAGATTTTATCTATAGCCTTTTCAAGTTATTAAGTGCCTCATATTGAATTTAAATAAACTTACATAAACTTAATTTCAGCCTCCTCCAGTTAATTCCGGAGGCCTTTTTGTTATCTGTATTGTAGTTCAAGGTGGTTTAAAATATTATCCTTTTTTGTATAGAATCATTACATATAGAACGAGATTTTTTCATTTTGTCACAACCTACACACATACAGTAAGCTATAGGTTACATACACTTCCCACATGCTGTGTTCAGCATAACATGTGGCAACATAACCAAGCTATGGAACCAAAGGAGCTTTAAAGCTTTCAGTCAAAGGAAATAACGCTAAAGCTGTTTCAGGAGAGGTAAACAGGATTTGAAGAAGCAAGAGTTATATTGCTTGCGATAAATAGTTCCTTTTGGGGAGAGAAGATGGTTGAGGAAAATCACAAAGTGAAAAAGGAGATAGAGAGAGAGCTTAAATGATGTGAGCAAACATTAGTAGGAACCATTACATGCTCTGGTACTGCTCTGGGAGCCATTAGCTTGTGTAAACAGGTCATTCCTCCACAGAGCACTCCTCATTGATTTCCAGATAATCTGTCTTTGCTCCTCCTACTTTCAGTAACTATGTGAAGCCTCTTTGGCTATGCAGTTAGCGTTGGTGCTGTCAAATATATTGTGTCAGATATGTAAGATGCGTCAATGATAAATTGCATGTGGATAAAAGATTCATTTGTTGTGTATTAAAATTTTTACATGTTCTTTCTGCTGGAGAAAATCTGAATTGATGTTTAAAAAGATGCATCTACAGAGTATTTTTGATGTAGTTCTAATATTAGATTTACTTCAATTCTACCATGACTCCTTAATGTCAGTGCAATTAGTTATAGTACCTTTGTGAAACTTGTTACATTAGTGATGGTGATGCATTGTAATGTGCTAAAATCATTCTTTCATCAATCTATGTTGTTAGATACTTAATATATAAAAACCTTTAATGATCATTTAAATAAAATTATTCTGTAACCTTAGAGCAAAAGATGAATCAGTGATGCTGACCAATGCAATAAAAAAGCCTGCAGACAGAACTCTTTTTTTCAGCAATCAAAAACAAAAGGATATTAAAATATAGATGAGATCTTCTTTTTTGTACAACAGTTTTTTACAACCAGATCATATTCAAGCTATTTAGTTTCACAATGTTAAGTGATCTGACATTTGAGTAACGAACAGTCAGATTTTAATACTGAACATTCTTACATCCCCACCACCACCAGATATATCATTCAAATAAATAAATAAAAATAGTAAGTAAATAAATATGTCTGAGTTTAATGGAAGTCCATTATTTCCAAATAAATGTCCTTTCAGCACTACAAGACAGGCCAAACATCTCCCTGCAGGTTCTGAACACTCATTCTTATGGCTGGTTGCAGTTATTTGTGAAAGGGAAACCTGCACTTACACTGAACTCCTGCAAGCAAACTTCTTGAATGATTTAACAACCAGTCTTCAGCCAGCATTGTTGGGATTTTACAGCTATATTTTCAGAAGCTCTTCACAAATTTCTTACATCAAATTAATCAAATGTAAAAATGATTAATATGTCATTATGATTAGTACATTTAAGCATCATGAGGCCTACAACTTCAACATTTTACAGTATATTAGTAGAATATAGGCTAAAAACATTCTATTTACAAAAATATCACAAATATCCCTATAAAATGAGATTTCTTTATACCCTAGCTAAATTGATATCACAAGATACTAACCTGCAAACATGAAAGCATGTTGTCTAGTTAAGTACAGAAAACAACAACTATGCCACTGTGAGCATTCAAAATGGCTCGTGTGTTTATATCAGTTTGGTTAAATATGCTACAGTGCAGAAATATCACACAGCATCCTCCAATTAGAAAGTTACACACTGCGGTTTCTCTGCCTTGGGACACTTCAGGACAGGAATGGTTACAGAAGGGCACATGCTATATATCACCATTAAACAACTCTTGAATGCAAAGTTTTAAGGTTTATGGGAAATCATGTGATGTGTCTCTCAACTATTTTCCATGGTTATTTTATTGTATTCCCGAACGCGGAGTGTAAACAATAGTATAGTTTCATCACGACTGCCGCCTCCACTGTTACCGCCAGATATCATTTGTGTAAGTGCAATAACTGTTCAAAATTGGAGTTGGATACTTGGTATACCTGTTTAGCTCCCCAAGAGGACAACCTTTATCAAATTTCTAAATTCATGGTTTCTCCACCAGGTGGCGTTTTATGCACAAAAAATCTGATTTTTGGCTGTATCTCGGGAACCATTCCTCTTGTTTACCTTAAATCAAGTGCAAATAAAAGATCATGACCTCAGGATGCATCCTGTCCTGATGTCATACTGGGCTGGTTAAAAGTTTCAACACCAGATGGAGCTCAACATGTGTGGCTTTGAATTATTGTATTGTGTATATTCAAGGATTAGGAAATAGGAGGATTTGAGGTGTTCGGGGATATACCCCTAGCCGTCTTTTTCAATGGCATTGGCCTTGTTTAATTTTACAAAGATTTTGTATGAAATAATCTATAATACAACTTGTAGAATTTAATGAAATTTGATCAGATTAATCAAAGATACCAAAAATAATAGATTTTTACTAATTTAAAAAGTTTTTTCTATTTTTTTTTCATTACCATGGACATCTGCTCAAACTCCTTTTCACCACATGGGATTACATTGCCATTCTACACAAGTCTTCCAATATGTCAGTGGTAAGACTTTTTAAGTTGTCTTTTTAAATGTGCAAACCACCAATAGTTGTGGTGATTTTTACTGATTTTGCCTTACATAAAAATGATAAATCATTACACAGGAGGGGCAGAACACATGCAAAACAAAATTTAAAATGTAATGAAATTCATTTATATGAAAAAAGGAAAAAAAAAAACTTCAATTTAAATAGATGGAGAAACATTAAATAAAAGTTACTGTTACTGTGAAATAACAGTTATTTTAATTGAAAAAGGGTAAATAAAATATGGTCAATGTTGATTAAAACAAGATGAGACTTTTGAAACCCTGCAGATTTTTTGGGTGTTTGTTCTACATGTGAAAAGTATAAAATTTGAATCCTGCCTCTCCTCGTTTAGTTGTAACCGTTTTAATAAAGATCATTATAAGAGCAGCATTTTATGTAACCTCGCTCTGTCCTGAAAAGGTGGTTACGATGGGCTTACACTTTAAGGCTTCATGGCCATCACATTTCTGGAACAACTGTTCCTGAACACTGTAGTATTTTTATTATAGTAAAAAAATAATTAAAACATATAATATAATGTGAATTGTTTTTAATTAAAAACTTAATTAGTAATACAGTTAGTAAAAATAACCAGTGCTCATTGCTTCCCATGCCAATCGGCCTAGTTACTAAAGCAATAAATGAACTCATAAATTTGATAAAGCATTAAATTATGTTATTTGTTGTTCATGTTGTTCACTATGTGACAAGCAGATGTGGCAACAGGTATTTGGGGACCACCTATGAAAGAAAAGTAAATAGGCCCCACCACCAGATTGAAAACTTTATCATAGATCTGTAGTTTTGCTGCAGCTGTTTGTAACAAGAACAAAGATATGTGGATGTCAATGGCTGTATTTAATTCTCAATGTACATGTCTTACTGGGCTATTTCAGAATTGACTTAATTAATACAGGGGATTTTAGGAAAAACCTAAAAAGGAGTGGTGGTGGGAGGGAGGGAGGGGGGTGGCCTCAAAAAGTTGTAAGATATTTGCACCAGCAAGTAGAAAACCGCAAAATAATGCTTTGTAGTAACATTACGTGCACTGCAGTTCGTGTAAAGTCGCAACGAACTAATGAGATTTTACAAGATCTGTGACTTATGTGCTAAACAATGTTCAGTGGAAATACCTGCATATCGAAATTGTACTTTTTCTGAACTTTATGTGATTTATTTTTACTTTTATTTAGAAAAAAATCATAATGGAAATGTAGTGTTTCCAATCAACTGTCTAGTTTAGTACAAACTATTAAAGACTGTTTTTATTTCATAGTGATCTTTATGTGGAAAAAAATGTGTTTCAGTTGCTTAAAAAATGTGTAATTTATTTTTTTGTATGATAAAAAGAAAAAAAATTCCCACAGACTCTCTGTAATGATGCTAAATGGCATGTCCATGAAGACATCGCTGCTCATCATCTTCACTGGGACAGGGAGAGGGCAGGGGCTTCAGCTGGCCCCTCTGTTTCCATGTGATAAAGAGACAAGGTGAATTAATTTAATATAAATATGATGCATAACATTTACAAGCTGATTACTGATTATATGTTGGGTGACCACCTGAGGTCTGTGGAATTTTCATTTTGCCTGGTCTGGTTGTGTATGAATGTTTGTAAATTCTCAGCCCTATGAGCCAACATCATCAATGATCTTGCTTATTTCACTGAGCAACAGGTTCATTTAAATTCCTCACAAACTAAAGAGAAAAAACACCTTTCTTGGAGAAAAATATGCTTCACATGGGATCCTTTCTTTATGTATATATATATATATATATTTTGTTTTTCTTGTAAATATTGTACATGTATATTTTTGTCTCTTATTAAGCTGTGGGCCACAGGAAAATTCCTAACTTCTACCTCCCATACACACAACAAGATCTTGTTGAACAAAGAAGTCCACAAAATCCAAGCCTGAGTTTGGCGAGACAGTGACGATATCAACAAGCTGTTGGATTGGCATATTCCTTGAAATTTGTCAATCCTAAAAAACTGAGTTTTTTAATTATTTCAGAAAGTTTTTCTTGAACTTGATTGTGCTGTAACCAAAAATTCATTCATTCATTCATTCATCCATTCATTCATTCATTCATTCATTCATTCATTCATTCATTCATTCATTCATTCA
>JBAMHX010000001.1:19355094-19369290 GCA_037177515.1 Pseudomugil tenellus
ATAAATTTGCTCAGCATAACATAGCGGACAGATCCTCATTCTGCCTGCCTCTATGCTGGACAAGACAAAAAAAAAAATATGAAGTTAACATGTATTTCGGAAATCTTTGCATTCTGGTATCTGGCCCCTCATATTAGGATTCTGAAAGCAGATACCCTTACCACCTTTAAGATTAGAGAATAAAACTTTCCTTTTTGATCAATCATATAGTTAGTTTTAGCGCCATGACTTTAGTGATGGTGCTATAAGCCTAAGACACATTTATGCTCCCTTAAGTACCTAAATGGGGACGTCCATTTTAGACATTGTCATTTGTGCTTCCCTCACAATTTCTTCTTTTATTACATTTTTACTACTTTATTTTTTACTGGCTTGAATTTCACCATTATGGGATTTATGGTTTTCCCACCAGGTGGCGTTTTATGCACAAAAAATCTGATTTTTGGCTATATCTCTGGAAATATTTGTCTCATTTACCTCAAATCAAGTGCAAATAAAAGGTCATGACCTCAAGATGCATCCTGTCCTAACGTTTTACCAGGCAGGTTCAAAGTTTCCACACTAGGTGGAGCATTGTGACTGAACATGTTCGGCTTTATATTACTGTATTGTGTCTATTCAAGGTTTGGGAAATAGGATTGGGGGTGTTCGGGGATATACCTCTCGACCTTTTTTTATTTTGCACTTCAGGGTCATAGTGCAAATACATTTTTCCTTTTGGCTTGTCTTGCTGTGCATGCTTAGGATCAAGGATTAAATTAAAGAGAATGTTTAATGCAAATCTGTAGTTTTCCCTTTGCTATGCCATTGTTGTCTATGTATGTATGATTATATATTAGACTAATCATTTGTTTTAATATGTTCAAGTGCCTTGATATGCCTTTGTTTTGAATTGAAACATTATTAATGAAGCTGATTTAAACTGAACTGAACCAAACATAGTGAAGGGATAATGGCAACTTTTAATGGTACACATTTGTCCTGATTTTGAGAGGGTCAAACTTTTTCTTTCAAAAACTCACAGTATTCACTGAAGCCATTAGAAGACCGTGTCACAGACTAAAGTAAAATTAACAGTGAATGCACTGCACTGAAATATTTACCCTGATGAAGTAAATGAGCCTACAAAATATGCTTAAATATTGCAATGATGACAATAAGAAAAAACAGTTTCTGTAACAAATTCCAAAATGTGAGCATTCACATATTGTCTTTGTGTCACTTGTCTTTGTGTATTTTATCACAGCAAATCTGCCAATGGAATAATAAGCATAACAGGCTAAACCTATTTCAGACTAAAGGATGTCAGGGTGCTGACGTTTCACACAGCAGTAGATTTGAGACAGATGTGAGACAGTGCTGTATGATGTAGGAATCATTTCACATTTAAATATAAACTTCCACACAAATTTTTAATTAAGCCATCTCTATCTTGCACCAGATCTTGGTTTTGATCATCCAATTTATATGGTAGAATGTAAAAAGAAATGTTCAGAAATACAAGTTGCTGAAGACCATCACTAGCAACTATTGCTGTAAGAAATTTAGGGAACCACATATCTCACAACTTGTAGGGTGTACGCCCAAGACAATAACAAGAATCACTAATGAGTAGGAAAAAACAAAAACCACAGTTAAGTCTTTATGGAGCAGATTAAATTGGCAAGAATAAACTGGGAAGAAGCTCCAAATCTGTGACTTCAGAAACTATTTAACATTTATTAATTTCATTAGTTCTAATTTCTTCTCAAGCTATTAAAATACATTATGCAACTTCACAATATTAAGACTCATTTGATGATGCAGTGACACCTGTTTTCTGCATTCTTGAGCTCAGAAAGTAAAAAAAAATATACAGCAGATGTTCCAACAATTCAGCAAACCACCTGAATTTAATTAACAAAGTTCATCTGCCAGGTAAATAGCCTGTTTGGGAAAACAGCTGTTCTACATGTACATTTAGATCCAAAAACATGGCAGGACTTCGATCTTATGGCTCCTGGATTAGCTACCCGTGGCCATTTTGAAAGTACACAGTGGTTGTCTCAGTCAAGAGATAAAACAAAATTCAAGTTAAGACTGTGTTTTACTGGCAGGAGAAAGAGCATCGTACAGGAATGATGCATGACGGACGCTGGATTAGCTGTTGATAAGGCGTGCAGCAATCAGAAAATTGCAAAAATTTAGAAGTGACTCTTTAAAATGAAAAAAAGCAAGATAATGACCCAAGTACAGTCCTCAAGATCTACCATTTTGCAACTTTTAGAGGCATCCCTTTCCAACACACCTGAAATCAAATAGCTAAATTCAGAGACTGAAATCGAGGTGCTTGTTAGTGAGGTGGAGACATGTAAGGCGATCTTGCTTTGGAGTCATAGCCACGGCGTAACAAACAAGATGAAGTCTACCGCACTACCGGGTATATCAGGATCATGTCTGCATCATAAATAACTTGTACATTAATGAAATGAACATTTTTGCGGTTCACATAGGAAACCCCGTTTTCACATGGATCCCTTATAGCAATATGAGTGCAGTCAATCGCACTGATTATGTTTGGGAAGTCGGACATTGCGGCAAATTGCCTTTTGACATTGGGCAGTTTTCCCACAATGTCGGGAAACTTCCAAGTATTGACCTGTCATTTTAATGATGCTGTCCAATACAGTCCGTCAACGGTGAGTCGGGCGCTCTAACACTAGATCAGGGGTCTTCAATCCTGGTCCCCAAGAGCCGGTGTCCTGCACGTTTTCCAAATGTCCCTGCTGGGGCACACCTGAGTTGAACACAGACAAGCTCTGCACATGTTTGTTTAAAATATATTGATTTGAATCAGGTGTGTTCCAGCAGGGACACATAAAAAAGCTGCAGGGACACCGGCCTTCATAGACCAGGATTAAAGACCCCTGCACTTGATCCACCTCTGGAAATAACTGTGAGAGCAAATTAACATTACATCATTGGCCAGGAAATACTCATGATCTCTGAACATTCTCCCCATCTTCACCCTGTCATAGTCTTAAAAAAGTGTGACACGTATGAACCAGGGGGTCATCTTTATGTTAATACTTTGGATTGCTGTATTGCCTTGTTTTTCATTAATTCATTAAGATAGATACAACCAGAAGGAGCTCTTGCTTGTTATTCTATTGTTCAGAGTGTTAACACAGGGCACCAGCAGGGGGAGTCCCTTTACTCATTACAGACAAGTGAACGGGAGAACCGCGTGGTGTGTTAATTCACTCTTCCCATTATAAACCTTTTTTAAGGTAATTTACACACTTCATGTATAAAGAAAGAGCTCACATGTTACTTTTAACTTAGTCCTCTTTATGTAATTGGTTGTATGCCCCAAGAGAGAGTGTTTTGCATGTTATTCAGGGAGTCCGTTTTTAGCTAACCTGATCAATGCACAAGCTAACTGCTGCAGACCTCATGGTCCATTTGTAGAGCTGAACTATTTTGTTTGTAGCTATAAAGTTTATCTTGTTCCATGCTACAATAAGTTAGTTGCTAAAAAAAGGAGTTTAAGAATGCAAAGAAGTGCATATATTCAATTCTGAGTATGCTTTTGTACATGGTAGAGTTGTACTTGTGTGTTGTACTTTATTACATTATATCCATTGTTGGAAAAACTGACTCATTACAGACGAGTGAACGGGAGAACTGCGTGGTGTGTTAATTCACTCTTCCCATTATCAACTTTTTTTAAGGTAATTTACACACTTCATGTATAAAGAAAGAGCTCACATGTTACTTTTAACTTAGTCCTCTTTATGTAATTGGTTGTATGCCCCAAGAGAGAGTGTTTTGCATGTTATTCAGGGAGTCCGTTTTTAGCTAACCTGATCAATGCACAAGCTAACTGCTGCAGACCTCATGGTCCATTTGTAGAGCTGAACTATTTTGTTTGTAGCTATAAAGTTTATCTTGTTCCATGCTACAATAAGTTAGTTGCTAAAAAAAGGAGTTTAAGAATGCAAAGAAGTGCATATATTCAATTCTGAGTATGCTTTTGTACATGGTAGAGTTGTACTTGTGTGTTGTACTTTATTACATTATATCCATTGTTGGAAAAACTGACTCATTACAGACGAGTGAACGGGAGAACTGCGTGGTGTGTTAATTCACTCTTCCCATTATCAACCTTTTTTAAGGGCGCAACACAAGCACATTGTGACACATTATGATCATTTGTCCCCCCAATATTTATACTCAGTAATTACTCAGATTGCTGGACACCCTCTCACAATTAATGTACCAAAAGTAATAAGTAAATTTTATATGCAAAAAATTTTGAGGCAGGTTTTTTGAGTAAGCAAGCTTCATAAATGAGACCCTGGGTCCAGTCACTGGCTTATATTCCCTCTTCAGTCTTTCCATGCCATGCTGTAATTGAGGTAAAGACATACAAGATTTATATGCCATGAGGGCTTCCACTGCTTAAATTAAGTTTGTTTCCACAAATAACAGGGAACCAGAACACTGTTAGTAATTTGACTTTTCTCCTGCTTCTTCTGCCAAACGCATATTATAATTCCAAAAGTTAGTCCATAAGGCTGTTATTTACTACTACCAATTTGATACCAAATAAAAAAATTCTTGGATCTTGGAACATTTAGGTTGGCAGGTAGAATCCAGCCTCTAAGGAACTCATTAGATAAGTTCAACACAGTTTTTTTTTTATCTTATTTACAATAGCACTTCAAATTAGTTATGAACAAAGACCAGTGACCTTCACATGTCAAGGTCCCACTTTAAGTTGTTCCTCGTTTTAAATAATTTCCAAAGTTTTAAGTAATCTCATGAAAATCATACTGATCTCTTCTTTCCCTGTGTTCTTCTCTCAGCATGGAAGTATTATATTTCTGACTTTGACGTGAGTTAAAAATAATGCATTGCTTTCTTTTTTTTTTTTTGTCTACAGGTATTTCATGATGTGCACCATTCCACTGAAAATTAACATTGCACTTACCATTTTCCCAGTGGCTCTGTATTGATGTGACTTGCAAGTTATTAACCCTGTATCATTAATCACTGTCAGTTGGCAGTAGACACATTTGTTCAACTGAACTACTGCAGCCTGCACATAGTACAAACTGTGACAATCTAAAATGTTCTGTAAAGCAAAATAGAATCTTCTTAAAGTGAAGCTTTAATAACAACAGCATATTTTTCAATGTCAGAAACTGATGCTTTTGATTCACTTCCTGCTTTTACAAATTTGTTTTCAATACAAAAGAACCCTTTTCAGGAACTGGTTGCAGTGTGGCAAGAAACACACATACTTATCTATTTCATGACTGTAAATCAAAATTTCTATTCATTTTATGAGAAGGTCTTCAGTATGAATTATAACTCTTTTGTTATTGCATGTCAAAACAAAAAAAAAAGTTTCATAATACAAACTAATCCTGTACAGTTAGCACTTTCACAAAGGTTGCTACACAACTTACACTTTTCCAGACACTAATAAGCGTGTCTGTCAAATGTTATATTAGAGGCATTGATGTTATAGGCTAAAATCCACAACATCACTGTTATGGACATGTCTCAGGTGTCATGATTAATTCCCTCAAAGGCAAAAGATAAATATTGTGTAATGCAGTCAAATGAACAATGCCATTTCTGATTTTAGCGTTAAACAGAAAATTCTGTTTCTGACAGATTTTAATTCAGAAAACAGCAAGTGTAAGCCTTTGACAGATGTAGTGCCTCTGGTAAGCCACTAACATTAAAAGAGTCTTGAATATTTCTTAAACATTAAAAAAATAAAACCTCTAAAAATCTTGCGAAAACAAAAAGAAATAATTTACAAATGTCAAATTAAAGTAAAACAAATCTTATTTATCTGGCTGACACTGATGTAGCGCAGCTGTATGTACAGGCTACTCTGAAATGATGCAATTCCACGTAACCAGAGCTCTTAAGCGTCACTTCACTATCAAAACTGTTTCAAAGTCTCTCAGAATGATATAGACATCATGATGGTATTGTCTGTTGTGATTCCCTCCCATTGAATGTTGTGTTGTTGTTGATTTGATGCTATCATTTGGTTTCCTTAGCTAGGCTATTTATTATAAATTGGCTCAAATTGATTTCTGTGAAGTGCCCTGAGGGGAATTGGAGTAAAGTGGCATTGTACAAATAAAACTGAATTTAAATTGAACTGTTTTATTTATGTTTTGTTTTGTCTTCCCACCTGTCTTGAATCGTATTGTTATTTAATTTAGAAGGGATTTGGTTTCTCCAAATACTTTACAATAATGTAATAACTCACAACGTTAGAGGAGTAGACATTTACATTAGGCCCTTGATGCATACCTAATTATTTAACTGTTTAGGAATTTAACTTGAACCTATTAAATAACATCACCATGAGCTGGCAGTGAATCCCATTGTCAGTGCCACCTGAAGCCAAAAGGCCTTGTCTTTCCAGCTGGGGTAGAATTGACCTGTCGTGCTCCCTCACACTGAGGATATCAGCCATGAAATTGGCTCACAGCAGGCTGAGGGTAAAGTCTTTAAATACTGCCTTACATAGGTAATAGCTGAGTAGTGCATACTTCTCCCACTGGCACAAAATTCCTTAGCAACCTTCACATCTTTTCCTTTTCCTTCCATTACCAGGACAACTGGGCATGCTACTTGTACTTAGGATCCATTGGAAATCCTTTTGCTTCTCAGTAAATAGAGTGCCTTCATTCACAGTGAGAAACTGACTAATCCAGTGGAACACTCATTAAAAATATGATTAAGCACAATTACTTATCAATTTTACATACTCCATATTTGACTATCTGATCTAACTCATATAGTATTTCCTCCTGTGCAATTTACTTATTGACAACAGATATTAATGAAATGATGAGATGGTGACATACAATTATTGGGTGTTACATCGTGTAGGTCGCTTTCAGCCTGCCAAAATGTCTTGAACCACCAGAGAATCTCCAGTAATGTTTGGCTTTGGGCTCTTTGCATCTCGTAAATTCCACATCAGGGCCTCTGTGGATTTTGTACATCCATCCAAGGGGTTTGCTTTCAGGTCAGTGCAGTTTTAGCCGCTGCAATGCAACAGTATTCCCTTTTCATCTAACTTGTCAGTGGTACTAATGTTGAAGCTAATTCATGTAGATGAGTAATGTATTCATGTCTGTTGGCATGAAAAACAATGTCTGATGTATTGACAAATGCATTATGGGATGTATGTTTTTGTGCATAATCTGTGCTGCACCTGAGAAATTTATTGACATGGTTGTGTGATTATATGCTTGCTCACACATAAACTGGCATTAAAATGCCAATATGGTCATACAAGTGGCTTTATGCACAGCTCCACTACTTCCTGAACTTAGAACAACTCCTTTCTTTCCTGTCTTTTATTACTGGATGAACTGATTAATTCAGGTGTGTCTGGCCATTGCCGTTGTGGTTACTAAGGTCAGACACACCTGGATTAATCAGTTCATCCAGTAATAAAAGACGGGAAACAAATGAGTTGTTCTAAGTTCAGGAGGTAGTGGAGCTGTGCATTTTTGTTTACTCAAAAGTACACAAAGAAGTGGGAATCAAACCCAGAAATCCAAGCCTTTTATTATAGAGTAATCTGCACACCTTTGCAAAGTTGAATTTAGTCGTTATCGAAGTAGTTCGTCTCTGGCTTATCACCTAAAAGCAAAGCATCCTACTGAAGCTAATTCCACCACGCGTCGCCAAAAAACACTGCTTGAGTGCGGTACTCAAGGCCACATTACAAAACATGCAAGTGAAAAAGAAATAACACAGGAAAGAAGATTATAAGTCAATGCTGATGAATGATTATTATTTTACAGGTAAGAAAGTGCTCAGAGTTTACAGAGACCTAATAAAAACTGATAAGAATTCAATTGCACATCCTTTGTGTTTACTTTCCATTAACTTTTATTTTTGTTTGCATAAATCCAATACAAGTCTTGTGTTTTTAATATAAAATTATAAAATTAATCAAGATTAATTGCAATTAATGGAGTGGTTAAGTGCTTGAGTGGTTGTTTTTGATCTGGTAAGACCAGTAGTCATGGTATTGATGTTGCTTTTGTTTTAGGTGAGTTTTGCAGGTTGTGTTTGTGTTAGGGTAGGGTGGTAAAGGTGATGGTGGCAGCTCGACGGCCCTGTATGGGGTTGGCCTGTCACCTCACCTTCTTTTTGTTATGTTAGGCCAGCTCACTACAGGTCCCTTCTGTAGGTCCTTCCAGCACCACCAGATGGGAGAAATTAACTTTTTAAAAAAATATATTTATAAACCTGAACCTTATGTCTTTTGCATCCGCTGTTTAAATATGTTCACCCTTGGGTGGTAACAGTTATTAACTCTCCATTTAAACAGAATGAGCTTGAATAAATGCTTATGAGCTGGTGCTCAGTTTGAAAAGCACTTCTGTTCAATTTATATTATGAATAGTGAATTTTGCCTAACTGAACATAACGCTTTGTTCTTTATGGTAATGGTTGTTAGCTCTATTTTCACCGTTAAAAAGACCCAAGTCAAAAGCTAATTATTAGACAACAAAAAAGACTAAATTAACCTATTCTGAAAGTTTCTGCTTCAATGTTTTTTTTTTTTTTTGTTTTTTTTTACTGTTTAAATTGTAAATGGCAATTTAGTACATTCCCTAAAGGAATTAATGACTTGTTATATTTTCCTTAACATTTGTTAAAAAAATACAACGAAACATATTAGTATGACAATAATACTTTAGCTGCTGATGTGTTTACTCATCATCATGGTCACACAACATGGATTACACAATAAAAAACATTGTCCAAATTTAACATAATCATTTCCAGAACAGAAAGCTGCTTGTATCTATTAGAGAAGACACATCATGCGGTGCAGATTACACTCACTCACTCTCATCCAGGAGGGAAAGGATTCATATTGCATGAATAATTTCCATCTAGTCCTGACAAGCATAGTGAGCCTTCATTTGTGATGCTTGATTTAGCGTTTGTAATTCCCTGTTAGGCAGGAAAGTGCGTTTAAACTGGAATCATTGCGAATAAGAAATGGTCAGGAACAGACTTACTTGCAGTGTTAATACGGTTTAATATCGCCTGCTTGCTTCACTGACATCAGTAATGGTTTAATATGAATATGCCTGGAAAGGCAGCCACACAGTATTTTATGTATGTCCATACTGAATAAACCATCAAAAACCTGCTACTATTAATTTGCTGTCTCAAATCTGCATTGCATTTGAAATGCAGCAATTTAATGAAAATAGCATCAATTTCAGTTGCAAATTCAAAAATAAAAGCAAAAATTACAAATTGCGAATAAGAAATGATCAGGAACAGACTTACTTGCAGTGTTAATACGGTTTAATATTGCCTGCTTGCTTCACTTTTAATGAAAATAATTTAATGAAAATAGCAATTTAATGAAAATAGCATCAATTTCAGTTGCAAATTCAAAAATAAAAGCAAAAATTACAAAACCTTTAGGCTCAAATTGCTAAAGCAATGTGTCCAGGTGTTTCTACCTGAAATAGAATTTGTTTTTTTTTTAAGATTTTTCAAGTTAAGTTATATTTTTTATGCCACATTTTACCTGCATAAGTGACACTGCTATGACAGTGATGACCCGGTAAGATTTCCAATGGATGTTGCCAACTACATAGCAAGGAAGGGGCAAATATCTGTATATGATGCCAAAATTATGTTGTTTTGACTTTTTAATAAGGAAAACATCAAGAAAAAAAATAATGACAAGCTGAAATTGAGATATAGCAACAGTGCACTGGATTTGTTTTTAAGTCAGTCTGTTTTGTGCAAAGATAATAGAAATTGTTTCGCAATTGAACAAAAACTTAAAACGTTGCTTTCATAATGTGCCTGCATTCATTTCTGGTGTTCCAGTCTCATAAAATAATCAACTATTGATGGTAATTATTCAAAAATAGTAATATCTGTAGAATTAATCAATTTATCTTAAGTTTTGGCAATGTTCTTTTTTCTGTGGTCTCACAAGGATGCTATGATATGAAAAACAAAGTCCTACGATAGATCTATAACACACAGATCATCTCTCTGACAGGCTGGCACTTCTCACCTACCATAACACTTTCACTGTTGGTAAATCTAATTACTTGTAAAACATCTCCCATGGATTTCCAATGAAAGGAAATCCAATGAAAGTCAAAGCGCCATCCAGCCTCCAGGTTGCCACAAACATGTTTCACTGTGAATAAGAAGAAGAGACCGTTCAACATTTTTACATACTACTATTCAGAAAATGACCATCAGAAAACGGATTATTCAGATTTTTGCATTATTCACGAAGTTCAATACTTTAAGCCACTGCTTTAAACCCAGTGTAATACTTATGTCAAAACCGATTCTTTGAGCACCAAAAATCGAATTGTTTCAAATTAGTTTAACTGATTTGGAAACCATTTCATGTGAGAGACAGGAGCCATGACTGAAGAAGATGTAACAGTCCATCAATCTGAAGTCCCTACAGAGCACCAAAGTAAAAAAAAAAGAAAGACGAAATGTATTGTTGAGACATCTTTGAACTTACATTTTGAATTTATTAGCATTCCACCTGATACATCTGCTTTTTTATTAAGTTTTTTTATTTCACAGAGTCTTTAAATTTGAGATAAAATTGAATAAAGTTTTCGCATCCACAAGTATTGAAAACAGATGAAGCAGGGGGTAATGACCTGATTCCCATTGCATACAAAACTGTATTAGCATCTTTCATGCCAGCGAAGCCCGACTGTCACTGAAGCAGCAGCAGAGAGGAGACTCCTGTGGAAATTGCCCATATCACTCACCCAGTTTCTGTGAAAATTTATACTAATGGCTATTCCCTGATTCTGGTAGCAAGACTAACATAAAGGAGGTGATGTCCCCTTATTCACTGCAAGAGAATGAAGAGATTCATGAAACAATAAGATATGAAGCTTCTTTTCAGATCCTTTGGCATATCAGTCAGAACATATGAGTAATCATCATGCTAAAATGATCATTAGTATTGATTACTATACAAATACTTTTGCTATTATTTCCCTATTAACATTATAAGAAAAAGCTTATTATTTTGGTGTGCACAATTATAACTATTGTTCATCTTGTTTATTTTTTATTGTTTTCACTTTTTTGTTATATATTTGTATGTTGTTTTTAATGATGCAACAAATGGCCTCAACTATGCCAAGAAAAAGGTTACCTGCTTCCCCCCGTTCTAACTTAACATTTCATGAGTAAGATGCAGAACTATAAGATTTCAAATACTAACAATTGATTCTATCACTGCATAATACTGTATTAAATTGTGTATCTGAGGACTGAATATTGTAAAATATTACATGCTGTACGAAAAGTGGTCAAAGTATTCCCTAGCACATCACAATTATGTGAAATTACGAGTTGTTTTCTGCCTGCGAGCTTAACTTGGTCTAAAGCCTTTTCCCAGAGAGAGATAGCAGCTCCTCTGATGTTCTAATCAAAGTTCTGCACAGGAATCTGTGATCTGTCTGTTCCAGCACGTACTCTACTATTAATAGACATAAAAAATTGCCAATTGGATGCAAGATGGCTGTTATCAGCACATAGTGTGAAAGACTTACAAAGCCTTCAGGTGTTAATTAAATCCCCACTGACATTCCCATATCCTGCCCTGCAGAATAGGCTGCAGTTCAGATATTGCGTAGGTGAAGTCACTTCAGTCACACCAATCTTGCTCAAAAGGAGACAGAAGAACATCTCGCAGGCAAGGGAAAAAATGTGGTAACAAGAGATCTGACTGCTATAGGTAGATCAGCTTAGATGCAATGACTACTTCTCTGGAGAGCGCTGAATGGATTTGCTGACCATGACTGTCCTCAGTGACCATCTCTGAGCCTCTCCATGCAGTCAGGTAGACTACAGTTCTGCCTGGCATACTCATTCATCAAGCAGCCTGGGCCATCATGCAGGCAACTCCAGCAGACTTAGGCCCTGGGATCAGGGATATTATTAGAGATGAATTGGGGTAACTGCTGCTGATGACCCAGTTCAGGGTGTCTGTTCCTGTCCAGGCTCTCTTCTGTTTTGCTAACTTTAATTCTTACTTTTGTCATTCTTTCACAATAAAGAGGTCAATGTCCACTCTGGTCAGATGTGTGATTTAGACAAGAATACCAAACTAATGCAAAAGTCACAAGACAACCCAAAAAATACACATGGATGAGCCAAAACAAAGTTTCTTTTCTTATATTAGGTTGAACCTTGAAAGTAAAATAAATGTTGGGTGTTTATTTCTCCCGATGAGCAGAGAATAATCATAACGAGTTTTTGCTGTGCAAATACATAAAGTAATGGGCTTTGTTTTGCATCTGTGGCAAAATATTACATTAGAAATGAATGATGTTCCACTAAAAGCAATGAAATAAGAAGTAACCTGTAATTAGCAAATGCTAAAGCTGTACTAAAAAAGTGTTTCTGGACAATAAATCATTGCTGTCTTCCTGACTCTAGCTGATGTTGTGTATTAATAGTAAATGCAACTAATAGAGGTGCAAATGTCTCCTTCCTATGTAGTTCAATACTTCTCATGATACATGTCCTACAGTACAAAAGCAATATCCTAAAGTTTTAATGATATGCAGCAGTGCAAATTTGAACTTCATTTATTGCAGGCTCTGATTTTCTTTATCATAACAGCAAACCTTTGTGTGTGTACTACTTAACCAGGACTAAGAGATCTGAACACATCATACTAATTTTAAAATGTTCACACTGGCTTCCAGTCAGTCCCAGAATAGATTTTAAAACCCTACTGATGGTTTAAAAATCATAGAAGATTTGAGACCCAAAATATATCTGTTATATGCTCAGAGAAAAATCTATTGGTCTTTTAGATCTAAAGACTTAGGTCAACAAGTTCAGATCAGAGACCAGACTAAACACGGAAAAGTAGCATTTAGCTGTTATGCTGCAGACATATAGTACACATTCAGTGGAGATTAAACTTTTACTTTTTAATCCAGGTTTCTTTACTCATGCATGAAATCTAAACAGTAACTTTTAACTCGTCTTGCTTTTGATTATTTAAATTTTAATTTATGATTTTATTGTTTTTTCTATTTTTTGCCACCCTTTACTACTTGTCCAACCTTTCTTTTTAACATATGTAAGGCTTTTAATATTTTATGTGAAGAAGTTTAAATTTTCTTTATGAAATGTGCTTTACAATTGAAATTCCCTTGCCTATTCTGTGACCACCTTTATTAACAACATTGCAAACAAGGACTAAACATAGTCCCAGGAAAAATACTGAAGATATAGGGAGAACTTTTTAACTTATTTAAAAAAAAGAAGGTCTGCAGATGGATTTAGGGATAGCCATATCTGTGACATCACATGTCTTTTCAAATGAAAATAAAGTTTAAGACTCACCTTGTCAATAAAACCTTTAAATGAATATATTTATAGACTATATTTGGTATCTATTTTGCTTTGTTATTTTGCTTAAGCCTTTTTTATTGATTTTATTTGAGGTAAACATCTTATATTTAAACTTCCAGTGTCTTTGTTTCCACAGTGGAGATAGTGAGCGTTAGGACTGCATTTTTAGTACCATTTTATGTACGTGTGTGGGTGTGTGATTATGTTCTGTACATGTGTGACTGTGGGTTTGTTTGTGGCCAAGGAGACTGAATGGGTATATGTATATGATCAAGTGGAATTTGATGTGAAATTGTGAAATTTAAGTCATTCACACAACATACTGAAACCGATCATACATCATAGTAAAAATATTCACACATTATAGTGAAACCTCTCATACAATATACTGAAAATGTCTCTCATATACTATACTGAAATATCCTCTTACATACAATACTGAAATCCTCTCATAAAACAAACTAAAACCCTCTCATATAATATACTAAAACCCTCTCATACAACATACTGAAATCCTCTCATACAACATACTGAAATCCTCTCATACGAAATACTGAAATCATCCCACATAATTTATTGAAATATCCTCTTATACACTATAGTGGACTTATGTACACACAATAGTGAAATTCAAATTTCACTTCACACACTGTGTGTGTGAGAGCTATTCTACTAGTGTATGTGAAAATGTCTCTCATATACTATACTGAAATATCCTCGTACATACAACACTGAAAACCTCTCATACAACAAACTGAA
>JBAMHX010000001.1:19390059-19402551 GCA_037177515.1 Pseudomugil tenellus
AGAAGGGTGTTTGACGGTTGCACAAAAAGGGGTTTTTTTTTGTTAAAGATCCGGGAAGAGCCCTTTTTTGGGTGGGTGTTGAACCCTCACACAAAAAAAAAAAAAAAAAAAAAAAAAAAAAAAAAAAAACGGTTACCACACATCTTCTTACATTAAATGTATAACCACTACTGTTGCACATTTTATAAATGTCAGAATAGAAACAGCTTGTTTAATATATTCCTTAATCATGATTCTTACTTAAAAGACAACACACAAAAACATTGTGCGCATACAGCTTCTCTACAAATGCACTGGGTTCTTCCCATAGTCTGAAAATATGCATGTTAAATTAAATGTTTATTCTAAATCAGGGTTGTCCAAAGTTGGTCCTCTAGAGCCGCTGTCCTGCAGGTTTTCTTTGTATTCGTGTTCCAACACACCTGGCTTGCAATAAATGGATCTAATTCTCAATTAACTTTTCCACAATGACTGATTATTTTAAGTCAGGTGTGTTGGAGCAGGAATAGAAGAAAATCAAGGCGAAAATCTCCAAAAATTCAGATTTTTTTTACTCAACATTTTAAAATAAGAGAGCAAGCGAGAGAGAAAGGCAGGTAGAGAGAGAAAGTAAATCTGTTTTAATAGTTTTTTTGTTATTATCTATTTACAAGCATTATTTTTGTGTGTCGTGTTGTGTAAAACGATTTTGTGCTACTCGGGTGTCAAACACGATTTACAAATAAAATGTGATTGGTTGGTCGGTCAATAAATGGGGGGAATTTGAAGTTGACTGTGACATGACGCTCGATTAGACAACTTGACAATTGAAGATGCTTTGAGCCAGTTTCTGTTAAACTTATTTTTGGATTTCCATTTCCCAACAGCATGTCCTTGACAATTGTCATGTTAAATCTTGAAACTACATCCCAAACACTGTGTTGACAAATCAAAAACTGTAACCAAGCAAAAAAACACAACCAAACTGCTCAAAATTTTTAGGGTACTTAACTAATGCTGTGTAAGACCAGGGTTTGGTTTGGCTTGTTCTGTATGGACTGCTGCAGTAAAATGGCAAGTAGTAAAAAAAGGGCTTTGCTCTTTCTCTGGATACTCTGAAGTAATAAAATCCTAAACATTGTAACTTGCATGTAAAGTTCATATACATAGTACTGGATCCAACAGTCCCTCCTGTGATATCACCAATAAAGAATTTAGTTCTACTTAACATTTCTAATGTGCATATGCCTGTTGGATCCAGCATGAAATGCATTTTTTGTGAGTATTAAGGAGTAAGGCGGGCTGTGGATGTGGATGAAAAGATTCAACATAAGTGACACCAGCAGCATATCTCTAATTGTTCATGCTTTAATTCAATCTCACCCCAATTGCACATATCTCCCAGAGAGGGAGGAGCACTGCCTGCCTCACTGCTTGCCCACTTTCCTGAGCTGGCCAGACAATCAGGCAGAGTAATGCTTATTTAACATCCAATTTAAATTCTATCTGACTTTGCTGGATCCACACCACTGTCGATCCCAATCACCCCAAAAGTGCACTGATTTCAATGTGTGCACACATCTGGTTGAAGTTAAAGAAAAATGAATTGACCAAGACAAATAATGTGTCTCTATTGGCACATATAAATAAAATAAATTAGATTAGATTTGCTTTATAAGCTGTTTCTTGTCCTGCTACAACAATACGTTAGATCCTATCCATTGTCCTCTTTCTGCTTCCATTAAAGTTAATTTATTTTTATCTGCTAAAATCAGACTACTTAAACAAAAATAAAAAAAAGTAATAATATAAACAACACAGAGAAAATTATAAATCCATTGTAAAAGATTTTATAATTTACATTTTATTTCTCAAGGTATCCATATTACTGCTTATTTTATCATTGTTTTAATGGACATAAACAGCTTCTGACAGTTGCATGTGGTTGTAAAATTCCTGAGTCACTGATGCACTCAGACAGCCCATTAATGCACAATGAAGAGCGTTCATTGTGCATTCTTTTCTGAAGTGACTTGTTCGGATCCTGTGGAACAACCAGGATATAATTAATTCTGATGATGCATCTCGACTTCAGCTGCACATGTTCAATTTGAACAACTGCAGCTCATTTTTTCATGTTATTATTAAGTGGTTCCTGATTAACAGCATTTAAAATCTATTCAGTCAACTAAGTAAAAAGAATGGCACAAAGTCTTCTTTATGAACATACAATAATCGATGATTAGAGCACCATCCCAAAAGACAACTATTATTATTCACTTTTGTGGGCTTTTTTCTTTCTGTTTGTTCATTTCTTTTCATCGGTTTAGTTCCTATGTCAGATGTTGTCAACGATCCTTTTAAATATAGTTTTCACTTCGTAAAATGTGAGGCAATAAATGCTATTTAATCCTTTTTACTTATGCTTTAGTTTCTCATTTATACAAGAGTAATTGTAAACTAAGAAACTATCTAAATAAGTCAAATGTTGGTACAGAAATGTCTTTTACCTCTCCAATATTTAACAAAATATCAACCATGAGGCATAATGGTAGCAGTGTAACCCATTACGGCATCTAAGTGAAAGAGTTTGTTTTTTGTAGAAGCAAAGTTCTACCACCAAAGAAAAAAGAAAAATTTTAATCACAATCACATTATAACATAATAGTTTATTGTATAGATATGAAACACAATAAGTTTCGCACATGTTAAACACAAGTTTGTTTTTTGTTTTCAGTAAAAAAAAGAAATCAGACAATTCTAATTAAGTCGTATTTCATATTGCATGAATCTGCTGTTGTGCATTGGATGACATTGTAATGCTTATGTTGCACCTTTAAACCCGACTTTATATTTCTATCCTTTCTACAAAATCTTACACAAAGTGAACTGGTACAATAGGAATAGTGTAAATATGAATGCAAGCTGAGACTGAGGACAATATTAGAAAAACTGGACAAGGAGAAAATATCCTAGAACACCTTTGTTTGAAGGATGATGTTACTCAATGAAGAAAAAGCTTATTCATCAATAAAAACGTATCTTGTTTGTCATGATTTTAATTCAATTTATTTATTGTGATTTTTGCTCTTTTATATTCGTCTTTACAACATCTGTAATGCTTTTGATTTTTTTAATGTATAGCATCTTGAATAGTCTTATACAAGAAAGGTTAACTTAAACTTAAACTTAAAGGTAAACTTGTGTTGTCTAAAGACTTTTTCATTTTGTATGATAAAACGTGATAAGACAACAAAAATCAAATAGCTTCACTTTAATTAGGACAGCTACTAAGATTATGCCAAAACTACTTCACATTAATTGGATAAAATATTTTCAACATTAGTACAATTTTAAAATTTGTATCTCTATTATGTGTACGTTATGGAAGTTTCAGAGATCAAATTCAGAAGTACAACAATTTCCTTTAAACTCAGAGGCAAACAAAAACAAAGTCTATTTGCATTATCTGGCAAAGACTATAATATTGTTCCATATGCTTTCTGCCAGCTGGTAGTAATGTCTAACTGTTTTGAAATCAGAAATACACATTATGTAATGTTCAATGAACAACTGTGATTATGCTGTGTGTATACATAGTTCAACAAAACCACCAGAGTGACAGCTACCAATAAAGGAACTACCTGGGAAACTACTGCACATCAATCCGATCCACTAAAATTGCTTTGAATATCCACAAGCTGCATTATGCAGCACATAAGGTAAAGCACAGTGATTTTGGTAGCAAAAGATGAAGCACCCACACAACGTTGGTGTAAGTTGTACACACATCCAACATATTAAACAGTTACATACTTTTAAATATGTGCATGTGCAGGAAGTTAAGAAAATCAACAGCAGACAAAAACATAATTTTGGTAGTGCAATTGAATATTTTTACCAACAACTAACCGATTATGTAAAAAGCAGTATGTAATTTGACTGAATCGTATATAAAAGCTTTACATAATACTTTCATAGCCAGTAGTCTGAGTTTAGTTGCCTGAATGCACATCCTCGTCTGAACCTATCATCACAAAACCAAACCACAAAGCTCAGCGTTTCCATTTAAAAGACAGCAACTGCTGCCAATTATACTGAAGCAAACTACTAGCATCACATAATATTCAGGGCACAACATGGCACTCAAAGGACCTTTCAGAAACACACACACATTACAAACAATAGTAATATAATTATAAATATAAATATAATTATTTGAAGGCAGGCATTCTGAAAGGCTGTGACAGAGCACATCTGGGATATGAAGTGAAATTAAAAACAAACATTTACTGTGCATGTGGTGGTAATGAATTTGTCTTCCCAACGCTAATCTCCAAGCCAGCACTTTGCAAACATTGAATGCTTCATGCTGAGCAAATATTGTGACTGTACAGTATGTGTTTGTTTGCATAGTATTTTGCATTCTGTACACATGTAGTCTGTACAGTAACTCTATATATACATATTTTTCATTCCAGCTAAGGCAATTTATAACATAACCAATAAAATATAGAAGAAAAATACCTTTCCTAGTAACAGAAGAAAATTGATAAGAGTGATAAGACAGGACGCTTGATTAAAACATCAATCATCATAATAATTCCCTTGCAGAGAGTGTGAAGAACATGGACAAATAGCTACTATTGGCCTATAAACAATTTTCACTGGCATATTTTCTAAGCTATAAGTTTTCTCTTCGGGATTGCAACTGCAGACTTTCTCTTGTTTACATCTTTCCACTTTCAAGTATCTGGTTTCTGATTTAGGATGAGTGGATGGTAAGTCCCAAGTCTTAATTTTTTGCCTTGTCTATATACTTTACTGAATACAATGCAATTACACAATTGGTCTTCAGAAAACACAAGGACTGTAGATTATGACCCGTTGTGGGAAAAGAGCGATAGCATCAGTAGAATAGATGTGCACTGAAGATGAAAACAAAAAGCAGAAGGATAAAAGGAAAACAGGGATGTGAGCCAGAAGGGGTACATAAAAGCTCAGAGGTTATTCAGAGGGCATTTCGGGGAACTGAAACCACAAAGATGGAGAGTAGGCACTCATTAAACCTTAACATTCAAATGAGGGTAGGATTACTAAAACCGCTACCTTTTTATCAGTGCTTTGTATAATCAGATCACACATCAGAAAAACACGCAGCATGCATAAACAGCTAAATAATGCATTAATCTGAAGACTCCATGAGTCCCAGTCCTACAATGCCTTTCCACCTCATGTTCTCTCATTATCTCCCTTCAGGAAGGAACAGGATCATTTGCAGGATTTCTGTCATGATAAGCCTTCAGCGTCTGTATTCACGAAGGCCCATAGGACGCTGCAAAATTGATTTGTGTCGATCAGCTGTATAAATAATAAAGCTAATAAATATATTATGATTCAGAATGAGTGTGAAAATTCAATATAAACTTCTGCACTTTAATGTGCTTCGCTTAGTGGAGAAGAACGTAGTTTAAACATTAATGTAGACTGCATACACTGGTGGCATACGTTACAATCTCACAAAGATTTAAAAACATGATTAAACCTTGATCATAAATATCTAAAAAAAAAAAAATAGTCTTATTTTTACATACTCCACAAGAAGTGAGAACATTTTTTCATGTTCTCAAGTCCCTAGAAGAAAATTTTGTTATTGGTCAGACATTTAAGTTCGGTTTGGTAAACACTGATAAACAGAAGTGGACTTAAGACTTCTACTGATCTGAGGTTGAATGGATAGTTTTAAATTGGCTAATCGATGTTTACAACACAAGTGGTTTTGAACGACATGAACACAGAACAACTTAGCCAAGGATGAATGATCTTGTTAATCATATCCCGGAGCAGTGTGTTGGGGATAGTAGGGTTTCGCCCCATTTGCCGCCACAGTGTTCACTGCCACAGCGTTCGCCGCATATCCTTCGTGTATTGCATATGCATAGATATCATAGAAAGGATGAACTGATTCAATTTTGAGTGATTTATAATTTTCCGGTTGGCCACTAGGAGATGATCAAACCTGAAAACTATTCATCCAGTTAAACTCAAATCAAGTTCAGATGAAAGGTCATGACCTGTATGTGTCACATACGGATGTTATACCTGAAAGTTACTATATTTGTATATGTATTTGAGGATTAGGAAACTGAAGATTGGGGGTGTCTGGCAATATACCCCTGGCTGTCAGCTCCAACATTGTAATTACTAGTCATGTAATAAGAGGTCATTTGTTCATTGCACATAAATTCAGAGACATCCCAGCTGCAGTGATCCTCTCCCTATTGTAGACAAAGCTTCATGTGGAGTATGAATGAACCAGACCACATAGAACATTTTTCTTGTCGTTGCCACCTTAAGAGCAAGAACAAACGTATCGCTTCTCAAGGAGGATGTCACAAGCTTAAAGCCAAGGAGAAACTATGTGAAATCAGGCTAACCTTCAGCGATTTTTTTTTAATCCTTGAACAACACCTTTGAACTAAAAGATATTTCCCCCTCAGTCAGAAGCAAAAACTGAAAAGAAATCTACAATACTGATTATAAATTAATTATTAGTGGTTACCAGCTAAAACTGCTGCACATATTGGTAACTGAATTGATGAAATGCTTAATTAATTAATGTGATGATAACATTCAGACATGCAATCCTAACAGGATAATCTATTGCGTGACTGGAAAGGAAAAAAGCCATTACAAATTTAACTAGAAATGTACTCGGAGAGTGCGTACCTCTACCAAGCTTATTATTTGGGCTTATTTTAGGGTGAAAAATCTGTTAGAGCTCAGTCTTGCATGATGTTTGTCAGAGTGAAAAACAGCAGACAGAACCGGCCTGTAGGAGGCGTCAGCTGCCATCACATGAGTGCCTATCTCACAATGTTAAAGAAGCCGTAAAATCCTTCCTGGATCCAGACGGTGATCCGGAACATCTCCAAAACGGAATCACTTGTTCATATTCCTGTTATGAATATATCCTACAAAATTCATGCGAATCCGTCCATAACTTTTTGAGTTATGTTGTAAACAGAAAAACAAACAAACAAACACTGACGATTACATAACCTCCTTGGCGGAGGTAATAAGTAAAAGTATATTAGGTCCAACTATGCTACTATGGCATGGTATCGCCCAACTTGTCTCACACCATCATCTGAATGCCAATTTCTAAATTACCTTTAAAATACTGAATGTAAATACTGGATGTATGAAGAACGTCGCAAAATCCAAAACAACTGCCCTTCTAACCACCATATCTACTTTAAGTATACTTAAATTACTTACAAAACTATTTTAAAATTGTTTTTTTAAAAAAAAAAAACTCATATGATGTCTGCTAAAAAATATAGTTTCACATCAGAATGACTAGAAAACATGATGCTCTTCAAACTGGTTACTATGAGTCAATCTCCAATCAAGTCTATCCAGTTTGAATTAAAAAAATAAAATAAAATGTACTAGTAGACAAAGCTTTAAGACAAGGAAGACAAGAAAAAAAGTAAAACATTGATACAAGGCAACATCCCTAATTAACAGCTATAAGAAGTCATTAATAAAGCATAACTAGTTAGTCACGCCTCCAGCAGTGGGGTGTAGCCTATTGTATATGTACATGTTCAATCAGTACCCGCTGTTACTTACTTGAGAAAAACACAGCCAGACCCACTGTGGGGCGCAGTCCAAAACACTTGGATACTGGTCCGTCTCCGAGGAGTGCTCTCTGTCACTGCAGGGGGACAGTTGGTCATGTATTGTGTTTCCTCTTCATCAATTATCTGCAAATCAAACACACAGAGAGATTACACTATAAATGTATTTTACAAGCAAATTTGTTTATTAGGTGTAGGATCACTTCACACTCATTTCTTCTTTCACTGCCAGCTTGTAAACATAATTAGAAACTAATCATACATTTTCAGGGCACATCAGTGGGTTGAAATATGCCAATCTCATGCCCTTAGTGGTTATCTGTTGTTCATAGGAACAACACTTCAAATTGAAAAAGTTTTTGCATTAACTATATAGGTGTATTGATCAAATGGCTGGGGTGCCATGTATATTGACTCAAACATCAGTAAGGGTTATAACTTAGTTTCAAAGAAAGACCGTGCATCAAATTAATCATAATGTCATTTTGAAAAAGTCAGATTAGTGGAATATAACATTCTGGAATGCGCTGCTTGGTGGCAGAAAACTGTAGAAGCTCTGTCTAAACTGTCGAGTTTTTTGTAATATTGACCTCGTTTTTAAGACATGAGCTGTCAATTTGGATTTTCCAAGAAGACTTTTCACATTTTTTTTGCATATGCATAACCAGCGTTAGTGTCATCCTTGACATGTTACTTTTAAAGAAAAGATCTGCACAAGAGACATCGAACTGCTAGCTGAAATGAGGCTACATGCTAGCTCCATCACCCTACAGCTTTCCTGTCACACCTCCGCTCCGTCACCCTGCAGCTCATTCAAGGACCTGAACATAACCTCATCTCCCTCCACATCTCCTGGTGTCACGTCCAGATGGTGTCAGTCCCAGAGTACCCTGCTCAAGACAACTATGTTCAGTTCTCCAGCACCAGTTCAACACCAGTCTGAGTCAGAAAGGAATACCAGTGATGTGGAAAACATCCTGCCTTGTTCCAGTTCCTGAAAACTCCAACCAGCTAACCCAAATGACTACAGAATTTGAATTATTAAAGTATTTTTCATTTTCATTTCATGAGAGGGGAGACCTAATTAAGGTTGCTAAGATTAGTCAACTAGCCATGATCACTTCGGCTAATGCAATAGTTGATGACTAGTTTAATAATCAACAGAATTGTTTGCCTTTTAGGCTTTTTTTCTTTTACGGTATGTGGCACCAAATCATTACCAGTAGATATCGTTTGAATTATGAGGTTGGGTCCCAGGTGATCACACATCACAAATGGTTGACCTGATTGAGATCTGTCAAATATAAATGCCAAGTGAAACATCAGTTATTTGTCATTTTTCTGAGAGCAGTATGTTCAAGGCCCATATTTAGGGGTCAGAACAAACACCCGATATGAGCCTTTCACAGGTGAAGGACTTGCTAAATATCCTGTTATCAGAAATATCATTGCCCTGAAGAAATACCTTGACCTTCAACAATTTTAGGTAGGTAGTTTAGTTAAAAGTAGAAACTCTTTAGTGCATAAGTCAAGGTTTCCCACCACAACATGGTTCAAAGCATCACCCATCTTGTTTTCTTATCCTTTTTGCTCATATCCCTTCATTTGGTAAAACAAGGCATATCTCTATGGTCCACTACTACATTTTCAAAGGTGCTGCAGGTTGGCATTAGCAGCAGTGGACAGGTGTCAGGATGGATGCTCAGAGCGATCTGTGGTTACACCAAAAGCAAAGGAAGTAAAACGTTTTAAAAGCAAGAATCTCTGATAAAATAAGCTGATATACATATTTCTCGGTAGTAGGTGTGTAGAAGACACAAACATCAATCCAGTATACTCTTACCTCCCAGAGGGGAAAAGTGTCAACAAAACAATATGAATATAATAGATATACAGCTTGTTTCAGACAACATAAATTTCCAAAATAATCAGGTTTATCAGTTTTGAATTATTCACAGACACCAGCACAACACAAACAAAATATAAATCAGTCTCATCTCATTATATCCCCGACACTCCGTGTTCAGGGATATGATGGTTTTTTTCCGCCACTAGATATCCTTCGTGTGAGCGCGATGACTCGAACAGTTTTCACTTTTGGAATTTGATACTCGGTGTACATGTTTAGGTCCCCAAGGGGACAACCTACATAGAATTTCAGCATTTTGGGATTCATGGTTTTTATTTACAATTGGATTTTGATATTCAGTATACCTATTTAGGTACCCAGGAGGACAATCTGTATTAAATTTTACGATTATCAGATGTATGGTTTCCCCACCAGGTGGTGCTTTAGTCACAAGAAATTCTAATTTTTGACGTAATCTCTGTAACTATTTGTCTAATTGACCTTAAATCAAGTGCAAATGAAAGGTCATGACCTCAAGGAGGACCAGTATCAAATTTCAGATCCATAGTTCCTCCACCAGGTGGAACTTTATGCACAAAAAATCATATTTGTGTCTATATCTCTGGAACCTCAAATCAAGTCCAAATAAAAGGTCATGACCTCAGATTGCATCCTGTCCTGACGTCATACCAGGCTTGTTTAAAATTTCCACACCAGGTGGACCTTTGTGTCTGATCATGTGCATCTTTACATTATTGTATTGTGTCTTTTCGAGGATTGGGGAATTGGAGGATTGGGGTGTTGGGGGATATGAGCTGCAGCTGTCAGCTTCAGGGCATCTTTGTAAGTTACTGTTTGTGGTCAGATCTGATCAGAAATGCTTTACCCACTTCTTATAATCTAACCTCAACACCATAATTTCCATGTTGGAAAACATCAACAAGTCTGCCGACTTGATGTTTTTCAATGTATCATGCCCTCTTCTACTCAGCTACATATCTGAGATACTAAACATCTCATATTTTAGCTGGACAGAAAATTAGTTGAGTTGGCTCCATGAGCGAGTGCATTATTCACTGCCAGGAGACCAAGGATCTCTTTGATAGGAAGTGACATCAGGGCAGTGACATTGGGGAACTTTCTCACTCCACAAAGCTGTCAGACAGGAATTTCCTTTGTCATGCCATGTTATGAATGAGTTCCCTTTTAAAAGTTCATAAGAGTGTGTGTTGCAGTGTCTGTGTGTGTTAGTCAGTCAAAATGGAGTGAAAAGGGGATCCTGGGAGCTGCATGTGCATGCAGTTTGTGTATGCAGCCTATCTTGGTCTGACGGATTATACCCCCACTTCTCTCCATGTTCCCATGGTTTCTAACAAGCATCCTGAGCTGGCCTGACTGGACTACAACACCAACAAAATCTCAATGAAATGCATTTAACATCATCGGAAAAAAAAAAAACATATTTGTTGCAGAATTACTCATGGCCTTTTTCTCCTTATCTGACTTTGCCATATTGTCTACTTCAGACCAAGAACAGAATAAAAAAATAAAGTAACATATTAGTTGATAACTATAGTACAAAACCATGATTTTGTGTATGCCAGTGAACGTGTTTGGCTGTGGACGGTCAGATCAAAACACTTAATGTCAGTGATTGCAGGAGGAAAAATTTCTACAAAAGTCTCAAGCGAGCGAAACAGATTATTCTGATTATTTCACCCCTTTTATAGACGTATAACAAGTTGCCTTCTCTTTTCTATTATCCTACCCTGCTGTGAAGTAATGTCTCATCAGACATCACCATTATTCCCTGCTGGTTCACACTTTTGCCAAAAAACACATTCACACATTGTGGCAGCTGACCTCCCAGGAGAGCTCAATAAAAGTGCTTTTCATCAAGTCGGGAGCTGTCCTGAGATGGCTGAGATGGAGCACACCAACAGATTTCAAATGAGTAGTATGTTAAAGAAACCCTGACATCTTCTGTTGTAGCTTCTGTCCTCATTGCTTCCTATGCTTGAAGGCTGATCTACCTACAGCTCTTACAGGACAGCACATATGTGTGTGTTTGTTAGGACAGAGACATCCTGAAAGATTGACTTAAAAGCTAGGGTATGTAGGATATTTTTTTTAGATGGCAGATTACTTATACCATTCTCTAGCATATTTATATACCCAAAAGCGGAGTTTTGGGGATAAAATGTTTTCATCACGAACGCCGCCGGTGTTTGTGTGACTGAAATAACTCAATTTTCACAATTGGAATTTGATACTCAGTATACCTGTTTAGGTCCCCAAGAGGACAACCTGCATCAAATTTTACCATTTTAAGATTTATGGTTTTCTCACTAGGTGACGCTTTATGCACAACACTTTTTGCCTATATCTATAGAAGTATTTAACATTGGATGTTGATACTTAGTGTACCTGTTTAGGTCCCTAAGAGAATGACTTGTATCGAATTTCACAATTATTGGATGTATAGTTTCCCCACCAGGTGGCGCTTTATTCACAGAAAATCTGATTTTTGGCTAAATCTCTGGAACTATTTGTCTCATTGACCTTAAATCAAGTGCAAATAAAAGGTCATGACCTCAGGATGCATCATGTTGTGACGTCATACCGGGCTAGTTTAAAGTTTCAACACCAGGTGGAGCTTTGCCACTGAACATGTATGGCTTTATATCATTGTATGGTGGTGTCTATTTGAGGATTGGGGAATTGGAGGATTAGGGCCGTCCGGGGATATACCCCTAGCCGTCGCTTTCGATGGCATAGTCCTTGTTTATTACTAGCAATAAGATCGGTAATCATCTGCAGCTCTAAAAGAGACCTTCAACTAGGGCTGCAAAATTCTGGGTAGAATGAGAATCACAGTTTTTTTGCCAAGAATTGAGATCACAATTCTCTCACCATTTTTTCCCAATATACATATTTATTCCACAAATCACCAGCACATCAACTTCGCAACAGCTGACACTAAATATGAAAACAATAAATGTCACTTTTCTTTTCTTT
>JBAMHX010000001.1:19428489-19438954 GCA_037177515.1 Pseudomugil tenellus
TGATTGGAAATTAAGTGTTAATGAGCAGTTGGGCAGGTGTACCTAATAAAGTGGCCGGTGAGTGTATATATATATATGTGTATGTGAGAGAGGAGAATATATTTATGAGTGAGAAAGAATATATGTATGTGAGAGTAAGATTATATGTATGTGAGAGAGGATGTATGTATGTGAGAGAGACAATATATATGTGTGTGAGAGAAAATGTATGTATGTGAGAGAGAAAATTTATGTTTGAGAAAGAATTAATTATGGCCGATACGTCTCCTCATAGTTTGTTGTGTTATCAGTGGTTCATATTGCCGGTCCAATAATACTAGTTTTCTAAAATGATCTTGCAGGCCAGATATAAATGGACGCCGGGCCAGATAGCCTTGAGTTTGACACATGTAGCTTTTGAAGGGTCACTAGAAGCTGGAGACTTATCCAACAATCATTAGAGCTGGAGCACACACTGGACAGGTCGCCAGTCCAACACAGGGCCAACATTAGACAGAGACAAACTACCAGTCATACACATGCACTCCCTAAGTACAATTTCGAAAGACCAAACATGCATGTCTTTGTAAGGTGGGAGGAAGCCAGAGTACCCAGAGACAACCAACGCTAACACGAGGAGCACATGCAAACTCTGCACAAAAGGACCACTGTTCGAGACAGGGCTCGAGACAGTGATCTTCTTGAGACATATAATTCCAGAGGTATAGCCAGAAATATGATTTTTTGTGCATAAGGCCTTTTCCTGGTGGGAAATCATAAATCCAATAATCATGAAATTCGATACAAGGTGTCCTCCTTGGGACCTAAACAGGTATACCAAATATCTAACTGAAATTGTAAATATTGTTCGAGTCAACACGCTCACACGAGAGATATCCCGGTTATCCAACACTCCGCATTCAGGGATATAATTAGTAGTTTGAGCTCTAACAAATAGTACTTTGACCTTTAGTGTGATGTGTGATGGCCTGCCATCTTGGTTGGGTTTGATTAAGTGGTGATCAGTGGGGAATGTGCTGCACCTACCATAGTGGGAGTGGCTAAACCTATAAAGTCTGTTCTGTCCAGATACACCTAGGGATGGTGAAACTGAGGCCTCATGAATCATTGAGCCAACTTTGACCAACTGCATGAAAATGGCTTGGTGTTCTGAATCATTTGACCAAACCAAAAGAGCCCCATCTGCTGGTTCTGGGTATCTGATGCATCAAAAGGACAGCGTTCAAAATTCACATGTCATTTTTGTCTCATCTTGGAATATGTGTTCAGTAAAGGATATATAATCTACCATCTGAGTGAATTTTTATTTTCTGTTGTTCATATAAATAAAAAGGAGGTGTTTAGTAAAATTTGTTTAGGTAACAAATGTCCAACAGAGGACAGACTTTAAAGTTCAGTTGTTGGTTTATAAAGTTCTGAATGTTTTAGGTCCAAATCAGAGACTTCCTGACCCAGAATGAGCATTGCAGACCCCTTGAAGTAATTTTGATCAGGACTATGAGTTTCCATGGTCAGAATGAGACATAAAGAAGCTGCATTCAGCTTCTATGCTCCACATGTCTGAAACAAACTCCCAGAAAGCCTCAGATCAGCTGAAACACTCAGTTTATTTAAATCCAGGTTAAAGACCCTCCTGTTCTCAGCTGTATTTCAATAATTTTTATTTTATATTATCTTGTTTTATCTACATTATTTTGATTCTTTTTTCATTCCCATTTGCCCCACTTGTTTTAATTTGAAATAATGCTTGTGTTTTATTGTTTTAATGTTCTGTAAATCACTGTAATGACAGTAGTGGTCTGCTTTCAGAAGGAATAGACATGTTTGAGGGAAATTATGCTTGTGCAACGTGGAGGATGATTGTGTTACTGATTTTATATAGTATCAAAAGATATGATGGGACAAATCCTTGTCACATCATTATGTGTCAGACATTTTAATATGAAACAGTATTTTCTCAATGATGTTAGGCGTCAGTCGGCTCCTCTTGTGACACATTACCTCTCCAGATTTGGAGAAGACCCGTTCGCAAGGCACAGATGTGGTTGCATGTGCAGATATAGTTTTGCCATCCTCAATAAGGTGGATACACAGCGTATCACTTACAGCCTCTCAAACACGCTCTAAACTTATCAATATTTATATGTATATATAATAACTATATTTATATGCATATATAATAATCTGACTATATATGTATGCTTTCCCTAAATCTGTTCTCCAAATGTAATGTTCAAAAATCGCTAGCAAAATCTCCTCCTCTCATAAATCCACGATAGTCAAAACCTTGGGATTGCTTTTGATTCATTGACAAATTAAAAACCACGGCACCTCCGAATTTCCCACGGGCTGCTTGATACGCACTGATGACGTAACGAGGCCTCGTTTGTTCTATCATGTGACTTTTGGCATGCTGAATCCTGCTCGTAAACAGTGCTCGCAACACTTCCGTGTCATATTCTTGACACGTGATCGAGCAGATCAGCTCGAGCATAACATCCCTAGATACACCTCTATCTCTCGGCAGCCATTTGCACCACTCTAGGTAATTATCCTCCTTTACGTTTTGAGTTTTGCAGTTTTCACAACATTCCACACATGTTCACCCACCCATTACAACACTGATATTTAATATGACCACACCCCACTTTAGGTTGTTTAATTTCTTTAATAAAACTAACTGGAAAATAACTCCTTTCAGTGTGTGACCTCCTCATTTGTTACTACCTCTGTGAGCCATGTTGATAACAGATGCCTAAAAACTTTAAACGTGTTATTTAAATAACATTTTCTAAGTAAAATCTTGGAATAGCTTGCATACTCTGTGGTAATACCAGTCCAGCCTGGGGTTAAACCAACTTTAACACTGAGAATGTTCTTTTAAGTATTCAGTGATTTATCTTTCAGTCTTGACAGCTGCATTTGAAACTGTGGTAAAATAGGAGCAGTAATTGGGTATCACAGGCTCACAACACAGTGGTTTTAATCTTACCTTTCTGTGCCAAATATCTGTATCAGAATCAGCAATTCTACCTCTCAGTGCTGACTTCACTAAGGGGTGCCTTATATTTCTGGCTTTATTCTTAGGCCACTTATTGAATGGCTCTGTACTCTTTAAATGTACTTTATGGTATTGTAAGTTATGGTATAAGGTACAGTATATTATGGTACAAGACAGAGTATTCAGAAAGAGGTTTTGAAACATGTTGCCCAATTAAAATGGAAATTTGACCTTTACACATACAATGTCATATGCAAAGTATGAAAAGCTCCTGAATACTGCTCAAAAAAGAGTCAGACCTCAAATTAAGTCCCATAGTTACACTGATTTCAAGCTATAAAAGCAAGGAATTTATTAGTAGATTGTAGAGCGGGTGTCATTTGAAAACATCTAAAGCAGGGACCTCAAACTCCAGTCTTTGTGAGCTACAGGTGTACTTGAATCTCAGATATTGACATGAGGTTGACGTTCTGATTACAGTCAACAATAACAATGCCAAAAAATTATATTAAAGGTTAAATTCTACAGAAAAACACTGCGTGTTGGAATGATTATGTTTATATAAATTTTGTATCTACTTGGAAAATTTACTTGCCTTACTGGTTTATTGGCCCCTCTGCACAGATGCTATAAAAAGATCAAAATCAGTTCTTTAAAATACCAAAGAGATCAAAAGAAAATTGTGAGGTTACAAATTAAATGCAAAGTTAATCTCACAGACAGTAAAAGTACTGTGCCAAAGTAAAATCTTAACACAGCTTTAAAGGTGCAACCCTATGAAAACTTATATTAGACTTTTTTTCATCTTTTGACACAAAACGGTGAAATCTTTAAATGTCTGTTTTTTTGTTCTCTAGATCACATGTCACATTAAGGTGTTCCAACAACATTGTGCCAATAATGACTGTGGGCACACCGTTTTTTTTAAGTGCACAAAATTAAATAAAATTACATAATTAAACAAGGCCAATGCCGAACACCCCAATTCTCCAATGTCCCATTCCTTGAATGGATGCAATTAAAAAAACAAAGCCGCACATATTCAGTGATTTGAGATCAATGAGAAGAATAGCTCCAGCTGGGGAAATTATCATTTAATACAGGTCATTGAGACAAATAATTCCGATATAGATATATATAGACACGGCCAAGGAGATATAGCCAAAAGCAAAATTTTTCGTGCCTAAAGTGCCGCTTAGTGCGGAAACCTTAAATCCCGAAATTGTGACATTTGATGCAGGTCGTCCCCCTGGGGACCTAAACAGGTATACCAAGTATCAAATAACAATAGTGAAAATTGTTTGAGTTATTGCGCTTTCATGAAGGATACCCATTGGCGTTTGTGGTGGCAGTAGAGGCGGTCGTGACGAAACATTATATCCCCTACACTCCTCATTTGGGGATATAAAAATGTCGCTTCCCATTTTAAATTACACCTCACCATATGAGCTTAAATTCCTAATGTTTAGGAATGTTGCAGGTAAAGAAAAATGCCTTTGGACATTATCGCTGCCTGGTTAGATATGAACTTGTGGTGACTTTGCTCAGCACCAGGGATTAATGCCAACCCTAATTGAGCTGAAATAATGCTGTTTACTTTGAAAAAGTGAGGCAGCAGTAAACTTAAATTCTGCTTGTTTTGCATTTCTACTTGTATCTAAAATCTATTTAAGATGGGGGGTAGGAAAGATGGAAACAAAAAAGAAAACAGTCTTCTTTTACATATTGCCTATGGACTCTTGTCTCAGAGATGCACTGTGATTGTAAGTATGTGATAAGATTTACGGAGCAGTGACAGTGATCTGTTAGCAAGGAAACAACATAGGCATAACCTCTATCCAGGAAGTGATTTATGTATTCAATAAGCTTCTCTGTTTTTATTTATCTTTTTGCCTCATTTCACTTCTATTTGTCTGACAGCAGAAGTAAGTCACAGTTTGGAGAGTGTTGTGTTGAGCAAGATGGCCCACAGTACATAAGTGAGTCTGCTGTTTTCATACATGTTATGATTTTATGGCACATTAATTACTGTTTTTGAAGCGGTCACAAATTGAAATATATATAATCTTTTACATGAAATATAAAACATATCACAGCTGTCATATCCCAAATAAACATGTATTTATCATTTGAGAATATTTAAACAGTCTAAATGTATCTGTTCATATATAAGATTTTAAATGGGCTTGCACCACTATCAGTGAATTCCGATAAAATCACTAACTGTTGAGTTTTGCAAAAACTACAGTTAAAAAACAGCACCTCTTAATCTTTTTATTATTATTTATAGCAGATCAGCATCAGATACGATATGTCTGCCTGTCTGCCTTGGGTTAACCCACTTTCTCCTCATTAGTTCAAAATCATCACAACAAAGTGGAGGATGAGCTGGTATAACACGTCTGGGTTCAGGATTCTGCCACTAGGAGGGGCTGACCCATAGACTTATGTACGTAGATGCCTCATAGAGCCCTGGAGCGTGTGCCATCCACGCTGCCATATTTGCTGGGTCTCTTCATTCAAGTCTAACAACCGCAGTCAACAGAGAATTAGCGACTATGTCCGTATTTTGCATTGACTGTATAAATAAATTTATTTTGTGCAACATACGGTAGCAATAACAAGCGAAATATTGATAAACAATCAAAAGATTATTTTTTTTCTGTAAGATCATATGTTTGGTTTGTTCTAATAAAGCTATGAAAGATCAGTTTTCAAGTTGTTCCTGAATGATGGATATAAATAGTTTTTTAAAGGGAACTGTGATGCTGATTTAAAATTTCAAGATACACCTAGTACTTTTTAGTATTTGTTAAATAGTATGATAAAAAAAATATTTCTGCATGAAAACACATTTGTATGTCTTACAGTGAGCTGTATTGTGACTACATCTCTCCCCTTTGTGACAAACCAAATATGCAAGAAAATCTGGAAAAACATTTGAAACTATGATGATTTTTGTTGAGCATAGACTTCACAAATAATGCACTGTAGACACATGAGATACCCAGCTAAGATGGCAGCCGCTTGACACGTTGCTCCATGAGGCTTCTATGTATATAATGACTATGGGCTGATCAACATTAGGGTGGGACTTATGGGTTAGGGGGCGGGACTCATGATGAGAATGTGGCACTTTCTTATTGGTCAGTTGGACCTGTCAGCATAGTTAGGTGGAAGGCTGTCCATGTAGTTCTTTTTTTTCTAAACAAGTTTCTCTTTTGATTGCCATTTACATTATTCTAACAGCTGATGCATCATTTACAATCTTTATTGTCAAGTAAGTTTCCACATATAATTTTTATCTGTCTTGTTCCAATAACAAGTACAAAAACATTCTGAGAACACACACCTCCATTTCACATGCCAACAATCATTTTATATGTATGCACTTTTAGAATAATTGATAAAACTATCCACATTGTCCCTGGCTATATTATCCTTATTTGTTCTCATGCAGTGATTAAAATTCCAAAGATTCCCGATTTTTCGTAGTATCCAGAATCTTTCCTGGATTCAGATGTATTCAGATCTCCTAATGTGTAAATATCTTGCAAAACTTGTTGGGAAATTTTCTTGTATTTACCAAACACATTTATTGATGGATACCTCTAATGAGTTATCCTTCACTTTCTTGGCGGACCCCGTTCCCATAATCCATTGTGCCATTGTCCATTTGTTTAGCTCTTCTGACTACATTAAAAATAATGATAAACTAGTACTGTTTTAAAAAGTAATACTGCTTCAGAAAAAAACTTAAAAATAAAATTTTTGTTACTAAAACAATGGCCAAATCTCAAAGATGAATACACGGGTTGCATTTTAATCAAAATAAGACCGAACGGACAGATTATTGTCCCATCCATCTATGTAATGGCCCCGGTTGTTTAGCTCTGTTCAGCACAAACAGGATTCAAGATGTTAAAAATGTGGGTATCTTTAGGGTTTCTTGTTGTTGCCTTGTCCCAGCTTCATTTTCTATTTCACTGAAATATTTCTAAACTTCATTTAATTTGATTCGCTTAGCTTAGCTAGCAACAGCCTCTGCTGCTGCCTGCAGCACGCCATATTTACTTTGGCAAGCAGCCAAAAAGTCTGTGTTTCTGGCAGGGATCCAATGTAAATAGGATCCTGCAGTAGAGTATTTATGGTTTTATAGTCAGTTTCTTCCTTTTTATTAAGCTGTTGGTCCGTGTTCATTTATTTTACTTTACTGTGGCCATACTTCTCTCTGTCCTCTCCGACAGCCGCTTTCTCAAAGTCACAAAACAACACATTACACTTTTGAGTCTGCCCTATGCTCATCAAAAAACGGTACGAAATAAAAGATACTTCATGAACTAACCTGCACTAATAATCAGATTACTTACAAGCTCGTTGTACTCCACTGCTGCAGGTGGAAGCAGGTGTCATGCTATCTAGTTAGCCTTCGCCTCTAATTTGCTGCTGATCCTTCGCAGCCCAGATGTAATTCTCAATCTGGATGCAATTTTGACGGTTTATGATAAACAAAATTATAAGAGCGGAAGAAGATCCTCTTGGTGGCTGTTTTAACTTCAGCGCTGCGTTGTGAAATCTCCTCATCATCTTGCGAGTGACTTTATGGTCGTAATGTGCTCCATTCATAAAATCTGGAAGTTTCCTCGAGTTTTGTATGTATCAAACAACAGCACAGGTCGTCCCAGAAGACATTTCCTTGAATATATCAAATTAAATCGACCTTCTAAAATATGTGTTTTTCCATGCATTTAGCAAGGACCGGAAGTGATGATTCGAATGGGGGAGAAAAGGTGTCATGGCAGCCTCGAGTGTTTTGCTCGGAAAGTGGTGGGTATACTGAAAATGACTGTGTCTCACAATGATAAACAATCTTTTAAAGAATTCCTGGATCCAGATGGTAATCCAGATCACTCCCAGAGTTTAAGAGAAACTAAGTTAGACCATGACCCATTCTCAGAAAAGAAATCATGAACATATTGTATAATGGAAAAGTTCTTAACCGACAGACAGATTACTGGCAGCAAAAGCTTAACCTCCACTACCTCATCAGTAGAGGTGATAACACAAACAGATGATATGAAGTAAAATAAAGAAATACATTAAGTAAGAACCAGAAGGCACATGTAACAAAATACATGCAATTTGTCTGTTCAGGTTTACAGAAAGGTGAGATTACTCTAAGCTTTGGAGAAGCATTGAATATTAATGAAGGAGTGAGAGCATGAGTTGTGGCAAATGATGTCCAAGCAGGCAAAAATTTGCTGACTACAGCTGTTTCAAACAGCTGGAAATTCACAGCAGTCTTTAACATATGCTATCACTGGCCAATTTATCTACAGCCTGGAAATATGAGTAGGACTACAGACAAGGGTGGAAAGGTTTGGCAGTGGGAGTCAGGAAAGTTAGAAATCAGCAGAAAAGATTTTGAAAAAGAAGGAAAGCTGCTTACAGTATCACCAATTAATTTCCCTAAGACAGGTGATGGGGATATTAAGTCATATAAGAAAACTATAATTTCCCAGCTTTACTATTATTCCTGCTTCAACCAAAACTCTACAGACTGTTCCATTCAGCCAAAGCATAGCAAATGCTTTCCATTACAACCAAGACAGAGCTGTAATTAAATAGCCAAGTTACAAAGAAGGGATCCAGCCTCCCATTCACCACTAAATAGCTTCTAACCGAACTCTACATTTAATCTAAAATCTAACCTCAAGGCTCTTTCATCTGCAGCCCTCGTATTCATGTAGATTCAAGTTATAGCTATTTCAAAAGAAAAAATTTCTTATTTTATCACACTGGCAAATTGACCTAATAGCTATAATCATAAAAACGAGGATATGTCATGAAAAAATATACATTACGACAGAAATAGTAATTGCAGGTTTCTGAATTAAAGGACCATAAATGATGGTTAAAACAGTCAGACTTTTATTAGACATATGCATACAAACAACATTGAAAGGAGTATGATAAGTCTGAATTCTTTTTATAATGCATACTTTTTACGTTGCATTCCATTAAGAGATGCACACAATAGTAAGGTTGTATTAACAGCATAGATGTTCAGAGAACCACTAATATTTTTGTCAGGCAAAACCTTTTTAAGCAGTGTGTTTATAAAGAAAAATCTGTGAGAAATACATGTTTTGTGTCTTAATCCATGTTTTAAAAGGAGATGGTTGAATTTATTAACTTGACTATAGAAAATCACACCACTCTGCTTGCATTTACAGAAACAGAAAAAAGAAAATGCTGTTTGTCAAATTATTGCATTATCTTGGGTTTGTAAGGAAACAACTGTTTGCAGTGACTGGTGAGAGGCCAATAATGCCTGTTTAACACAAGCAATAGTGATTGGCAGGATGAGACATCAGTTTCCTTGTACCAACCGGAAGGTAACGCATTTTCAGAAGGTATTTAGAAAAGGAAGAATAATTATTTCAACAGATAACAAAGAGGATTTTGAACATTTCCTTTGAGACACTCTGGGTGACACTGTTGGGCCGTCATAGAAATTAATTGATTAGTCCTTACATTATTTTGAATCCTAGAAACAGTGCAAAATTAAGGTACCTCCACGCAAACGCCTGATCCATGCCTGTCTAAGTTTTGGGGATTCTAAAGCAAAGTCATGTGGTTTTATGTTTCATTTTAGAGATGGGGCAGTTCTGAGTTTGAGATTCTCAGTAACTCAAAGTGGGAGTCCTTATCTTGTGGGCTGAGTTTCAATGGGGGTTGTAAACAAAAGAGGGTTGTCCCAATGGTTCTCTAATTTACACTGAAGTGTCAGATTGAATCAAACAGGTTTGTTAGTACCAGATGTGCCTGGGTTGTCAGACTTACAGATGGTTGATGGGACTTCAAAGTCCTTGTCTCTGATTTTTGGGGTTAGATGTGGCCTGGAGGAGGAGCAAACTTGAAAGGAATAATCCAGTGTCCTTTTCTGCCTTGGGGTCACGCTACAAAAAGATGAACAACAATTTTGGACTGGAATTAGTTATGATGCACTTACAGAAGTGGGCAATGCAAAAATCGTTGGAATAAAATGTCCGAGGGAGACACCCAGCTGGGTACAGGAGGGATCTGTGGTTGACATGGAGCTTTATGACCACCGGTTTCCCACTCTTTGGAATTTAGAAGCTATCTGGTGAGTCACAACTAGGAGCCGCTGTGGACTGGACAGACACAGATAGCAGACAGATGTAACCCTGCTGAACACTGAACTCTTGCTCTGACGAGCTGAACTGCAAGCTGAATGCCATTGGGCAGACTTGCTGGGGTTTTTGAACTTGTCCAGGGTGTCTGTAATAACATGGAAAGGTGCTGGCTCGGACACTGGAAATTGACCATCATTCAGTTGTTTTGGATTTGGAGAGATCAGCTAACAGACTGAGGGTCAGTAAACAACGACCCTAAACCCAAACAGAGTGCTATTATCTAATCTGGCTCCCTCTACGGCCT
>JBAMHX010000001.1:19452857-19482985 GCA_037177515.1 Pseudomugil tenellus
ATAGTTAAATGGAGGACACACTTGTGAAATAGTTTGTATATGTGTGTATCAGTATACATGATCTGTTTATAAGTGAATATGTGATAGATGCTTCACCTCTCCATTGACCATATTTGATTCCCGACTGCGGTTGGAGGACACAGGGTGTGAATAGTTGGTCTGAGCTGCCATGGGCTTTATGGAAATTAGCTGCAGGGATCCAGAGGAGTTGTCATATGAATCTGAAGAACAAGAGTTCACAAAACAAAAAGAAAACCAAATAAATATAATTGTTACATTGTCAGTTTAAAGAGGAATGAAACGTCCCACTTTGTGTCTGACTGAGCACCCCATCAATATCGACAACACTAATTTGTCTGAGAAATAAAGTATTGGATGATGGCGATAGATCGCAAAGACAGCTTTGACATTCACGATTGTCGCATCTGTGTGATAAACTGCAGAAACTGGCTTTGCAATTTTATTTGTTATCCATCAGACAAGCCGGATTCAGTTCGAGTTTTCTATAACTCAGCTGATGAATTATTCACATCCAACCAATAAGAAAATCATAATCTGCAAGCACGATCCAATTTACAAGCAGAGAGCCTGAATTAAATTAATCTAAGTCACACCCACCACACAAGCATCATTTAGGTCCGGAAGACAGGAATAGAACAGGAAATCATTTAAAATCTTAATGCTTCTTTACTTTGAGGAGCAAGAGATGCTACACGTTTTTTTTTTCTCTATTTATTTCTATTGAACATTGCTGCATGTGTGTAGACACACATATGTGTGCATGTGCTGCCGCATCACAGTATTTGGTCGTGAGACACACCGTATCATGTCAGCATAGTGTTGATTACATGCATATTCATTTGGTCCATCTCTGCTTAACGCAGACCCTTTATCTTTCTGACTATTAAAAAAAGCTACATTGCAATTTTTAAGGTACCCATGTGTTTGAGAAAATAAGACTGTGAAAGGGTTTTCAAGATAAAATGGAAAAAAAAAAAATTTCTTTTTTTTTAGATTTTTTTACATCTGTGACATTGCTGACCTTGCCTATGAAGGAGCAGCAGAGTAATCTTTCATATTTGCATCTACAATGCGACTCTCACCGTCCCTCCTGCGCGTCTCCTCTTTTGTCGGTTTCTGCTGTGCTGTGACTTTCGGCACCGCCAGGCCCCTGCCGGAATTCTGCTTCTCTGATTCGTTGCTGATGACGGAACCATCTTCACTTGGCAACTTGCTGCAAGTAACCATAGCAACAGGAAAGGCGGTAAGCTCTCAGGAAGCTGGGCTTGCAGCCAGGTTATGTCATTCCTCCCTTTCACAACCTCACCTTCCTCTCTCAAGGGTCCAATGACCATAATGTAACATTACTGTATTTGTTTGTTTGGGGAGAAATGCTGTTCATTTTAAAATTGTTTTCTCGCTGCCTTTATTACACCAAAATATCATTATTTACTTTAAAGAACAATGTATTTAATGTTTGTTCTTTGGGAAATGTGTCTGTCTACTTGATTTCTGTATATCTGCTGCATCTGCATTGTGGATGTATGATTAAGTATGTGTGATGTACATTTCCAACCAGTCCTTATTCAGGTCCAGAGTGAAGCACTGCTGGTTTCTACATTAACTGAATAAACAATTGCTTTATAAAATTCTTATTTCACTGCCTTCAAACAATGCACTGTAGCCAGAATTAGAGCTGATCAAGCCTTTGCTCAGACGACCACAAGACTGACAGTGACATCAAAGCACCGTGGTCTATCCTCTAATTGTCTGGTAAAATTGATAACAGTAAAATGAGAAACAGTGGAACAGTGGCCACCCTCCCCTGCTCTAACTGAAGCAGTGCTGCAGACAGCCAGTTCAGTATATCCATCACATCCACAGCAAAGAGGTGTAATATGTACATATTTGTTGAGATGGACAGATCATTTTAACATTAATGTGAATTAATGTGAAAATGTTAAGCTTAATTCTTTAAACAGACTGTAACTTTTTCTGAAAAATTCAATATTTAATTTGTAACAGAGAAAGCATAGTTTGCTGATACAATGTCCTCATTCTGTGACTATCAGTCAACTGGTATGAATTTGTAACTTAAACTGAGGCTCTAAATGCCCTACGCTCAGCTCAGAGGTCAAAATATCTCACCTAGTCTTATAAAAGCCTTTTGACTGGACTCACTATTGTATACTCACTTATATGATATTTTGAGTTTTGGACACAATAATTTGACAGAATTTGCTTGTTTTATTTTACCAAAGAACTGGCTAAAAAATAGCTGATGGCATAAATCTTTTACCAGGTTTCACTTCACCAGATCCCACAAATCAAACACATCCAACTGCATTAACATGACAGAGGTCCACCATTGTGCTTTTTGTGGGTCAAACAGGATTTGAATGAGGAACTGCAAGATGATGTGACATGTGTGACGTTGTCGTAGAAAGACTCAGTTAAAACTGATTGGACTCGCCTGAAAGCTGTTGTCAAATATTTGTGTTTTTTTTAAATCCACACAAACTGTTTGTTGCGAAAACACAACAAAACGTTTCCGTTTTACTGTCTCATCATGTAGTGTAAATAAGTATTTACAAGAACCTTTTTTTTAATCAAACAGTGCTCTTATTTCCATTTTCTTATATTAGTATAAAAGAACATCACTAAAATCACACCTTCTTGTTAACAGCTAATCATAGGCGTTAGCATTTTTGAAACTGGTATTATTGAATTATTTTCGTCACAAAAAATAATCTGAAGAATTTAGCTGAAAAATCAAACAACACAGTCATACATATCTAAAAATTCAGTATCTCAGAGTAAAAGACATGTAAAGAGAACAGAGTGGGGCATCTAAAAATCTGTCTGCATGGCTGATCAGCTGTTTAGTCCTCATGAACAAACAGCTCACACCAAACACTACATTGGATTGTGGTCATGACTACATAAATATCTTCCTGTTTTCTCATGACTTTGCATAAAACCTAAATATGTTTTTGGTCATATTTTTGCTGATATGGCAAAATTCTAAAAGGCCAAAAAAGAAAAAAGATATGTAAGCATCAGCTTTATCCTGTAACAGCCTACCATAGTAATGACATCTAGCTTAACAACTTGAGAAAACTTTCAGATGAAAAGGTGGGTGAATATCCATTTGAAAATTTATGCTGCCTCAGGAGTCCTAAAAAAAACTTTCCTACAGCTTCACCAGAATGTGGAATTATTAGTTTGTGAAAAAAATATCTCACTTGATGTCATTATCCTCAACGGTTTTTAAAAATCTCAACCTTTTGCATTTTTCTAAAACATAATTTTGCATTATTTAATGTAGTAGTTCATTTGAGAGAAAGTATTCCTTGCTGCCAAATGAAGTAAATGGTCTTTTCTCCAGTCCATAACGACCCTGGTAAATATTAACAATCATTCAGGACAAGGATAGAATAAAGACAGAGAAAAATGCTAATGGATTATGAGCTTGTTTGTGATTTTTCTCTGACAAAGGAGTTGTTTGAATGAGCAACAATATGACTTGATATTACAGACACAATGTAAAGAGATATGTTAACAAACCAAAATTTGCTAATTCTCTCAGTTGAAGAAGCCTTAAATGATTATAATTCAGTCTAAATATCTGTATTGTTTCACTCAAACATGTTAACATGGGTCAGATGGGATTTGAGACAGCTGGGATTCCTGAAAATAGAAGAAACCAATCTTAAGGTGAGTTTGGATTAACTGGGATTGTGTACACATGATAAACACATTTAATAAGAAAAGCCACAACAAGTACTTTATCCTGTGCCTGTTCTGATTGGAGACAGCTGGACAGACATATGGACGGACAGACAGATAGCATATTAATTGCAGATTTGTATTTTGTCTCTAAATGTAGCATTACAGGAAATGTATCCCTTTCTTTTAATTGTATTGTTTGCTATTATGCCATTATAATCACACGGTAAAATATTAAGTCGTTAAATGGAATATCTGTTAACACGTTGACTTTGCCAGGCCTAATAAAAAAAGCCCCTGTGCCGAAGTGAATATTGTTAAGATCTTTTTTCATTTCAATGCAAAAACTGTCTAAAAACTGTTAAATGTTAACCCTTTAATGCCTGATGTGGCATATTTGATACATACCCTTTCTGTGGCATTGTGAATCACTTATGGTAGAAACTTTATTAAGTTGCCCCTTAATCAACACCAGAAAGCAGAAGACTATACATGATTATATTTGGACCTATCACGTGGTAATTAATGGTAGAAATGCCAAAAGTAAAGACTTCAGATTTTAGAAACTGAAGTTTTCTGAACAATTGTTCTTATTTCAGGCATTAAGGGGTTAAAACATAGCTTTTTAGAAGTGAGGAGGAGAAAAGTGGGTGTAAAGCAGTAATACCTTTTGTGTTTATCAGCTGTGAGGCTTTTCTTGCTGGAAGTCCCATCCTGTTGCAGAGCCTTTTCTAGTGACAGTGATGTATCCCGAATTTGTAAGGACATCACTAAAGTATCCTGACTAGCAGGCAGTGTCTCTTCATCTCCACCCTGTTGGCCCAGGTGTTGCTTGGCATAGTCAAATCCCTGCACCGGCTGGTGGAGAGAAACATAGAGGGTTTTAAGAGGTTATTCTAGATTAATTTTTCCTTCTGTAGTCATTAAAACGGAAATATAAAGTGAAAATACATTAGCTGGGCATAAGTGCCACAAAAGGGTATCTTTTGATGTCCAGAGGATTAAAAAAATACCACATCGATTTATGCACTACTGTACCTTTAAATAGACAAGCACAGACTTAACTCAGGCTCTTTTTATGTTTTTACACATTCCTGTCAATTAAATGCCTCGCAGGGCTCTGTGATAAGAAGAGATTTGCAGAGCTTTGCTGAAATGATTTAACATGTCTAAAAAAGGACACATTTGTGGATAGCAAGGGTTTGATATAAGACCTTAACAACACTCAATGTACAATAGAAAAGAGGCCAATAATGTTCAGAGCCATGCTACACACCTATACAATAAAATATTTAGGACTACTGTCATAACAGTGTCATAAATTGTCAGGCACACATCACTGCGTCAAAGCAGTCCAGCCAAAGTGAAAAATCAATCTGTGATACTCCCCTGAACATTTATCTTGTGTAACACAGTCATCCAGACACAAAGTGAGCAAAGATTTCCATTGACAGTGCTACTGTCATAGGTCTTTAAGGAAACTATAGCAAGCATGTACAATGAAAAGGGTTAGTTCGCTTACAGCGAGCAATCCAGAGGAGTGAGTGTGAGACAATCATTTTAAGTTTAAGGTCTAAACTGGAGTGTTATAAGAATTCTCTTTGACTTTTAGGTTCTTTATTAGCCTCAGTGTATTCAACGAGTAATGTGATGTGGGATTGTCAGGACACTTAATAGTTACTTGATGATATTCTGAGGGAATTAAGTTGTTGAGGTGCATATTTCACAAGAAGAGGTTTTGCCGGACCTGTAAATAACTGCTCCCTAAGAACAACTGAAGTGCTGCTTGAGTTTATTACAGAACATTTAATAGCTTCCTCTCTAATGAAGTTCAATAAATAAAGCGGTGGGATGTGCAGGGAGTTATACTCTGCATATTCATTTGTCTACTCTGATATATGCCAGCCAAGCTGAACCATCACCAGCCAAACACGGGCAGAGACGGAGAACTGTCACTTTGATTAGGACATTGCAACAAACAATGATGCAACCATAAGGAAAGTGGGTTGCAGTCGTGCAAAAAATAAATGTGTGCCATTATCGACACAGACAAAAGTAGTCTTTATGCTTGGGGGAAAAGGGGGGAGGGGAAATGGCTATAATAACTGTACCCTGTATAGTTTAGTCTTTCAGATTTCACTGTCTGGAGGCTGATATTACAAGAACAGGCAATACCAGCCTTTCATCCAAGAAAATCCCATTGTAAAAGGTTTGTTGTTCCAAAGTGCTATTATATCATTGATATTCATCAGCACAGCAAGATTTATTGAAATATATCAGCAGTGTTTTGTCAGCACAGAATCCCATGTAAATCTCACTACTGGTTCAGCTGAGCATTGGAAATAAAAATGCAGAGTGATAATGAGAGGAAATACAGAGACAAATACCTGGTGATAATAGCCCACATCTCTGCGATAGGCCATCTGAAACAAGACAGAAGATTTTAAACAGCATTCCTATGTTATGTCTCTATATTGACCAGGGGTTGTTTTCATGCATTAAATATGCGCTATGTCACTTTCTGACTGTAAAATTCCACATTTCTAACTTGTTGGATGGCATAGTGGTATTTAAAATGTACATAACTGGAGACTTTAGCATCTTCTGGAGGCTGAGATGCCACGTTTCATGACCTGCTTTGGCTCACAACATGTCACACGCTAGCAAGCACCCTGGCCACTTTAAATGTACATAGTGGCTGATTCAGCAAAGAAATTAAAGTAGACATTATCAGGAAGAATGAAAAAGAAAGTGAGAAATGGAAGGGATAGGGCAAATGTCAACATAGGACAACTGTTACTGTCTGGAGAGAGCTCACAGTAGAGGTAGAATTCAAGCTGGATACTGTATAAACCATCATTTAAAGGGCACCTCACAAAGAAAATCTGCTGAAGTTCCATAGTGTGCCTTTAATACAATTGTTCCATTATAATTCGCACCCCAAAAGGTTACCACTTCAAGGAAATTCAACAACCATTATCCCTTAGATTTTTTGAAGGTACTTATCAGCAGCCATTGTCTTGCCTGCAGCAGACGGTAGTCATCACTATCTTAGTTGAGGGAAGGAAGGCTGATGTGCAAACAAAATGAACACTTATAGGCCCAATCCCATTTCTCATTCTTATCCCTACCCCTTCCCCTACCAACCCCTACTTGCCCCTTAAAACGTCAGCTCCAAAGGGTAGGGCTGAAAGTCAGCCCCTCATGAATCGCATACAAGTCAGTAACTGGCTTTTACACAGATGCAACCAGCCAGTGCTGCTGCAAATCAACAAATTATGCAGTTACTAGCATAGGTTATCGACATCCTTTTTAGATCATCTGCAACTAAATGGCAAAATGCAAGAAAAAACAAACATATACTCCTGGGAGAACTGGTGGATCATTTTGTGGTATGTAAAACATCATGAAGAATGGAGATTTCATTTAATTATTAAAATGAATATTGTTTGTAATTACTTTAATTGCATTAACCAAAAAATTAAATATGGATGCTTGCAATTTTTTCAAAACTTCAATTCAACCTATCGCTTTAGTCACAAATTCACGGTTTCAGTAAAGCTACAGGGTAACGTTAATGCTTCCAGGCTAACATTAAGGTTACATCTATTTTTACAAAATATTCCCATAAAATGCTGAATTCCGTGATGCCCTCAATTTAATTGTAGTCCAGCAGTGAAGTTGCCAAAATAATGTTTTAACACAATCACTATAGATTAGCATATAGACAGCCTACAGAGCAAAATGTTCAGCCTGGTAATGTTAACGTTACGGAAGCCACAACATAGTATTAGGAATTTTTTTCCAAGTGCATTTAATAAATAAATGACCATCACACATTGAAACAATAATTTGACAAACAACCATATTCTAAACGTTTACTGAATGACATCAAACTATATGTTACGCAGCAAATCAACATATCTCCTAACAAATTCAGGTTGAGGGACAAACTGCACAACCACTGAGCACTTATGTGTGACAACATACTTGAGAAAATGTGAGAATTACCTAATTAACTTTAAAACTGTAAATAATCCACATGATTCAAACCAACATGGTATTTTTTAAAGTTGCTTTGGGTAGTGAAAATGTGTTTTAGAAAACTTTTCTAAATAGCTGTTAGCTTAGATAATCTTTTGGGCCTCCTCCATGAGCGTGATGACTATTGTCTACTGCAGGTATGATTGCAAACTATATATGACTAGTCACTAAGTCCCACTTCAAAATTAAAAGAAAAAAATGCCTCCATGTTGATGTCAAACCAAAAGAGCAACAACTTATCACATTTAAAAAGCATGAAAATGAACGGAGCTGATGTGGTAATTAAAGCTATTGAAGAGAGAGAAAGGTGGGTACCTTGGCTCTGGGATTAAGGTTACCGATGGCATCAGCTTTAAAGTCATTCTTATTCTTCCTGCACAGCACAGCTGTGATGATGATAATAATGAGTGTTACCACTGAGATTGGGGCCAACACTGCAGCAATTATCCAAAGGTTATTGGGAGGGTTCTTGACCACAGCTGAAAAAGCAAAAACATTTTTCACCATCTCTCATGATCTGCCACATGTCAACCTTAATTACTAAATAATAACTGTTTGTGCAGTGGTTCATTTATTGGAAATATGATACATAGTCTGCTTTAAGCATTTAAACAAGCACAGGGATTTGTCACACCCACGCCAAGTGCAACTTCACACAGCTCAGCATCATATACAGTGTGCCTGATTCAGCTATTGCAGGCAACAATCTATAAGAGAATGCTGCATGCACTCACCCTTTCTCCCTATTTCTCTGCCTCCTAGCAATGAGTAGCCCTCCAAACAAACACTGTCCCACTGAGAGCATTTGAGAGCGATTACAGAGCAACCTTTCCTTTTCTTCTATGCCCCTCACCCTACAACAGCCTTTCTTTCCAAAGTCAATATGAGTCATACATTTTAGTTTTGCATGTCTTACTGTGAGTGTCTGTCAATGTGTCTACTTGACAAATGTGAAAAGGAAGCTGTGCTTACGTTCTGCTTGCAGCTGGACAAAGTAGCCCAGGGTTAGTGCCATTGTCTGAGAGTCCACTGTGTTCAGGACCTTGGCAGCTGAAGTGCCTGATAAGGGAGTGCTGTTGCGTTGGACGTAATAAGTCATCTCTGCTGGGTTCTTTAACCCCGAAACTCTGCGAATACTCACCATCTGATTAGAATGACAAGGAATGTACATTCATAAACTACAGAACACTCAGAAACATCTGATGCTCAATCTTCCAGGTTGCATTTTATCAAATACAACAGAAAATAATCTGAGCACTTTAGTGTGAAGTCACTTGAGAAAGAAAACCACAGGAACATAATAGACCACTTGTTCTGTAAAGATTCCTCCTCTGGCTTGCTTTGATGGGCAATTAGTAGATTATGAGCAGACAAGCTCCTAATTATTGGGGGTGACCACAAGCAATTTAAGTGTGTGCAGTAGTGCTTGTCAAAGTGTATATCTTATGAAATATTCATATCATTAGCAGCAAGTCTTCCAAACAATTTCACTTAAATGGCTTCTGTCTGACAAAACATTGTAGTCAGGCAAAACATTAGAGTAAAAAACTTTCAGTGTCATACCTGGACGGTGTAGCTATCTACAGTAGTGGCTCGTTTAAATCGAGTGCCCTGCTGGCTTGCCATCATAAACAGCTCTGCCAGCCGCTGCTCCATTAGTCTGGCAAAGCTTTGGTACTGTCCCTCTAGGCTGGCATTATCAACATCTTGGATCACTGCAAATGTAGTTGAAAAAAAGAGGATAGAAAGATGGCCGTAAGAGAGATAATAAATTGCTCTTGAGGACAGAAAGTTGTTAAAAGAAAAGAGGGCAGGGGGAGAAGGGATTAGATATATATGTGTTTCTGCTCCAGACATAATGAAAGTAATTCTTATTTTTTCTGGAGAGTCCAAGAATATACAAGTTGTACAGTATGTAGATAGAAAAAAAACGTTTGATTTGGTGATTTTATTCTGGTCAATAAAACTTGAAATAAAGACCTGCACAGTGCATCAAACCCGAATGTTTTTAAAAAAGGAGCAACTAATCCTGAATTATAGCACAGAAATTATGTGTCAACAATAAACATCATAAAAACATCTGGCAAATGCAACAAATAACTTTTGTCACTATATAACATTCAAATTTCCTGTTATGAGAAAGATGAAGCCCTGTTCATTCGTCAACATTTTATTACAGGCGTTAGAGTCACAGATACATGTGGGAAGCCTGAAATGCTTATTGGAGGGGTACAAGCCTCTGTGATCACCAGTCACCATTAATTATGTCTATAACAAATTTGATTTGTGGGACTAGTTAAATATCTGAATATTGACAGTAGAGTGCAATTCTCCTCCGCTCATCTGGGATCAGGCGATGAGGGCAGAGAGACACAGACTTCCCTCTCACAGCCACATTTTCCAGCTCCCCCAGAGGAGTCACATGAGGTCTCCTAGTAAGCTGAAATGAAGTTCCTCCATCGTGTACTGGGTCAACAGAACCATCTACAAAATCCAAAACAAGGCTTAGATCCACCTAGCCAGAGCCCGTCAACACCTCTGCTACACCAACAAATTCTGTCCATAAACGTTATGAAGACAGTCTGTTTCAAAAGGCAGCCTTGGCAGAGTCTTGTCCACACTTGGAATAAATCCGACTTACCATCAATACTGACAAATATGGGAAAGAGTTGGATAGAAAAAGCGTTGAGTGAGCGGTCTGGAAGGAGCCACAAGCAATGTGAGTGCAGTAGACAGAATCAGGGGGCATGACAAGGTGAAACCCAAATAAAAAGATATGAAAATAACAAAAACAAAAAAAATTTTTTTGATGTTGTGGTGAAAAGCTACATTCATTTCAGAAAACTGACTCTACAGGACTAAATCATTTCACTTGGGACCATCTGCTCCAGATCACTGCCAACAAAAAGGGGTTTCAAAGCTCTAGAAATAGATTAGCTGACATAAACTATGCATAAATCATCGAGTCGTAACTTGGCCTTACACAATAATGTTGAGGACATGAGTCCTCACAGCTCTCCAGAAGCAGTTCAATCAGCAGTCTGTAACTAATAATCAGTGGAACCTGGACGCAAAAGCATTGATCCAACTCCCCAAACCTGTGATGTTCAGCCGCAGCTGAAACCCACAGAACCCAAAGCTCCACCGTCAATACAGCCTGGCTTCAATCTACACTGTCAGTCATTTACTAATATCATATTTCTTTTCAGTTTAATTATGGTCTGTTTGGTGCTCAGCTGGCCAGGTCGCTCAGTGTTTCCTCATGTTGCTTCTCTGTTTCATGTGACATTTAACTTTTCTCTTCTCATTCCTCAAGTGTTGGATTTTCTCTTGCCATCTGGCCAGCGACCCACCGCCATTGCTTTTCTACCTATGTTTTAGGCTCTTGTTGCCTCGTAGGTTCCTCCATAGCCCGTTCCTCCTGACTTCATACATCATTATCTAATATTTTAGTTCATGAAGTATTGTATTTTAATCATAATTTTTTTTCAATCAGTTGTGATGTGCAAACATAAACCAAAGAGCAAACAGAATAATCAGTGAATTGACAGTAAATACAAATTTTCTACATGAATGGCTATGACAAACCACCGTTCGAAGGTGGTCTCAAAAGTTCAGCATCAAGAGCCCTGCAGATTGTATTCTGTACAGTTTAAGCACTTTGTTTTAAAATATCCCAGTTGTTAATGAGGGCCCCATTACACGTGCGGGAAGATAAAAAAAAAAAAACATGAAATGTTGTTAAGTAAGAATATCTACGAAGAAAGGTTCTGTTAAATTACTCCAGGACTGGCACCCCTACCTGTGACAACCCAGAAGTCTCTGGTTGCAACAGATGTGTTCAGATTGTGATATTCAAGTGCTGCAAAGAGAAAAAGAAAAGAGGGTATGTTAAACCAGGTATCTGCTACAATGCAGAGTATTTTATATGGTACTTGGAATAATTGTTTTGTTTTGTTTTTGGGTTTTTTTTTTTTTTTTTTTTTTACAAACAAAAAGCTACTGTGTGTCCAAAATAGCTTAAATTCAGAATCCAATCACAAATTTGGGCCAAATATACAGGGTGTGCAGAATTAATAAGTAAGCTGTATTTGACGATTATTATTATTATTGAACAAGAACTAAGTTCTCAGTGAACGCAAAAGACTCAAAAATATCAAAGCAGAATATTTTTGGAAGTTGGAGTGGGGGGCTTTTTTAGTTTTAGTGTCTTAGGAGGATATCTGTGTTTGCAGGTGACTATTACCAGGCATAACTATTAAGTCATTTAACAAAAAAACAACTTTATACACATTTCACTAATTTATTTTCACCAGGGAATCAAATATAACAACTCAGATTTTACAAATATACATTCCTGGCATTCAAAAACAAAAAGACAAAGACCAAAATAACCACCTTTCTTTGCGAGGACACTCAAAAGTTTCTGTCCGTGCCTCGATCTGTCTGTCTGTGTCATGATCAACATTGCGTGCAGCAGCAACCACAGCCTCCCAGACACTGTTCATAGAGGTGTACTGGTTTCCCTACCTGTACAGCTCACATTTGATGAGGAACCACAGGTTCTCTATGGGCTTAACATCAGGTGAACAGGGAGGTATGTCATTATTTTTTCTTCTTTTAAACCTTTTCTGGCCAAACAGCAGAGTACTTAGATGCGTGTGATGGAGCATTGTCCTGCATGAAAATCATGATTTTCTTTAACGATGCTGACGTCTTCCTGTACCACTGCTTGAAGAAGGTATCTTCCTTCCAGAAACTGGCAGTAGGACCGGGAGTTGAGCTTGACTCCATCCTCATCCTGAAAAAGGTCCCATAAGCTCATCTTTGATGATACCAGCCCATACCAGTACCCAACGTCCACCTTGCTGGCGTCTGAGTCGGAGTGGAGCTCTCTGTTCTATACTGGTCCAACAAAGGGCCCATCAAGACTCATTGTCATTTATTCAGTCCATAAAACGTTACAAAGATTAGTCTGATGATTTCTTGGCCCAGTCTTGACGTTGGACATAGCTTGGCCTCTGCAAGACATCTCACTATTTTTTACTTTTCAGAGTCCGTCAAATCTCTCTTCTGACCGCTTTTGATGATATAGGGTGTTGATGTCATTAGACCACACCCCTTTTATTACAGAATACACATCACCTGATATGTGTAATTAGTAGTAGGCTTTCAAGGCTGTACCGCTTGGAGTAGAACAACATGCACAAAGAGGATGTGTTTAAAAAATTAATTTGCATAATAATTCTGCACACCCTGTACAGATTTCATGAGAGGGATGGACGGTTTACAGTTTGACACATTTTTTTGTGGTTAAGATCTTATTTTGAAGCCTCGTTATCACCGAATGTCAGACAAATGCAGAGGCAACGGGGAGCTTTAAGCTGTCTGAGCTCTGGTTGTCTCTGCATTCTCTTACATCTTTTTCCTGCCTGATTAAGCTCTTGTGCTGGAGGCTTGTGCAGCAGTGTTTGGGGGAATGCTGTATTAGTGGCTTGTAAACGTCGACTCGCAGAGCTATACACTGATGCTTGACAGGAGAGATGGGTGGGTTGGGGTGAGAGGATCACAAGATGTTTTAGCAATAGTAATAGATAGGACTGCAGGGCAGTCAGCAACATCAGTTCCATGTAGTTTATTAGCTTGAATCATCTGGACCTGAGCTGGTTTACAATGAGACTGGGCCTTAAACACTGGAGAGCATTTGAAAAAATATTATTATCCAAAAAAGAGCGATTATTAAAAAATATGTCATATTTTATACCTTTTTCCATTGCAGCCAATACATTTTCCCGACTGTGTCCCTCATTGTCTGACTGAAAGAAACAGTCAGAGTGTAGTGGAGAAGTAAAAGAGCTGAACTCTGTAGTTCAGTGTGCGTAAGTGCAAATATGTAAAATTATGCTTGCAAACTAGAGTGCTGCTAGCAGGCATTTTGGAGGGAGGTGTGATCCTAGGACTTTTTCTGCTAGGCCAGAGCCCAAGGTGATGGAAGAATCCCCCACTGTTAATTATTTACTGCAATAATTGGCTTTGGAGTGAGAAGACACCAACATTAACATATGCTCCCACCTCCCACGAAAAGTGTAATATCACTATTAGTGTGTACAAAACAAACAGGACAATATCTCTGCTACACACTCTCTCGTTCTTTCCTTTACTCTCTTGTCTCGCTGGGTATTTCTCTATGTTGGTTTATCTTCTACTTCCTATGGAGTTGTCTTCCTCTCTTTCATGCTCCGACATTTAAACATCCTGCCTCTAGGTAACCAGATTTTCTAGCTTAATTCAATCACAGCACAAAGTGACTTTTAATTTCAGGCTTACTAACAGAGTCTCTGTTTATCTTAATTCCAAGAGTTTGTAAACCAAAACTGCTATCCGCCTTCAGTGATCTTGTAGATCAGGAGCTAAATCCGTTACAAAATGAATTTGAGATGCAACCCCAAATGCTCTGTTTAAATTTGGCTCAGAAGTACAACTTTATTTCACCAGAGTTTAGACAAGATCTTCACATTTTTAATCTTGCATAGGTATCCTCTGGCATCATCTGCATCCCATAATCCATCCGTTCAATGGTTACATAATATAAGATTCAGGCTGCAGACACTTGCTCATAAAGTAGGGAAATATTATGTGACCATATTTTATTTACCAGGTGCAGCTGGTCATTAGTCATCTGTAAATACATCACATCTGCACAGAAGGAAAGGCCACTGCAGTGAAAGCTAATAATAAAAGTCATGAAGTGCACAGTTCTATTATAAAGAGCTGGAATCATGGGAACTGCTGTAATAACTGAGTAGGAGTTTTTACAAAGGATGTCATGCTTTGAGCCAAAAAAGTATTATTTCCTTACAGATTTTATTAAACATTAATATAAATCACTGCTTGAAAATCAGCTTTTGGATCTAAATCCTGCAAAGTAACTTTTTTTTATGGATCATCTAGAAATAATACACAGTTTGCATGTTTGTTGCTGATGTAGATCATCCACAATACCTATCAACATTCTTTTCTGCATACTTGTATTTGCATACCTGTTTCTGCGTGTGCTAGTTTTGAAAATAAAGAATTTATCTTTGTTTGGCAGAAAATGCAAAGGAAGATCTTCCAAAGGAAGGTGTTGTTATTGCTAGCAATGCTAACAGTATGAAGAGCAGCAGATCTTTGTTTGTATTGGTTACAAGTTTCACATAGTGGTAGCCCTTCCACATAAAGCACTGTATTGAGATATTAGTTATCAAGCTCTGTACAATCCCCTTTCCAAGAAGGTAAAATCAACTGTAAATGCTAAGCCAATTGATCCATATATTGTTAGGCAGCTGAATTCTATTGATGCATGCCAAAGTCTTCAGCTACCAGGAACTGCTTAAAGCTTTTAATAATGATTACATAACAAAGGAACAATTAGAGCTTTCAGGTAGTTAAGGAGATTCAGATCTTAACAGATATTTTTAAAAAGGCACAGAAAGCTTTATCTTTACTTTCAGAGTAGCTTGATGCAGCAAAATTAAGCTTTAATTTTTCGGATAAAAAATTGGATAATTTTTTGGGGTTCATCTTGTTATGTCTATATGTGTTATTGGGAAGGAGAGTAATGACTTTAAATGCAGCTGTTGTTGGTCTCAAGACTGTTATCAGGCACAAAGTATTATAAGAGAGGTGATGGTCTAAGTCAAGAAACAGCAGTTCTAACTTGGTATTGAACATTCTTACACATATTCAAAACTCAGTCTTATCAGATTAACCAGAATCTGGAGAAACACACTACACCATAACAACTGATGTACAAAGTCTTAGCTTTCTTGAAAGACACAGTTAATCAGAGCAGTAACTTCTAAACATGAGCCTCCATCTACAGCTATATATTTTATCCTAGCAAATTTCTCCTGATTAAAGAAAATGTTGTGTTGCAAAAGATGTCGTTGTAAAATCAACAGGCAGCTTTTGCACAGGAAGAAAAACTTTATGAAAACAAACTAACATAGATTCCTTTTCTGCAAAGGTTGTTTTCAGGCACAACACTGAGTGTAGTATATTGTGTATTGGCAGCACTCACAGCCTAAAACACAGTCACTTTAGTTGAGCATGTTAAACATTAGCAAAGTCTGGAATATTTTCTGTCCAAGGCTCTTAGATACAAAGTATCAAGCATCATGCAATCGCAGATGAGTAAAGGAATAGGAAATCGGGCAAGACTGTGTCTGCTACCTGCCTTTATTGAACAAATTGGAAACACTGGTGATAGAATGGAAATCCACTCTGCTGGCTACAGAGACTATTACAAACTCCCTGTAATATTTATTTATTCATTGATTTACCTATAAACTATACTTACGCTCAGCAACAATAAGTGGAGGGTAGAATAGGAAGTAGCCCACCAGCTCAGCAGAGAGCTGACCAAGGAGGTTTGAGGCAGCAGTGCCATTAAGATAACCAGTCCCATTTCTTACAGAATAAACCAGTGAAACAGCAGGGGAGAATGCTGCCTGAGAGACATTCAACATCTAAGAAAATAAAAGAAAAGGTTAAATCGTTCAGAAAACATGGTTATAAAAGCCAAAATGCTTAGGTTGGCACATTATGCTATGTTAAAAGTAAACAAAATAAAAGAGAAACAAAGGATGAATTGTAGTTGTCTTGGATCAATAAGCAAAGAAATTGGTTAGCATTTAAAGTGTGTAAAATAATGTACCATCACTTTGTTACATTCATGCATAACTGTCAAATTAGCTGTAATATAGGAAGCACTCTTATATGGCTGTTCATTAAAATATACGCAAGCATTCCCTTGCTAATAATTAATGCACAGCTCAGAAGCAGCTCTTAAATATATAGTACATCCCAACTCATTAAGGTACAATTTTATTCTACATAAATAGAGTTTCTATCTTTTTCTGGATGTCAAATTACATGATGATATTGATGCGTATAAAAGGACAAAGTTGTAAAAGCAGATATGCTGAAAAATATACAGACAAAATTATTGGCCTGATACCCTTCTGTTAATAAAAGACAATCTCATAATGATCCCCAAAATAACCTGAAACTTACCAAAATTGTACTAAAAAGAATTAACCAGTGAATATGAGATATTGCTTTTGAATTGTTGTTCAGCAGAATCATTAAAAAACAAACTAATGAAACAAACCTGGACATAAATAATGGTGACACGGGAAAATTTTGAAAATGATTTGATCATTATTTCAGTTCATACACGTTAAACAAAGTGCATTATAATGAACTCAGTAAAACTCTAAAGCCATCATACAAATTACAAGCACATACTACAGGATCACACTTATGCCTTTCATCAGTATTTGACATTACTACCATCTGGACGTAGATATAGAACATTAAGGACCAGATTTACGGTTTGCGTGTACTAAAACATGTGCAAACCCACTGCACACGCTAAAAAAAGTACAAACGGATCTACTAACAGTGAGTAAAAGAGTTTGCGTCTTCCAAAGGTGCAAAATTGCACGTCCTCCTCGAGTTAGTACGTTTTCCTCAATGTATATGTAAATTGGGGCGTTCACACACAATTTTGCGTGGAGTGGGAGGAGAACATGTAAATATATGATTTTAGCACATGCAAAGCGATTTATCAAACCTGAAAGTAATTTTGCTGATAGAAACTGTGCCTATATTTAGCACGCTTCAAAAGGACGTGCAAATGGGTTCAATGCGTAATTGCGCACACATGACTGCAGTGATTGTTGCAATATGAAGACAAATAAATAATCAAAGATGACAGAGAGAACACCTCCTCGTGTTAACATTTTTGGAATCAGAGAGAAAACTAATCATTAAAACATATCACCTATCCAGCCTTGCTGTTTTGGAGCTGTTGGAGGAACTCAGCGCATATTTTGAGCCAGACACAAGAAGGAGTCATGCAATACCTGCAATAACTAAACTCCTGAGTTTTTGGCATCTGGGTCATTCCAGCGTACAGTAGCCAACACATCATGGATCTCTCAGTCATGTCTTTTACATGTGTTGACTGAATTCCTAATTCCGTTTGTTGTGATAGACTGGCGACCTGTCCAGGGTGTACCCCGCCTCTCGCCCTGTGTTGCTGGGATTGGCTCCAGCCCCCCTGCGACCCTGTTCGGGAATAAGCGGTAGAAAATGGATTGATGGAAGGTTTCCACGCACTCGAGATTCTTTGAATAAGACAAAACAAGGTTTTTTTTTTAGGTGGCTGGATTCCCTGGTGTTATAGGAGCAATTGACTGCACTCATGTGCAGCCTTCTCCTCCTGCAAACTCTGAGCATATATACAGAAACAGATTTCTTTGCTGTAGCTCTGTATTATTGTTATTATTACCACTGATTAGAAATAGACTGCCTGCCACTGTGTGCCCTTCACGGCTTGATGGTGCCCAAAACCACGTGCCACAATGTTTCCCTATTTTTAGCGCATTCTACTACCATAAATGACTATGCATAACACAATCAAGAATTTGCTTATTTAAAAAAGGAAAACAGATAATGGAAAAGTACAAAGAATATGCTGGTCAGCCAGATAGCACTTTTAGTGTCATGTTGACAACTCCAGGCACTTTATACGTGGCACGTTCACTCATTCCCGCACACATGGAGGGGCAACTTGGGGTTACCTTAATGCACAGCTAAAAACATTTAGGGATGTCTAAAAGCAAAGCATTGTGCGATTCTGAAGTGACCTTGATTAGCCCTGCTCTAGATCCTACCTGTGGAAGGATCTGAGAAACGTCATGAAGTCACCTTTCAAACCTGAGACATTGTTTTTGTCTAGCGTGCTTCAAATTCTCCTGTTGAACAACAAATCAAAAGCAATGTCTGATTTTCATTAAATGTGTATTTTTGCCCAAAAATAGGACACAAATTCTGAATCTGTATTTATTTGGGGGTCTTTATACTTCACAACTTTGAAGAGAAAGGAATGTCAGTCCAGCATTGTCATTAATGTTACAAATTTCACATGTAAGTAGTAACAGGAAAAGCAATGCAGATAAATAAAAAATTGCAACACCACTGTTCCATCACAGTACCTGCACTGAGAGCTTGCTTTTAACGTTAAGCACTTTGGCCTGTGCTTCTGAAAAAACCTTCTCAAGCCTCTTTTCCATCATTTGCGAAAAGCGACAGGAAAGAGGCTTATCACCTGCTCCCACAAACTGTAGAACTGCAACAGAAACATGTCATTGAAAAACTAATAAAAAGACATTTTTTGTAAATTTTAATTTTTAATTTTAATACTGCTTTGATTTGATCATCTGTCTTTAAGAATATATGAGTATAATTATTTGATGACAAATACCATATAATTTGTACCTTTTTCAAAAAGCTATTTGCATCACAGTTCTATTTTTACTCTGATATAAAGTTATAAAAATGTAACAGATAATAGTAACTCTCAAGCTGGTGTCTGATTTATTCATTTGCTTTCATCCAGGCTCACTGACCTGTTTTCAGCTGGAAGCCAGTTGCAGGACTGGATCGCCACAATGCAACAGGAAGGGGCAGGGCTGTGACCATGGGGAGGTACTGTCGCAGGTCTGCAATCAGCTTATCACGGCCGTAGGACGCCAATCCTTCCATCACTACTGAAGGAGGGTAGACGATGTCCCCTCCTGTTACATGATAAGCCACTGTCATGTTGGGAGAACCAAATACAGTCTCTACCTGAAAGAGATAAGTGAAAATGGGGTCAGATATATTTAACTATCTGCACTGGCAATGTGTCCAACATTAGGGGTCCTTTAAGTGTTTTACCTTAAAAGTTTCATACCATCTGACAGGAAGCTAGCTACGTGAGGGCGTTATCAGGGATGTGGTAAAGAGATTGAAGTCAGGAGATCAGGATAGAATGATAGATGTTATAGCTTATAACTAAACTATACCAAATGTAATCTTTAAACTGTAGGTGAACTAGCCATTAATGAGAGCCTGAGGAAGAGGAGGGCTACTGAGGATAGAAAAGGGGGAAGCAGAGACGAGCTTGGGACAGAACTTTTAATAAAAAGCGTAGGTATTACTATTGATTTTCTCCCAGCATAACAAGTGTTTTTTTGTTTTTGTTTTTTTGTTATTTGCAGCTGCTTATCATGACAGTAAAAAGTGCATGTGCTTGTCAGAAGAAGCTTGACTTTTGAGTAACTTTATTTATGTAGAGACAGGAAATGGAATAGTGTGCCACCGAAGTAACACTATTCAGATATGTTACCTAAACCTACATGAAAGCCTTCGTTGAGAGGGTGGCCGAAACACTTAGAGCTACTAGTCCATGTAGCTGAAAGTTACTCCTTCACTTCTACGCAATTCAGCCTTGCTAGGAGTGCTGTCAAAAGAGGCCTTTATTATCTACTCATCCTCTCAGGCTTCATCCATGTGGAGGTGTTATTAAAAGACTGCATTACGAGCACACTTATTAACTGTATCTCTGAAAGTGTGACAGACAGTAGCGCATTAACCCAACAAGTTTTAGATCTGGCATTCAAAAGTTTCAGGTCTTGGATAAGCCCTAGCCACATTTGTGGCACAATGAAAGTTCACTATTTTTCTTTTTTAACAACGGTTTTACTCTCATGGTTCATTTCTTTCTTCTATTGCTCATCATCTTTTTTAGCACATCGCTCTCCTCCCAACCGTTTATAGCCTATAATTAAACACACAGGCAATTTCCCCATCTAACACCTTACATCCCATTGGATGAGAAAGCTATGCTGCTGAAAGGAAACCATGCAATGTTGAAATGGGTGATAGAGGTGCACTGAAGCAAGACACTTTCTAAGACTACTGAGGGGAACTGACAGTGACCACGTGGGCGCAGTGACCTTCACATGGCTAGGGTGCTATTACAGGCCTTTATATTAGACTATTTTATTTTGAGATATGACAGAAAACAAACACACTGCACACACATTTATTTACATAATAAGTTACTGATTTTCTACATCCATTTTAGCATAACCTTGTGTGACTTAATGCAAAGTCACACAAGGTATTGGAAGCTTTGCGGACATAGATTATGTTTGATACAGTTGAAAAGTGACAGTTTTTACAAATGACCACCCAAATTACATCACTGGATTTGTTTTTGGAGGATTATATTGTATCAAAAGACATTTTGGTGTATGCTAATTTTTGACTGTATTGTGAATAGACCCATGTTGACCCTGGTTGTAAATCTATCTAAAGCTCTGCAAAAGTCACAGTCTACATCTTGTTTTAATGTTGGTACAGTTCAAATGTGACACCATGTTCTGCCTTCTGGGAAGCAGTCACTCAACCTAATTTCTATATTGGTCCTCATCTCCTTCCATAGCCTACATGTAGGTCCTTGGTATAATAATACAAGCTGGTTATTAGGCAAGAGCAAAAATAGGAAACATTCACAAATCATAATGGTTCTAACATTATATTTTTAGAGACTCAATACAAAGTTATTGCTTACAGACAATTAACTAAATTCTCTACATGAGAGCAACATTCTTCACAGCTCTCAAAGCCGACATGAGTAAAATTAAGCATAGTCTTACTTCTGGCAGGTAACATAGTTAATATTATCAGTGGATCGAACAGCTGATGTCCTTCTACAGATGATGTTAGTAAATGTAATCCAGAACTATTCTAAGCAGCTATAGTCTCAGAGTCAACGTCTCCTCTGGCCACTGTGCAGCCCATGGCCATCCTCAGTTCTCTTTTTGAAATTTAATCGGACTTAATTATTGTGTTGTTGTTGTTCAATTCTGTACTCTGGAAGTCTTTTACCGCTGCTTTTCCAGCCTCAGGCATTCCTCTGGTGGACATGAAAGGGCAGCGAGATCCTAGAACAGAGATGTTGTACCAAATAGAAACAGATTTTACTGTTATTTTCTAAATCATTTGTTGATCTGGCATAACTAGCTGGTATAGCAATATATTAATCAAATCTGCACCTCTGATGCTTATTCTGCTGAAAACAGAAGGTACGATTATACAAACACCTTCTCCTTTTAGCCAGCAGTAGCATTTTTTTCCTTTAACTGGGCATCCAATTTTTAAAATCTGAAATCTTTATTTGACCCTTTAATGAGATTTTTAAAAAATAACAATATATGTTTTTTAACTATTTATTACCATGTGATGGGTCAAAATTATTGTAGTGTAATCTTCTACTTTCTGGTGTTCACCAGTATCACACGGTGTTCAACTGGGTTTTGAATAAAGTTTCTGTGATAAAGTGGTGCAAAATGAGTCAGAAACTGTATGTATCAGACATTATATGCCAGGCTTTATGGGGTTAGCAAATATCATTTTATCTGACAGCTCTTGTGTTTTAAACTGACTATGTGTTATTGGGTTTAAAGAAGAGATGCAGGTTCCCCTTTTAAAGCTTCCCTGAATGTAGAGGATATATGTAGGCTCATCATGAGCAAATACTTTTCAGCATGTGCATTGAATGTATACTTACCTTGTTCTGTACGGCATTGTTCTGTACTAAAATATACATTTGTACAACGTATTATTATGCAGCAGATTCCTGAATCCAAGACAAAATACTCCCAGGGGAGTCTAAAATAATTTTGAATATTTAAAAAACTATTAAATGTGTAATTAATTGATGGCACTGAGTCAGATCTTTAGGGTTGTCATTATCCATACAACTTTCAGTGTTGTCTTTATGTCTCTTAATCAGCTGCATTCAAGCTTTGTCAGCAATAAGAAAACAACTGATTTGGTCACACAAATGACATAGGGCTATACATAAAGTAATGAAACTATGTAGTTTGGGAGCTTTGTGAAGCAATCCTCTTAACCTGGTTACCTTTTGCTTTGTTTAACTAAAGGCTTTATCAAATCTGATGTATGAGGAAGGAAATGGGGTGGGAGGGGAATAAGAGAGAGAGATAAAAAGATAGAGAAAAGAGTCCTTACTTCGGAAAATTTAATCTTCCTACTTAAGAGCAGGATTTGGACAAACTAAGCAAAATAAACAGCACATGTCTGTATGTTGTTGTAATGGATGATTGAAGCTGATGGATTTCTAGTCTTTGACTTTGTTGGGACTATTAGGAAAATATTTGTTAAGAGCCTTTAATTGTTCGTGTCTGGAGAAAAACTTTACTGTTATACAATGGGCCATGGGTGAAACTGCAGTTAATGAATAATAAGCAGTAAATGACTGCACTCTGACCTGTGCCTGGGCAGAGGAATCATTCAGAGCTTTCCTTAGGCCTTGGCTTAGTCCTCTTTTCAAGTTCTGCCTCTGAATGCTGTCAAGCCTGTTCCTTCTCACATAGATGGAAACAACTAAGAAAGACAAAAACAGGTAGCAAACAAAACACATGAGAAAAAATACAGTCTTTAATTGTCTCCTTATTACCCATATAAAATTATTATTCACCTGTTTTCACCCATAATTTCTCTGTGATGTTGCATTGTTGTGGTGGAACCTCTGTGGTGGTGGTGGTGAAAGGCGAGACAAAGATTGCAGTAACCTCCCTTGGGGAGCTTGTTTTAGGAACAGGTGGTGTGAATGCTCTCCTACTAGTGTAAGTTCTGATTGTGGTTGTGGTTGTGGTTCTCCTGGTGACAGGCGTGGGTCGTGTTGTTGTTGTAGTGGTTGACCGTGTTGTGACTTGTACAGAAGGCGTGGTCGTGATGGGATTTTGCGTGGTTGAAGTTGCAAGCGTGGTACTGAGCTTCACAGAGGCTGTTGTGGTGTCCGGTAGTGGGGTTAGAGGTGATACCTGAGATGCACCCTGCGTCGTAGCAGCAGAAAGGGTAATCCAGTCTGACTGAGAGGGTGCTAAACTTGCCTCTTTTTCTTTGGGGAAAATGAGCACAACTGATTTGGATGCTCCAGCAGTTGACTCATCCTCCTCTGCTTCTGCAAGAACAAAATGTCTCAGTCACTTTCTGAGTGTTCAGTCTATAAAGACAAGGTCAAAGAGAATGTTTTTGTCTGTTTTACAGAGGCAGACAACAATGGGTAGTTGGTGTCGGTGACAATGACACTGAAATGGTGGGTTTCATGTATAAGGGGGATAAATGAGAGGATGAGTATGATGGCAATGAAAAGGTCACTAACAATAATGAGGAATGAAGGGAAAAGACAAGGTTAGCTGCTGAGGTTGGTTTATTAAAACTGTTTGTTTTAATGTCAGCTGGAGTGTCACAGATGAATTAGATGCAGATTCAGGAGAGTGAACACCAGAGAGGGGGGCTGTGCCTGCTCCAAATCAAAAGAAGTTGCTTGTGAGGAACTTTCATGCGCAGTTGTTATGTAAGAGAGGGACAGAGAAGCATCTGACCCCCAAGCTGATGTAGCAGAATTGCTCACAGTGACTCTTGGCTTTGTATTGACAACCACAGCCAAGCTGAGATAAGCAGGAGACAATTCAGGACTGTGCTCTTTATGGTCTGATAATCCTCCCACATAGGCAGATGATAGATAATCTCCATCAGTTGAATAAACTGGATATGGATCACTGACAACAGCTGTTGAATCATTTGAATTTATTAAATGCACATTATGCTCTTGTCTGTCTTCCAAGTTTAGATGTTGATATGATGAGCCATCTGCTAAAAAATGAGATTTTGGCCTGTCAAAGCTCGTAGATACATTTTCTTATTTAAAAGCGCTGCTTTGAAGAGGTGCAGGTTTGGTGGCTTTCCACTTTGTGTATTAGTGCCATCATTTCTGTGCCAAAACTAGAAATAGCACTCGATGTTTCCATGTCGTTCTGGCCATTCCTAAAGGATGTAGTAACCGAAGAGGACGCAGCAGCATGAAAGCTTGTTTGTCTGCCCAAAACGGGTATTTGATTTATTACTACTGGAGCTTGTGATTGGTCCCAGAGAGGACAAGCTTGTCTTCTGTGTCAGGATGATTTCTGACCAAGATGTAGGAGACAACTGCTCATAACATTCAACAAATGTTGCTCTGTCTTTGCTAGAGAGGTTTTCCACAGGTTTTAGCACATCAAACGTTATAGGAGAAAAAAAAAGATTTTAGCAGATTTTTGGTCATAATCTTCAGAGCTTTTATTCGGCATTAAGAAATCTTCTGAAGTCAAAGTGGTAGGTGTGTTTTGAGATGTCCTGATGGAGCACTTGTCTTGTGAAATGTCGAATGTGTGATCAGAACAGATTCTTCATTTCCAGAAAAAGGGGGAAGAGGGTTTCTAGGGGAAGAGTATTTCTTTTTAAACGCTTTACAGACTTGTTTTCTCTGTGACATGTTTGACATGACATAGTTTCACACATTTGGACCTAAATGATTGAGCAGAGGCTTCTGCTGAGAATGCTTCTGATTTCTGACAAGCAAAGTTTGGATGGAAAATGGAGGGGGATTAGCAAAGATCTTGTTTAAAGAAATCTTTCTCAGGGGGTTGTTTATGGTGCAGAATTAAGTTCGTTATAGATATGTGCCGGAGTAAAATCATCTACATCAGGGTTTAAGTTCTAAGAGTTAGGTATGTACACTGAGTGAGGTGTGAACTACTTTAATACTTGGCTTTATAGGTCTTGCAAACTCTGCTGGCTCTCAAGGACAGCTTGTCCTGCGGTTGGGGGGTAAATATTAATTTTAGAGTGTGTAACACCCTTAAAAGACGTAATATGTGTTACATGTTTCTGAATCTCTCTGAGCAAATCTGACTGGTATGGTTATGGTCACCTCATGTATGTTACTCAAACTGAGGATGGAACCAATGTAGGACTCAGGTCTCATCTGTGGGAGTGAAAGTGAGTTATTTAGGTGAGTTTGAGCAGAAGCAAAACTGAGCTCCGCTCCTGTTACCTCTCCCTGGTTGTAATTTATATTGATGGCAGGAAGTCTAGGACTGCTGTGACCTGCTGCCATCAGTAAATCACCAGGATAAGATGCATACTCTGCAGACACTATACCAGAGAAGATATGTGTTAGTTTGGTGATTGCAGTTTGAGACTGAGGCGTTTGATCTGGCAAAGATTCTGAGGCAAAAGTGAAAAACCATCTTCTGGGTACAAACGTCATTACTCACATCACAGTTGGATTTAAAACATGCGAAGTGAGCAGTTGACACAACTAAGCTAAAGTGTGACTATCTAGCGTGGCCCTATCTTCCTTTTTGATGTATGCTGTTTGCTGTAACATCTGCTGTGTTACATGACTAGAAACTAAATAGCCTTTAGGACTGACAGAAAACAGTGCTGATCCAGGATTCTGTGAAGCTCCTTGCTGCCTTTGAACAGCTTGACTCTTCTGATTGAAGGGAATTGGGGGGCTAATTTCAAGATTACTGGAAGATCCAGACTTCATGCTTGTATTCTGATTTTGAGTGAGTCTATAAAACATCTCTAAAAGGTTCAGAACATTGTTAGCAGAAGAATAAGACATATGTTTTGGTTTTTAGTCTATGGATTACATTTATGCTTACTTTCCCTACAAACATAAGATCAGTTTTATCCTCTGATTGAAACAAGGACGGTTTGGTCATTTTATTGCTGGCTTCACTTACCATCTTTAATGTTTAGTTTTTGCTGTTTTGTATTCCCTGTACGACAGCATGTAGGTCACCAACTGAATGAAAGGTGGATTTTTCAGTTGTTAGACTGACTGTCCAACCCTGAGGCCCTGCTGGTGATAATGTTGCTGTCTCTGTTTGAGGAACGGCGTTGGGCACAGCTTCCTTACCCTGAGAAAAAGCAGCTTTATTTATCTGCTCTGTACAAAAAACATAAAGAAACAAGGGATGATGGCACAGAAGACATGGATGAAGCTGAGGAAGACACTGATGCCAGTGATAAAAATGGAGATTTTTGTTTCCATCTATTAGTTGCATGTGATAGCCGGAAGACAGTAGAAGTAACAGCCTGAGATGGTATGGTGCGTTCATTAGACATGCTGAAAATCAGACCTGAGCTTGCTTTGAGGGTCCTGTCTTCCACAAACGATGAGGAGGAGGACATATCCGAGCCATGGCTGGAACTATGTGAAGGCCATTGGGTGGTTTGGGTCTCATCCCTACTGATAGTTGGCAAGGTTCTACTTTGATCAAGGCTGACTGGATGTTTGACAGTTCCTGCTACCACAGTTAAGATGGAGGAAAAAACAGGCTGGCCCGACATCCCTTCCCCATCAGAGTCTGAGTCACCGGCTGAATGGACAACTGGGAAAGATGCCTTTTCCACCACTGACAGCTCAGCCAGTGGGTGAGTAGGAGCACCTGTGACCGCAGGGTCACTTGGTAAGGGCAGAGAACCCGAGGCATCGTAGGTGGATTTATCTGTTAAAAGAAAAGAAATAGATATAGAACATTTAATATGTAAAATCAATTAAAGGGGCCATATTATGCAAAATTGACTTTTATGAGCCTTAAACTTCTATTAGTGTTAATTGTATCTTAAAATGATCCTGGAAGTTGTTTTTCATTGTAGTTTTATCGCTTTAAAAAGAAGAGTGCAGCTTAAACAGAGCAAATGGCTGACTCCACCGCTCCGGCACAGCACGGTGGAGATTCCCCCCTCCCCTACCTGAAAACGTTTGTGGCCATCTCATCCAGGAAATGTGCATGTGGCTGCAGACACACATGTAACTGCATGCTGTATACAGATGGGGGGGGGGTGGGGGGGGGGATAAAGACCCAAGTGTTATCAATTCTGCAACAACTGAGTGGTATGGCACTACTATAATTTGGTGCATGTTGCAAAATGCATAATGTTATCTTAGATGTGCATACAGCTTTTTAGTTCAAAATATTAGTGGCTCTTCAATGAAGCAGTGCTTATCAGTCAACCCTGTAGCAGTGCTGGGGGCACGGGGGGACGGCCGCCCCAGGCCCCCGCATACCATAAGCCCCCTGACAAGGTGTATAATTGAAGAACACTTGCTGCAATCGCAGCTAAACTGAATTATAAATCATTTTATGCAATTAATTACATCAAGTAAATGATTTAAACATTTAAACAAAATAAAAAGCTTTCCCTGCTTGTAGGCTGCTGTTAATTCCGCACCTCGTTGTAGTCCAACACTTTACTGTTAATGGCTTGGGCTACAACGAGTTTGCTGTCAGGGTAAGAATTGATTTTACCTCAAAAATGTTGCCTCTGTTGTGTTATCAGGCGTATTTGTTTCCAACTTTGTGTGTAATAAATAATTACATAAAATTTAATAAAGTTTTCATAAAATAAAAAAATCCATTTCTGTTTAAAATTGAGAGATTACATGCCATCATCAACAAATTAAACACAAACTTCAGAATTGGGGGGACGTCAGCAAACCTAACCTGACCGCACCAAAGACAGCTGCTTAAGCAGATGGTCTACACATAAAATAAGCACACTTAATTTAAACTCATGTTGTGCATCCTATCCAACTGTCTACAAGAAGTTTGATAGACATAAACCCAGCTGATTGACACTTTCATGATGGAGCTCAATGAGAAGCACAGTGATTTATCATATGACCAATTTGTCAAAATTTGGAATGGATGGAGCTAAGTTCACCGATGTGGCATCCAGGTTAAAAAAAAAAAAAACCTTCCATGATGAGCAGACAGAAAATGAAGTTATAGGGGATCTCAAAGAAACGTTTCAAAATAGATTTTTATGTTGTGGAACATTTTGATAACCGGTTCAGAGATTTCGGGCAGAGGAGCGCATCACTTTTCTCCGTTTTCAGCACACAAAACGTCTCCAGTGAGAACGCAGTCATCAAATTATAGATTAACTGATTTCTATGCTGTAGATGTGTCCGCATCCGAGGTGACCAACAAATTTCTTTCATACTGTAATAAGTTAGACATAGAATTGCACATTTCGACTGCTCCGCCATTCCTAATCTCCAATGATCCAGACAGGGCATTTCCCAACATTGACATTGTATCAAACTTATGGAACACTCAAAAGCTCAATGCAGGACGCAGTTTCAGTCGCCTGAAGTTGATTAGAAACTATCTGCGGCCTAGCATGAAGGAGGCTGAACTATCAACCCTGATCTTACTGTCCATAAAGATATTATCATTGATGAGGAAAGGGTGGCTGGCAGATTTATGAGGATGAAAGAAAGGACGATGATACACTGAAAGATAAATCCATGGTTCTCAAAAATTAGTTTAAATTAGACAGCGTGGTTTGATTATATCACTTGATTGTGTTTTGTTGTATTGCTGTATGATGATTCAACAACAGGAAATAATTCCATGGTGCTAATCATGGAGTTGAAAGAGGCTGCAGTGTAAATTTTAGTTTAGCAGTTCATTCTACACCACTGTTCCCTCTAAGCTTTGGGTGCGCAATTGTGCACTCCTCGCCCATTGTCAACTCATCAAAGTCAATACAGTGCATCAAAAAAATCAACATGATCTTATTAATTGATATCAAAGAATATACATAATCTAACTTAATTATTAAACAATTAAAATTATTTTCTGTGCCGTTTCGAAATGTTACCAAGTGAGTGACGGTTGTCAAGCCAATACAATATGGCTCAATTACAATAAGAAGCCATTAATAGTGTGTGCAAGCAGTGTGCCATTCCACAGACACTTCTTAGAGGAAACATTGATCCACGCCAATAAATTCATAGCATGCATGGCACATTATATTATTTTTATTAGGCTATTGTCATCGCTGCCGCCTCCACCTAGAATGCGTCTGTAGCCTGCAAAAACTGGTCAGCCCAGCTTCTGAGTCAACCTATTCTCCACCAGTGTTTATGCAATAAAATAAAGTACCAGTCAGGCTTGTTTCTACTTTATTAATGCATTTTTAATCATTACCAACCAATCAATACTAATATAGCTCCTATTTAGCCATCAAAGCCTCTTACTTCAAAATACTAGTGGATCTTCAATGAAGTCATGTTGGTTCAGATGAACTGCTGCTGTAAAGGTTTGTGGTCAAACGGTCTTTTGAAGATTAATCCAAAACATATCAATACATAACAGGATGATAAGCACAATCCACATGGTTTGACTCAACTGAACCAAAAAGCGTTTTCTTATTTATAACACAGTTGACTAAAAAACATGTTGATCAATCAAATTAAAAAAAGATCAGTTATCTCTTAAACATCCAACCTAATGTGTGTCTAATTGATATGAGATAATGTGATGCTGCAATACACAAATTCCAAAACTTCATATATTATTTTACTGACAACTAGAGGGGTCGACTCAGCTGTCATGTCAGTTTCACAAAACAAGTTGAGTAGTCTTTAGAAGCCAGTAGGAGTAGACTCATGTGTAAAGGTAGTGATAAAAAAAGAACTGATTTTGTTTTAACTCACTATTTCCCAATTTGGTTGGTCACCATTATATCCATCCATCCATCTTCTACCGCTTATTCCCGAACGGGGTCGCGGGGGGGCTGGAGCCAATCCCAGCTACACA
>JBAMHX010000001.1:19493092-19504863 GCA_037177515.1 Pseudomugil tenellus
ATATTTGCATTGTTTATCTCCTGACAGTTGTTGACATTTTTTTTTTCCTAAAACCAATATCTGGTTGGGTTGTTTTGTTTCCTACGTGATGTAATTCCTTCTCCCAGCTCTTCTCTGTTTCCTTTTCTTTTGTGTTGTTTTTCTATTTTCTTTTCCGCTCTCTTTTTCTCACCTCTCCAGTCAGGTAAAAACAAAAAAAAGAAAACTTCAAATAGCATTTGAGTAATGATGCATTGCATCACTGATATCTCCATATTTGGCTTATATGACCATTAATATTACCGTCATAAACTACAGAATCCAAAATGATCAATAAAAATAATGTGTGCCTGTAGGGGTATCTCTGTGATCTGCCACTCAAAAGACTGTCACATCCCAGCACGTGTAGTTCAGCTTTAGTCAGCCTGTATTGCTCTCCCCATTGCTGATGCGAAGACTACACGCCTGTGCTCCTGACCATCTAATTGGGTCCTCAGAGAGATTTCAGAAAGAATCAAAGCTCATCCTGCAAAGTGACAGAATGCTGACTATACCTGTTGTGTCACACATGACTTTCACTCATCTCTATACTTAAAAGTACAACTTAGCATTTTTCTCAAGCTTCTGTTCCTGTCAGTGCAGCTGTGGAACTAAGATATAGTTGCTTTCAACTACCATTTACAAAAATCAAAGCACATCTATGGTGAATTCGGACTTTCCGCAAGACCTCAGTGAACAAAATTTAAAGCCAACCAGGGACTGGAATGTCTTAATTGTTCACATTACTACTAATAACTAACTCAAATTCCATACATGGCTTCTTGTATCTAAAGTCTTAACTTAAGTACCATTATGTACAAGTTGTAAATAAAGTGACTGCTGCTGTTACATCTAAACATAATTAATCCCTCTTCAGAGCCTTAAAACAGTGACACAAAATTTTCAATACTTTCAAGTGACATTACAAAGATAATCCATCCAATACTGTTTCTATAGGAAACATTGAAAAGGAAAAAGAAATTTCTGGAACGTTACAGCCACTTAGAGACCATGTCCGTAGTTAATTTATCTATTTTGGGGCTTTTTGACATCCTTTAATATCTCATTGTACAACCATAGTTAAACAGAAAACTGGACAAAACAGAGGACAGAGGATGGTAAATTGATTCAGCAGACAACCCAACGATTAACTGATTTGTCTCTGAGGGTCCTGACCTTCAGAATGAAAAGTAGTGAGATCAAGATGTTTGCATTCTGATCATTTCTATTGCCATCCAGCGAGCCATAAAATGCACGAAGTATGTGTTGGAGGAAGATAACTATGTGGGATAAAATGGGATAACCCTGCTCAACCATTCTCTCAAAAATAAAATCTAAATTCAAGCACAAGAATGTCTAAATCTTTGTATTGCAGTGGCAGTGCTCTGTAATATGGGGTCCCTGCAATAACAGGCTAAATAACTTACTTTTGGGGGATTCGGAATGATTTGGGAATCAGCATCCAAATCTTCTTGATAGATTACACATATGCTACATAGAATCGGATGCTAACCTTCCTTTCTCCCTTCTTTAATCAATTTGTGTCATTGAACATGATTTTTTATTTTTAGATTATGTGAAGAAAAATAATTATTTTCTGTAGGATACTCACACAGTGTTTTGAGAACTTGTCATGAATATCAACTAGTCTTAGCAGTGGGTGGGGCCACATTCACAGAGCTACATGCAAGATTGTAAACCAGAAAATGTGTCCTGTGTGTCCTAACCGACCAGGTTTTTGTTGTAGTTGGTGTTTTGGTTTGTTTGTTTTTTTTTTTTATTCTATTTCATTTAAAAATCAGCTTTTCACTCTTTTTGGTTAGATAAACCACTTACTTTGAATTAATAATACATCATGATTTCTAAGAGAATCTAGAAAATAATTTTTTCAGAAGGTCAACATGAGATCAGTTTGAATATTAAACTGCTGAACACTGGTTATATTATATATGACAATAACAGTAAAAATCAGACAAAGTCATGGTCAATGCTATTATGAACCTTTACTCTCCTACCTTCAAATGTTGGCTTAATTTAGATTTTTAAACAGGCACTCACATGCTCAGTTGTTTGAGCAGCTGACAATCTTTAAAATGAGGATAAAAAACACAGAGCAACCAGAAATAATATAAATCTCACAAATTAAATATACAGTAAGTAATAAAACAACACAAGGCTGCAAAATGCTGTTCATTATAGCAGAATATGAGGTCAAACATCACGTTTATGCTACAACACAGACAGCATTCGTGCTTCACATCACAGCCATCAGACATTCAACCTTGACACCTCACATAGTCAGAGCCAAGAAAGAGATCACCACAGACTTCAGCAGGCAGCATGATGGATGAGCTCTTGAGCAAAGGCCTCAACTTCATCCTAAATTCAACACAGCACCCCAGGGCCAATGATGTGATGTTGCAGCTGCTACTGTGACAGTTGGGAAAATAAGATTCCTCTGACAGATACTGACAAGTGAGAGTATATTTAAATGTTGCACAAATTCATAGTAGGCACAGAGCTGGTGAGTATCCTACTGAGAATAAATTATAGTCATTGCAGTACCTTGGATTTGAAATGCACCCTTTATTACATACCCATTCTTTTCCTACTATGACATTCTTGTGCTGCATAAGTTTCTGCAAAATTTTGCTGCTGCATTTCAGAAAATCTACCTTCACCATTCTTTTAGTTAGTTTTGACTTTTTGAATCACAACACAGCTGAAATTGCAGATATAAAATGGACTCAAAATTAAATGATTTAGAAGTAAGTGATTTCATAACAGTGGTTCAGCTGAGTAGAATAGAGCAGAAAGTAATTTGAAACTAATTAATCACAAAAACTGTAAGAACTCAAGGTTTTTGAGAGCTTATTGTAAACCATAAAAACACTCGATTTGGCATATCAGATAACAAATAAGTTTAATCTTTACACAGTATGAGAACATAAAGGCAACAATGTATATAAATAAATAAATAAATAAAAGTCAAATTTTATAAATGGAAACATTTTTTCCCTAAAATAACAGACTAAGCTTATATTCTCTATTCTCTAAAGCACTTTAGTTTAAATATGTTACATTTTCATGGGTGTCTGTGTTTTGGGATATATGAGAGCACAATTTATTAAAAAATATGTACATTTTTCAAAAATAGTGACAAACCTTTTAAAAAACATGTAGAGCTGTGGGGCAGAATAGAAACTTACTGTCACAGTGCTCTTATCCTGCTGTCAGTGTGCAAAATAATACACACCAGCACCAGTTGCTTCCCATACCAGTCAGCAGACACATCGTGTCTTGATGCTTTGAAGTCGTATGAGGGCCCGAGGGTTCGTCACACTCCTTCCTCCCAGTAAGAGCCTGCTCAACAGTGCAAAATACCAGCACTTTTATGAAGTTTTCAGCAACGGGCATGTGCTGCTTCATGACCACTTCCAAAAAAATATTTACAACAAAATATTGAAAAACTTGTATTAAAAGAAATTAAAAACGGTGTAACATCTGCTTATGTGAATCAGCGGCAAATAAGAAGATTGGATATTAACACAGTTTTCCTAAAAGGCTGAGTCTCTCAGAAAACACAAACGGGATCACATCTGTGCACAGCAATCTGTTTTTTAAGCTAAGCACACAGAAACATTTCTAAAACAGGGTTTATTCCTTCTCTTTTACCCCCCAAGAAATTCCCAGCAGACAACTTTATTTACAGAAAAAAACAACTGTCTACATGAGTATGCAGAGACACAATGTGTTCAATGAAAGAAAAAGTGATGTTCTGGGCATTAAAAGAAAATGCTTCAGCTATTGCTCACACTGGAGCTTTGCAATAGCATATCTTTGTGGATTGATTCCCATCAATCCACAAAGATATTGCTATTCTCCTAACAAAAACAGAGCTAAATGGTCTCAGATGCTTGTGTAAAATAACAATGGGATAGTATATCAAGGAAATTACTAAGGAACCTCATCTCTGCTATTTTTTAGTTTTTTCTTTCAAAGATAGACCTTGCTTCATAGAAACCAACCTAGCAACTGAAAATATTTGTATCAAGCTGAGAATTGATCCTTCTGGTAATAACTACAGGCCAAAACCTTTTCACACTCTACTGCACTGAGGCCAACAATAGCACGCTAGCAACTTAACCCGAGTATGGAGTGGTGATTCAAAGGATAATAGATTTTGGACATGGTTGATAGGATTAAGGAAATTATTTTGTGTATTTTCTTCACCTTTTTAGAACATTTAGATGGCTGTGATGAGTAGTGAAGAAGATAATTAAATGTTGAATCCAAAGAAAAATATATTTTTCCTACAGGCCACAGGCTGCTTCTTCTGGACATCGTCCAAGATGCCAACAAAGGAATCATGTCAGTATTTAGAGGTGTACAGGGCCCGATGGGACCATCTGCAGTGATATTTTATCGCTCACTTCTTCACACATACATTTCAGACTTCATCATAAAACAATCTCAGTCCATACATACATTTATTTATTTATTTTACCTTTATTTTACCAGATAAAATCAATTAAGAAGAATTTACATTGATTTACACATTTACTGTGATGACCTGGTATGTGGCCCCAGCAAACAAAACAAGGACAAAAACGAGACAAAACAAAACAAGAGTCACAGCCAAAGTAAAGGAGATTGTAAAGTTCAAACAACTTGAATATAGATATATGGAAGGAAACTACAGGAAGAGCCAAAAATGACAAGATTATGGAATTTTATTTTAGCTTAAACAGGGCAATTGACCTTTCACAAAAGCCCCACCCCCTTAGTTACTAGTGCTAGTCCGTCAAGCGTTGTGATTCCGATGGCACAAGCCATGGCAGGAGAACTATGTCGGTGTGTGTAGTATACCGAGGCTAAACAGGTTTACAATGCAGTGCAAGGTTATATTCATAATATAAAAATATGAAGCGAAGAGAAAACTACAACTATTGAGGCTAAAGCATACCGGTCTCAAGCTAAACCAGAGAAACCCCATGACCTCTATCTGAGACTCAACCAGGAGAGTATTGTGGACCAGTCGTGCTTTTGTACTGCCAAGTAAGTAATCTTTATTATATTATTCTTTAAAAGGTGAGGATTACTGTAAGGTTAGTAAACTAGCCAAACCTACTGGTGCTTGAGGCTAATAAGCTAATGTTAGCTACTAAGGCTCAGACGGCCAGAACCTCATCATGCGGCGCAGCAAAAATTAACCTGTCTTCCACCTCTACAGCATGATAGACATGAGCCATAATGTACTCTAGTCAAAGTATTGTTTATTGTGTGCTCTTTTAGTTTTGTGTCAGGAGCAGGCAGAGGTTCGGTCTGACCAGTTTGGGAGGAGGATATAGTGCGTCCACGACGCATGAAGCCGCAGCATTTTTGCCCTTTGCTCACTCCTCCTTACTCCATACACACATCGCTTCACCATGTTGGAGGTCCGCAGTTTGTTGATACTTCTTCCTCTGCTTCCATAAGGTTTTATGGTGGTTGGGAGTCTTATAAGTCACCAAATGAATCAATTACACTATGGATATCATTAAGTTTTGCTTAGAGATTTACGGACTATGTTTTCATCGCAATGGTTAGTATAATGTATGATTGGTCAAAGGCTGTTTCGGGGACGGAGAGTGGGAAAGGTCAATTGATGGGAGAACTGAAACAGTCTTAAGCAGCTTTTCATACATGCCCACTGAAGAACAGATAATTTATTCCAGAGTTTAATAGTAAGTAAACAGATACCATCCAGAGAATGCATAACTTTATGAGTCATCTTTTTAGAAGTGGTTTATCAGAATTTTTCTTGTGTGTAACGGCTCATTTTTCAGTACATAACGTTTGGTACAGAAAGGAGGCGTACCTAACATCCCCACACAGAAGACGTCTTCCACATGCTTCCTCAAAAGTGTATCCCACCCTCTGGTTAGCAGATAATATGGATAATAACAGTTTAAAGGTATTACCAAAGCTCAAACATTTTGTTTTGTTGTTACAACAAGTGATGCTTGGGGGCACTTTGGCTTACCAGTGAAGTATGTGAATGGAGAAAGACAAGGGGATAAAACCAACACACCCCTCAGTTGGATCCTTAAATGAATAGATGAATGATTTATCTTCATAATTGTCTTGTAATATTGTTTCCTTTTGTACAGATAATGTTCATAAAAACAGAGGAGGCTTATCTGTAATTATGACATTTTTAAAATTTATTTAAGAACCTCTTATTATTAGAGAACTTAATGCAGTTTTCATTTTTGTGTTTTTCGTTTAGGTTTAAATCTCATTAAACATGCTTCTGTTTACACCAAAGTTAAGCAGTTATATTTTTTGCATTTTTCTTACAGTATTGAAATAGTACCAAACAGTGATTTTGTCGTACTGTTATACTATGTAGAACAGGTAATACAGGAAAGCGAGATTTTTCCACAACATGAAGGCAATTAATGTCTCAAATGACCCATGAATTTAATTCTGCTGTGTTAAAGCAGAAAAGCTTCTAAAACCTGATGGACAGCATTCCTTTACAGCCAGTACTGGATATCCCTGTGCTAAAGTCTGTCTTAAATCAATTCAGCCTGCACTTCTTTCTCCTTCCTCGCAGAGTTACTTTCTGAGCTGTGATTGTTCTCTGATCTGATCCTCTATTCTTCCCCTTTAGCACTACAGCTATGTTTATTATAACATTTTACTGCTGTGAAATGTGCTGATAATGATGTTCACTACCCATACGAGGCAATATCATGAATGAACAGCATATACGCTATTTGATATTGTGTTGTAATCCTGGGGACAAATGTTTGACCTTTATTAATCTGAAACGTTGCAGTCTCTGGTGAGCCAAAATCCATTCAGTTAGAATCAATCGCCATCTGAACTGCATTTCTTTCAAACTGCACCATGTAGTAAAACACTTTATTTGCTTTGCTTGTTTATACAGACATTTGTTTGTTTTCAATATTTAAAGAATTATAGATTTCCTGTGCTGTACAGAAGGTCTAAATCTGTGCATTATTTGTAACTACGAATAACAAATGTATAATTTCATATCAGGAAAAACATGGACATCCAATACAGTCTTTTTGAAGCTGTGACTAACACATACACACACATCTTAGAGAGTGGAGGGATATATCCATGAAGGAGGAAAGGATACAAAATCTAAGACCCGCATATACTTTTGTTCCAGAGCAGGATCATGATTGAAGGCCATTTGTGCATTTATATGTGTGTGTATGTGTGCATTAGTGTGCATGCATGCAAAGGGAAAGTTCTCCAGAGGCAAAGGAGCTACACACTGGGATTATCCCAGTAATGACTTGATGAATTGGCCTGTGGAGAACAGCCTGTCTTATTTTAAGACTTAAGGGATGGCTTCAGACAACTAAAGGACATAAATGAAACATTTTCTACATGGTACAGATTTAAAATTTCATGAATACAACACAAAGTGATTATAAACTGCAGATGTTAAAAATGTATACTTTTTAAGATTCAATCTTAAAATTTCATCTTAATCTTAACCACAGATGGATGTGTCAGTAGTTTTTGAAAGTGACTCAAATTGCTTGCAAAACAGTTTTTTTTATTCTGCTAGAAAAAAATCCTAAAAGTATGAAGTTTGATTACTGATTGATAAGCTAGATTTCTAAAACTTATAACTTTTCCTTTAATGCTCTCTGAGTTGAGCTTAGTTATGATGTTTGACATTTCCTAAGATCTCTGAAGCAATCAGACTGCTTCTACTCTAAACTTGCTTTACTCAAGCAAGAAATCCCAGATTGAATCCCTGTGATATGACTGGGAGCCAAAATCAAATAATTTTCTATACTCTGAATAGAACGCATATGCTTCAGTACCAGAAACAACCTTTTCTGACCTAAGCTGAGGACTACATATGGAGTTTCTTCATGTGGTGACTAGTTTATTATAAGTTTCTAAATAAATCAATGTCCTGAGTTTTTTTTTTTTTTTTGTAGATGGATATGCACAACAGGCTGGAAATGGTGGAAATTTATTGAGACAAAACACTCTTCTCATTATGTAATTGTGTGAATAAATGATTGTGATGCTTGTCTAGCCCCAATTTCTATGTAATCCAATTACCGCACACAAAAGATTAGCATGCACAACCTTAATGGCAAAACAAAACTTCTATGACAGTTCTGATGTGAAAATTCCTGGGCTGAAAAGGGGGTCACAGGCCAACAAAGAAGCATTTGTTGATCATTCACAAAATATTGCAACCCTAAGAAACGATTGTTTAACAAAAAAGAAAAAAATACAATCCCCCTGCAACAATTCAAGAAGTTCTGCACAGCTCAGCTTTGTTGCCACATCCTCCAGTAACAAAATGTTTTATTTAGGTATTAGAACAACTATGGCAAGAAATAGCAAGTAGCCTTCATGCCGTTTACAACATTTTTTCTGTGGCTGACACATTATACACATTATGCCTGCAAAATCATGCTATTGGAAAGTCTGTTTACAAGCAAGCCTAATAAAACATGCATGTCAGTTGTGACTGTGAACCGAATGTGAACACAGCCAAAAAGGCCTTTTCAATCTAAAACAATCTTCATTCTAAGTCATCTAAGTCAATTTAGAGGCTTCTGTAAAACTTTTAACAAAATATCCCCTTTTATTGTACTTCTAAAATGTCTTCAGCACCTTGAAACGTTTACTACTTGTTTTTCTAAAGACATCAAAACACAAATCCATCTTTAAGAAGGGCACATAGTGGGCCATTTAACTGAGCCATGCCTGGCATCTGCAAAGTTTTCCTTGCTTTCTTATCTTGTAGATTGCATTATCATGCAGAGGTCATCCCAGGACATCTATGGTGCAGGCACCCTTTGGTAGCTGTGGGCAACATCTAAAATGAATGTGTGGTGAATGTGAATGAATGTTGAAAGCATCTAACATTCCCTCCTACAGTGGTTCAAAGGGATTTTCTGAAATGCCACAGTCAACAGCCTTTAGTTATACTTTATTTTCCCTTTAAAAAGAACTTAAGACAAAATAACTCAATGACAGTTTGTCATCAAATGTGACCACAAGTCTCAGAGTGCCTTGCCCACTACGATGCCCCCAAGATCTCAACTCTCAACTCAGGAGTGTTTGTATGTTTTATCTATCTCATTCTGAAGTGAAAGAAAAACTTATGCACAGACAAAAACCATGACACTATCAGACTATTTAGAGCCTTAACTTAATATTTAAACTTTAATCACAATGACCTTTTATAGGCCTTAGACTGCCATGCCACCCCTAAGTAAACAGTTTAATTTACTTTAGCTGATTAGATCAATTTGAAGAATAGTGAGTGCACGTACAGGTCAAACTTTACTCTCCTCCCAGCTTTTTTGCAGGTGTTAGGGTGAGATAACTCACACTTTTAATGTCTTTCATTTCAGGCTAAGCTAAATATCTGAATATTTCCTGAACATAAATGACCTTAAAAAATAAATATACAGCAAAATACAAACAGTATCCTACATTTGCCTTCAAAGAGGGCAAATGTTTTCTACAAACATAAGCATTGAGCCGTTATTCAAAACTGAACATTCTTAAATTTTCTAAACAACCCATCCTCTCATGGAATTATTTATTTATTTATTTATTTTTTTTTTTTTTTTTTTTGCTGAGGCCCAGTGATGCAGTGTGATTAATGCTGGCCTTGTGCAAAGCAGTGTGGTGTATTATCGAGCATGTCCCAATAAATCAGGCAGCCTGCTGCCCTTTCTCAAGCAGCAGCAGAGCCAAGCTTTCATCTGCCATCAGAATCCAACGAACAGCCAAAAAATACAGAGAGAAACAAAAAGAAAGCAGAGGCACAAAGGTACAGAGAAGATACTGGAGGGAAACACAGAGATAGCTCATCACACGCTCACAATATTCCCTGATTGCACAGAACTATATATGGTGTAATATGAGGCAGATGGCCCATGGTACTAATTAGAAGCCTGTTTGCCTTTCCTATCATTACATCTATGGGTTGTGAAGGTGCTGCTTGTTTTGTTTACAACAGTGGGGGAGAAAAATGCAAACCTCTGACTCTTTTTCTAAAGCTACAGTATGACAGAAACCGAAATAGCCCCGTGAGTGAATTATAGCAGCGGTTGATAACAGCAAATGTCTTTTGACTCTGAGTGATTGCCAGTACTAATAAGTTTTTCATCACTTGATAATACTCCTTGTGCTTCCTTATTATTTTTCATTTCTTGCACAAGTTCCTCCATAATGTTGAACAGAAGTCTTATGGTCTTCCTGTCAAAACAAGTATGTCACATATAAAACAAAGCAGACGGAAGAACAAACAAATTTTTTCTTTCATAAAAATCACCAAGGGTTTTGTAAACTGTCTTTTCAGTTTGATAACTGTTAACCAAGACAAATGTTTGCATCTAAAGTGGATGCAAATCACACATGCAAAGCGAAAGCTCAGCTTATTGAGAAACCATCTATCCTGACCACACACATAAGCACACACACATTTTGCCCACAGCCAAATTAACTGTTGTACTGTAAATCACTGTAAACCAGGGAAATAAAAAGAGAAATTGCATCTTCGTGAAAAAAAAACAAGAACTTTGCAGAGATAGGTTCTCAGACTATGCGTGAGTCATGATTCCCTTTTGTTCTAAACCAATTTTTTCCAACTTCTGAATATTAACCATATTGGCAACTCTTAAAAAGGCTCATCTGGATGAAGGGAACCTACAAAATACTGCACACTAAAATGCAAGAAGCAGCACAGGTGGAAGGAAGCATTTATAAAAACACCCAAACCCTGATGTGTAACTGGCTATTCAATGCACATTAACTGTCAAATCAGACGGGACTGTGGAGAAGAAATGGCTTTCAGACTTGCTCTGATATCATTTGTCAGTGAATTCCTTGGTAGAAAATGATAAGTGGCAACAGCTTAAGAACAGTTTTTCATGAGGAGATGCCAGTGAGGTCAGTGCCGTTAAAGCCAACATGTCAGCTCTCATAAGAAACAGGCAAGTTGTGGCTGTGGGACTAAGAAGTTATTTATTCATCGCTAACTATGCTTTCACGGTCAGTGTTTGACAATAACTTTTTTAAAATATTTGTTTAAAAGCAACTTCTTTTCTTTGGCCCTTGTCCCATTTCATGTCATTATTATTATTTGATAACAATATTATTTCTTTTTATGTATATTTTATCTTGTTTTATGAGTTTTTGTTTTCTTTTCTTTTTATCTTATTTTACAGTGTTTTATTAAGTTATAACATTTATTGTATGTCAAACCTTTATGTATTGTTACTGTTCAGAGTCCCTGACCAGATGCTCTCAGTCATCTTCAGCAGAGTGCTTGTTTTTTCTGCAAACCCCCCAGCAGGTCAGCCATGATGTGGCATCACAGACCACCCACATTTTAAGACCATACCTGGTCAGCTTAATTGGCATGCAATGCCTACTGTCCTTTATTTAGCATCCTCGCCAGGGTTACCTATCAGTAGGAACAGAGAAGTCCACCCAAACATAAGTGCAGTGGTGGCAGATAATGTCCTTCCATTCAGCAACCATCTTCCTCCCAAGCAGGTTTGCATAATTGATAATCAGACTGGTCAGCTCTGTCGTGAAGAATGAGTTGAAGCAGTCAATCACCTCATTACCCACATATTGGTTGAGCCAGAGGGGATCCCTCAGGGCCTTCTATGCCTTCAGAGAAGCCCTTAAAAATTAAGAGAAAGTTTAAGTTCTGATTGAGGAGCAACTGTCTTTTA
>JBAMHX010000001.1:19514956-19536353 GCA_037177515.1 Pseudomugil tenellus
CCTCCCTGACGGAATGTATAAAATAAGCAATTAACACCAATAAGCCTTAAGCATTTAACAAATGGTATAATGTAAAGGGTAAAAGTTAACTTTGTCACACATGCATAAATGAGAGAATTGCACACAATTAACTCACACCTTATCAAGCATCTGTACTAAATAGTCTAGCTCTATAATATATGTCCATATATGTGTGTATATCAAATACTGCATGGTTTGCTCAGGCTTAGAATATTCCATACCGTGAATTAACTTGCATTTCCTTACCTAATCAAAGCCATGCCCACCACACTTCTAAACATCTAAAATAAACAAAGTGAAAACACTTGAGAAATGAAAATACGAAGACAAAGAAGAAACATAATCGACAACTATTTAGATTGTATTGCAGTTTCAAACAGTACAAATACTGTTAGTAAGAGTTTCACTAAATAGAAAGTGATTATCAAATATTAAGCAATACTCAGTACTTGCACTTTGTACACTAGTTCATTCGGAAACTAAGAATGAAAAAAAAAGGAAACAGCAGGCATTCGCAATAGCAAAGCATGCTGTTCTTCTTGAGAGAACAGAAAAGTAACTCACTACACACTGAAATATACACAGACTCTGAAAAGTAAGCACCGCTATCCGCGATATATCACATCCATGCAGGCTATGCATGGACATATACACATGTGCATATATATATACTCACACATAGGATGCATCGACTGATTGGAATTTCAAGTGCTGCAGTCCAGTACATTAATATTCATGTACATAGTCATATATAAGTAGTAACATTAACAACTTCAAATATGTAAGGCACTATGGCTGGGGACAGTTATACAATGCAGCGAGTCTTGTGACACAAACAATAAGAGCAACGTCTATGCATCTTTCCGTTTACATTTTTGCTCATGCAAGACCACATGCAGCGTGAGGAACAACCCTATTTAAAATCGGATTAATTGACTTGACATTGCTAACACCAAGAGACACCAAAGAGGTACAAATACTTCAAACGTAGTACAACGTACACTGTAGACAACGTGTGCATCTGTCAATCTAGAGCTAGAGACTGGGATGGCTTTACAAATATGGATGTGTCTTGCACATGTAAGAAGGCAATATAGAAAAATAGCTGGGATCAGGGGTGCAAAGTCTAACTATTCAACAACACCCCAATTATTTACCTGTCTTGAGGAGTATTCGTAGAAGATCCAATGCAAAGATATATCAAATGTGCAAAACACATTAAGTGTGAGTTTAACTTACTCATTCATTCTATCATTCAATCATTCATACATTATTTCCTCCTTAATTTTTGCCTAATCTTCTCCAACATCTGTTTTTTTTTCTTTTAAAGCTCGAAGTTCAATTACACCAAGACTACATGATTTAAAAAATAGCTTGATTTCTTTGTGGTTGTGCCATGGTTTTCTGAAATGAAAGCCATGTTTGTGGTTTAGATAAAGATTTCGACCTGCTCGCTTAGCCCTCAGGTGGTATGAAGGGTACCACAACAGCCATGCTCAGATGTAAGGGTACTGGTTTATTTTGGTAGGACTGAGAGGGAAACTGCCGTATGCGGGTGAGGCAATGTAGGAGTGCGGGGGAAAGAGGGGTTTGAATTGACCCTGGGGGTGCAAGGTGGGGGAGGGTAGGAGCCGGGGGTTGATGCCCACAGCCACTTGATGCACGATGCCTGCTGGGTGTGAGATGCTGTACGTGGGTTGGAGGACGGGGCGGGAGGCCCCAGGGGAGGCGAGGAGATGGGCCACAGGGGCAGCTGTGACCAGAGGACCAGAAGGAGGGTATGACAGTAAAGTGGGCTGGGAGTGCGGATGCCCTCCGAGGTGCGGGTGGGGGCCCGCTGTGTGGTTTGGGCTGCTGTGGGAGAGTGTGAATGTGTGCCCATGCATGGTGGGAGGGATATAAGCCTGTGGCCGCCGGTGGGCAAAGTTGCCATTCCACTCCTGGTGGCAGGAACTGAAATGCTGCACCTGCAGGACAGAAGAAGAATCTGATAATTCACTGCTCAGTTTTTATCAGCCACTAGGTGCTGCTGTTTTCAAGTTTTTACATTTCAACATCAAGTCGCTTAACACAAACTGTCAAATTGTGTGTATATCAATATAATAACGGCCAATTCTGCACATTACAGTAAGTAAACATCATTGTTGCAAATGCTTGCGAAATTTAAATTGTTGGAAAAGTAACTAATAGCTGCTTTTCAACCACAAACAAAAACTTGCCATAAAAATGTGCATTTTTATTACATCAGATGTTAACCCGTAAGAAACCTGCCTGTTCTTTCTGGTTTTTCAAATACAGTTAGTAATACTTGACTAATAAGGCCAAAATATTCTCTGCAGGGGATAAACCTTGAACTGTATTAAGCTGTGTTGTTTAAATGCTTTTGCATGTGACAAAATGTGCTCACCTGCCCAAAGCCAATAGGCTGCTGAGGCTGGAATGCAGGGGGGATTTTCTGCTGCCTGTTGAGGAGCGGCGTGGAGTGGTGATGCTGTCGCCCAGGAATGCCTCGCCCTTTGGACTGGCATGAAGACTCCAACACTAAGAGAGATAGGAGAAACAGAGAGACGGAGATGGCACGCTTTGATGAAGAAAACTTTCCTGCTGTCAGTGTAAGATAGAAATAACAAGCAAGCCAATCTGAACGGGAGACAGTTTTCCAAATACAACAACAGACACAAAAACATTTGTTGCAGGAAGCTCTGTAGGCTTGTCAAGAGATTTCAGCTGTTTTGGATCAGTTTCAGACCTTAAAACATAGTATCTGTCCTCTGATCTACATGCTTATAAATAGAAATGTGTTGAGTATCAGGGAGGGGTTTGTAACTAAGCTTGTTCAAAGAACGTAAAGTGGGTCTGAACATCAGCTATAAATACATATGGCACCACTAGAATAGAAAGTAGTGCCCTTTTATGTTGAACTTTAGTTGCAACAGCCTAAAGACTGGAGAGAGAGATGCCTTTGACATGAAAGGCAATTTGGAGTCTCTGTGGCTAGTTGGACTCTTTATTTATTAAAATATTTAAAAAGCTCATTGATCATTTGTGTGACTGACCACAGGTGTTGCAAAGCCTACTTACATCATGCATAACGTTTAATGTCTGAATATGATATTCTTTTGACATTTATTTATCCAGTGTGAATACGTTATTCAGGACATTAAACATTTCATGGTAATTATGCATGTCTTATGCAGCTTTAACACTAGAACAGCCAAAGGGGTCATACTTACCCCCTCGGTTAAATACTTGTATCTGTTAAAATAAACACCTTGGTTCTCTTAATTTATGACTTTTCCTAAAACTAAGTAGTCATGCTGTGAATTTTTGTTTTTGATTTAAGGAAAACTAAATATTACCATTTATACCAAGAACTGCCAAGTCGCTGGTTTCAAGTCACAATGCATGTCTTTATAGTAGATATTAATATTATGTTATCATTATAAATATTGCTATCATGAGTTATTGAGGCCTTGTCAAAAGGTTTCTGTCCGTGTGTGTGTGTTCGTGTAATAGAGAAAGAAACACACACACAATTTCAGTCTGGTTCCATTCCTCTACAATGATTTAAATATTGCAATCGGTTGTTTTATCATTAACATTCTGGTACTTGACAGTATTGTAACTGTTTATAGTCTACTTTACATTTTACTGTTTCACAAATAAACTAAAATGAAGCTCTTCACAGTATCTTTTCATAACTGACACTGTTGCAGCAGAGAGGGTGGGACCCCTCTTGGCAGTTCTGGGGTATACTGCAGGTCTACTGTAAAGAAGAGCACATCCACACGGACACTGCAGCTCTCAGAGTCTTGAACCAGCTTTGAATATTTCACAGCAAACAAGTCTCAAAAAAAAAAAAAAAAAATCAGACCAGATATATCAGGACAGGTAACCCATAATCACCTGTGAGAACCTCTGTGGCCTACTAACACGCCATAATCCCAGGCCATGTGACCTGTGAAGCAGACATCAGCAGTGGTGACTAGACTTTTGAGCTAACATAACATACTTACTAGCTGTCTGAGTGGATAACACCCTCAGAGTTAAGTTCAGGTATAAGAAGCAGGAAAGATTTTAGATTCAGAGTTCAGGAGCTTTGATTTCGTACATCACTGGTCACCTCCACAAGTATTACATAAAAGCATATAAAAGCTCAACAGAAAATAAACATAACTTTTAATAGTTGGACAAATAATCTACTTTATTGGATCAGCTACAATTCATGACACGTTTCTATTGAATATTTATCTTATCAGAACATTGCGTGTCCAGTTTTTACCTGTGTTTCCAGGTGTGTCGCTGATAGGGTTGTTGTTGTTCTGCGCTCGCATTGGAGGAACCACAACAGTGCGAACTGTTGGCTTGCTGGGCTCGGTTTCCGGGGCAACGCATGCAACTCGAGGCTCAGAGTTCTGGTTGCTGTCAGCAATGTAATGGCGCTCTGTGAAAGGACTGTTGCTGTTGCCAGAGGTGTGTGAGGCGGGCGAGCTGTCCACCGTGTCACAACCACTCTCCTGTTCATCGTCTGACATGCTGCGAGAGGATAATGAAGAGAGGGGAACTTAAAGACTGGTTTTGACGGAGTCCGGCTGTTGATGTCAGGTAAAGGAATGCATCTGCTAATTTCTGCAGAATTTAAGTGTGTGGAGCTCTTTAATAAAAGACCTTTTGCATTCTAACACTACAGAGGATCCATCTGAACAGACTGCCTTAACGTTACCTGTTAGGATGTTTGCATGGTGAGGTGCTGGACTGGGCTGAGGCAGAAGAGCTAGTGCTGAGTGTGCTGTCTGGACTGCTGAGAGAACAAACTCTCTCCATACAGATGGTGCTCTGACATGCCTCACAATCTGCACTGCCCTTACACCTTCAAGAGATAATAAATATAATAAAATAGACAACCTTTAAAAGCTATTTAACAAAAACATAAAAAAGAGCCACATGAACGATACTCACTCTCCCATTGAGTGTCTTTGTGTGTTCTCCTCCTCATCACTGCTGATACTGATGACACTAACAGTTGGGCTGGCCAAGTCTGAGATCACCATGGCCTGCCGCTGCTCCTGCGAAACTGAGAGCTCCTCGCAGTCTGGCTCCACTTTACAGCAGTTTTCCTCATCATCCTCTTCCACCTGCTCTGCTGCTGGCTCCTCTCCCGCAGTGTGCCCTTCCTCGGGACATCTGGCTTCTTCCTCTGCTACCTCTACCACATTCTTTGCTGTATCGGCCATCTTTGGGGACTGACATGCTAAATTTTGGATGTTTGTGTTTTGAAAGATGTTGCTGCCCCTACAAAGGAATTTGGGGGGTAAAAAAATATGAGTGTGTGATGTTTGGAAAGATGCACATTTGTTCTGTTGGAAACTCGACCATTTTCTGTACCTGTTCACACAAGGCTTTGCTCTCTTGCTGGCAGCTGGCTGAGGCCACACCACATGTGCGATGCCTATGTTAATTGGCTGGTGGGTGGACATGGTCATTTGGTTGGTTAAGAATGGCTGTGGGTGTGCAATCATGGAGCTGTAATGGTTACCATGGGGATGTACTTTCCTGCAGTAAGGAAAAAGAACATTGCAAATCAAGCCAAAAGCTTTTAGCACCATTTTTGACAAAACGGTCCCAGTCAAAGGACATGTATGAGTCATCGTCATTAACATTCAGGGGAGCAAGCATGCTGTATTGCAGCAGTGCAGCCACTCCTGAAGCGTACCACCTGGGGGTAATAAAACAACAATAAATATAAAACTATACTATATGTTGGAACAATAAATACAAATGACATTTCAATTACATTAAACATCCACACACAGAAAAGTTTCCTACCCCCAGTCCCCCAATCTTTGTGAGCCTGTCACAGTGTCAGATGCCAAAGTCGTGGATGGTGGGGGCACAGATGTGACCTGCTGCCAAGTGGGCACCAAAATCTGCTGTGCACGGGTCGACCAGGCCTGTTGGGAGTATAAAGAAGAAAGCAGCCGTGTCATTGCTGTGTGAAAGTCTTCAGACTGAAAAAAAGACTTAATATATACTTTAAACTTCAGTCCTTTACATGCTTTTTAATGAACTCTTTGTCATTCTAATTAACAACTTATTACACATCTCATGTTAATTTAATCATTGTAAAGTTGACCTATTTTTCACATTTTCATATAGCAATCCTTCAATGTTTGCTTGCTACCTGTGTGATGACTCCCGGTCTGATCTGTATGGGCTGGATTGAGGGTGCTTGAGTGACCAGAGGCACAGGTGCCTCCATATGAACAGAGTAACCAGCTGGTTTAGCTGTGTTGGTAGGGATACCTGCAGGCGCAGTAATTGTTTATTAATTCAAAATATTCAATGTAGACTCAAGAAAGAATGATAAATAAGTCAAATCAAAATTTATAGCATAAGCTGTACCTTGAATGGCTGGGGGACACAGAATAAGAGCCTGTTGAAATGACTCGTTGCATCTAAACTGACCACTCCCAGTCTGAAGTGGTATCCCAGGGTGCATCACTGAGGGTGCTGATGGGGCTAACCCCTGAAAGGAGGGTAAAAAAATGAAAATATTTATTTTTTTAAGTGAACTAACCAACAGTACCATTCTTTAACCAGTAGATGGCGACATCCATGTCAACAGGAGTTTCTTTTCTAAGCATAACTCAGCTTGTCATGCATCAGTGGGTAAATTGTTTAACTACAGGCATAATGCGGGTTTATCTTTAAGTAGAATTCAACAGACTTTTAACACACAGCTTATATACAAGCTCAGGCAGCCGAGTTAAGACTGACTTGCTTAACTGACTATTTCAGATTCTATTATATGAACATTCTCATAAATTTACCATTTCATCCAGGCTCACCAAGTGTATATTTGCAGGGGTTTTGTTTTGTTTTAAAGATATATTGAACAGGATGTAAAAATGGGGGATTTTCTCTTTCTGACAGGCCAGAAGGCTAAACAGTCAAAAGCTTGTGCTTTACTTCACTACTCACACAGCTCTCGTGCCAGAGTATAATCACATTAAATGGATAATGAGAACTAGAGCTACATTGTTCTGCTGCAGCTCCTGCATGTGGCCCAGCCCCCGTGAACACAAAGCAACCTTTCAAAATTGTAATACTAAAACAGTCACAACATTTTCCAGTAAAAATCTGCTGAGCAAGATTAACCCTTTTCTGCATTACTCCAAAAATATAACAGGACATATAACTGTACAGCTACATTGTGCTATGTGTGCCGCTAGGTTTATATATATATATATGAACACACATGCATGTATGTATGTATGTAGAAAGAGAGAGAGAGAGAGAGAGAGAGAGAGAGATAGCTCCTCTCCCCCATTTAGGTTAAACAGCATAATATATATTAAGACGTTTGCATTATAACGACCTAAAAGCAAAATATGGGTCAGCTCTTCTTTTCTCCTCGGCAACACCACTGATTTGCACTGTTGCCATGACCTCAGAAACATGACGTGTTTTTGTTACCATGACAGCAGTGCTGGGACGCAATAAGACAGGCAAGTCAGCATACAAAAGGGCAATAAAAGCAAGTAAACACCGTCTTCATAGGAACAAATGAGAGAACAGAACATTACATGTAGAGAACCTCCACCATCTGGGAACACTGCATCAATAATATGTTCAATGTTTGTTTTCTATTGTTTTTCTTTCCAATTCACAAACAGGAAAACAAATGACTAACATATCTTCATTACATATTAATCCACTAATTATCTGCTTATGAGGTGTGAAAATCCAACACCAATATGCAGAAATCCCAACATAACCTGAGTAACTCACCTGAGCATGGACAGCTGGGATTTTGCTGAAGGGGTGATTAGCTGAGGCAGCAGCGGTTGTAGTAACAGGTCTGACGAGAGGACCTTTATTTCGATTGACGGCCTCATACGCAGTGGGATGAGTCCAGCAAACATCCATTATGTGAAGACATGACTTCACACTATAACCAGAGAAAAGTCACGTGGAGAGTTAAAGTCGTTTAGGACTTTTATTGCGATAGCATGCCTGAAATCTGTAGCAAACATCATACTGGTTGCTGTGTGGAAAGTCCAGCAGGTGTTGCATCGTCACAAAGGGATGGACGAGAGCTTCAGCAGGGGCAATTCTCTCTTCTGCATCAATTAACAACATCTTCTTTAACAGGCCAACAAACTCCCGACGGTCTGCCTTCTCCGCAAGCAGGTCACTACCTTCCAGATTCATTATCAAGTTCACCTGCAACACAGTTTATGAAGACTTGAGAAAACAGCCGTTCATCTACAGGATATCAGAAATCAAATAAAAAATATGCACGATAATGTGGAACAAATATTAATTCACAGAATCTCTTTTGATCTTGAACAAAACTAAGTCTGTCATGGCAAAACACTGAAAGTCTCTGAGACTTTCCATGAAGTTAAAGTTTGGCATATTACTGAAGGGACGATCTGGAACAGTCACGTCTCACATCTTGCTTTTTCATTCACAGTAGTAATGAGTAAATAGTCTATTCTGTTCTTTTTGTACAACTGAAGATGTATTTTGTTTTATTCAGCTAAGATCTGATAACACATAGTCTTAGAATAGTCTCATGTTCAACTTCCCGTCAAGGACTAGTCACTGTTGTGGTCTGAGTGGCTAAACATACGTGCGCTATGTCATCCAAACAGCTGAAGATGTACTTCCTTGCTTCTTTTGATTTCATTCCTGTCTCTGTTTCATGCTCATCTGTTGACTGTGGAAAAAGAAAACATTTGTGAGGATACAAGACATAAATTTAGTCTGGTTGAAAAGCCGGCTTAATAAATGAGCATTTGCTAAAGCTATATACTGTAGATGCAGCATCTAAAAGTAGAAGATGTCTTTGTTTTTATGTTTTTGCCATGGTCAAAAAAGCATTGCTTTACAAATAGCAGGGTTGTTAAATGTCTGTGTCAAAGAAGCTCCAGTCTCTGGACTCTACAGTGGGGGTAAACATAACTCCCATCAGGCTTTTTACATTTTTATATCGAGTCCAACAAAGGGGCCAAAAGTAAGACTGAATACATTCGGTATGGATGCATTGATCCATTTTTTTAAATTCCAATATCTGAGGTCCAGTATTTTTTCCATTCATTTATTTAACAGGAACAGTAAAAATTGATGAATATTTCTGTAAATGTGTGAGTATTAGCTGTAAAGATTGTGATTGAAAGCCTAACAGTATTAGGAGGAAACAATTGGAACAATAAGAGGAAAACATATCATTTCACATGCTCTCTTTATGAGTTAACAGAGCTATCAAATTCTTTCTTTCTTATCACAAGTGTTAAATGTAAAGATTGCTTTTAATTTTTGTTTTCATTCAAAAAGAAGCAATAATTTTCCATATTGCAGAGGTGTGTGACTGTTGCTCACCTTCAGTCTCCATGCTGCATAAGGGGAATCAGACTCTTTGCAAAAGAAACGTGTTGTCTTTGTGCCTGCATTCAGTAGATGCTCTCCTGGTAAGCCTTGTGTCTGAGAGATGTAGCGAATCTGACAAAGAGAGAGAGAAAAAAAAACAAATAAAGGAAACATTTTGTACTGAACTGCTATCAGCTTAAGCAGGAATGAAAACATTTTGTTAAATTAAACGTTTTAAGTTCATCTTTATAGTAAACATATCAAAATTAATTAAAAATTAATTCTTTATTCTTTTTCCTTGTTACTCTTGATCTCACCAAATCCAACAGTCACATGCACTGATGATAATTTACTAAGTCTATGGCATCTAGGTAGAGTTTACTTTGTCTGAATAAGTGCAGAATGGGAACAGCTGACGACCAAAGATGGCTTGCTCCTGTCAAAGTCTAGACCCAAATAAGAATCATTGTGTCAAGTGTAGCTTGATGGTTTCAATGCCAAATACTTTCCTAAAGAATGATGCTCGCCAGTCAGATACTGCAGGGGAAATGTCACCCGCAGGTTTGTGAGAGGAGAGTGGCAAGAAGTCTGGCTGACGTCAATCACACCCAAGTGCAAAGAACAACAATCATTAGAGATTCAGCGTGGCTAAGAAGCAGAGACTCGGTGAGAGAAAGATCCCAAACACATCATTGTGCACATTCATTTACTTTGCAAAGAATTTCACAAATCAAGATTTTGATTTCTTTAATGTAAATAATCGTGTGTCATATATGTTGTTCTATGACAGAAATACTTTTGTTGGGGACGTTTCATGTTTCTCTCTGTAGTTTTGGCCTAAATCACCTCGATACTGTATCTCTACAATGTCTCTGTGTGTAGGTGGGACATATTTTTCAGCATTGTTTTGCTGTATAGTTATCGAGTTATAATAACACAATGAATTTAACTGAGTTATGATGGTTTAAAAGTTAAATCATATTTGTTAGATTTTATTGGAAGAATCCAACTAGTATCATAGAAAGGGTTCCTGTCATTTCCATAGTTAATTCAAAAGTGCTTCCTTCTTTCAGTAATTTCCCTAATCACAGTAAGATTTATCTTCATTCTCACATTTTCTGTTCTTCATACTATTCACTGCTAATCCTAACAATACATATCAATACAGGAAGTGCAAGTTCCAGCTAACATGACTTTACGGTACTCCTCTTTCATGTCCTCTAAATAATGTGACATGCAAACAACAGCAGATGAAAAAAAGCAAAGCTTTGGCTTCACTGACTAACTACCGGCAGAGCAGATAGGAAGCACCAGCAGCCTTAATATTGCCACAGTCCAGATAACACTTTAAACGAAAAAAACAAAAACAAAAAAAACATTTCATAGTTGTTCTCGACTTTATTAAATGAAAACACATCTCAGTACAGAATCTCACAACCTCTCTCTCCATTATCCCTCACATTTGTAACACTAGGAAGTAATTGTAACAGAGCCCAAAGAGAGTAATTCCTTCTGCAGCCTCAACACACCCAACACTAATAACAAACCTGTTTTGTTTTTTTTTCCTTACCAACACTGACCTGCCTGGATCCTTTTATCCACACATACATTCTCTTATTTGCCAAATGGGAAGAGTCCAAAAAAAAATTAACTAAAGATTAGCATGGACATCCTATGACTGCACCACTTTTACTGTACCTTAGAAAAGGCACACACTTGTAAAGAAGACATAAATTAGGATGACAAGAGAACAGGGTTTACTATCTGCGACTTATATGATCACCAGGAAAAAATAATGAGCTGCTGAATGAATCAGAGGATTTGTCACATCAAAAGAGATGAGAAGTCTTGTATACCTGTGGTGGAAAAAAAAGTTGTGTGTGGAGGAAGAAGTAAGGAGACGGGGATGTAAAACTGGAGGAGGAGGCAAAGTTATAAATACGATATGCTGTGTGGGATGGAACAAGACCCCATGCAGAAAGATAAGACGAAGACTCCACATTTCCTAAGTTCTTCTACTTGTTTACATATAATACATTCTGATCTTTATCTGAAACAAACTGCTTTCAAGACTTTCTTTTTCTCAAGTTGCAATGCTTTTTAGTGATTCCATCTATTACACTGCCATCTCCAGTGCAATATGCTTACTTCTAGTTTCCTTGTTCCACACAGACATTGACTTATCGAGTCCAAGAAAATTCCCCCAGGAAATATCCAAAGAAGCTATGTGAATATACAGACTTGCTCCTAAAAACCAGATAAATATTTAGACATGTGCCACTGTGCTCAAGTCAAATCTCTAACAGAGGTGCTGCATATCTCTGCTGTCATAGTTCTGTAGAGGGTGTAAAGTGATGCCATGGCATAAAAATACATTGCTGCGAATGCTGTGTGGAGCAGTGCTGAGCCCCATAATGTAGGGTACTGCATGAGAGAAAAGAAGATCTGTATTGGCAGGCTTTGAGTGGATGGGGCTCTGTGGCAGGGAAAGCCGCTCAGCATAAGCCCAGATCAGTCTAGTCCAAGGAAGTCACAGTCAGGGCTCCACTGGGAGGGGGAGGTATTCACCCACTCTTAACAGACATGCCATCAATCACAGGAATAAACCGTATTTTCACGACCACTTAAAAGTCTTACATTTTCTCCAAAATGTACGGTGCACCTTATGGTGCGGTGTGCCTAATGTGTTCTTGTGTAACTTCAGAAAAGCAGAGGACAGCGTGAGAAAAGGTGCAAGTGTGGCTACTGTAAAAAAAAAAAAAAAAAAAAAAAAAAAACACAAACAAGTGATGCAAATGAACACGGACCAGCAGCTAAATAGAAGGAAAGAAATGGACTGCAAAAACATATAAATAATTAGTCTGAGCAGGAATCACGGACTTCTTGGCAGCGATCCAATGTAAACAAAACATGAGCAGTGCAGCAGCAGCCGGACATGACGTTAGATGTTAAGCGGGTAATTGGTTGATTTACCGGTATGTTTTAACGTGCCCGCCTTAAGTGTGTGTTAAGTACAGAAAAAGCGCCTGTAACTGAAACTCCAGTAAATAATCCAGTGCGCCCTATGGCCGTGAAAATACGGTACCCTTCTACTCCCAAGTAACCGAAATCAAATGATGCAATATTCAAAGTATAGTATGTCAGCAAAAGCCTTGTTCATGCAATGACTAATCTTTCTTACTGCAAGTCGTTAGAGTCAACAATCTCTTCAATCAGAATAGCATAGATGAGAATCGTAGACTGTATATAAAAAGATGGACAGAGCCTCAATGACATCACCAGTAGGTTTCTGAAGAGCTAATCTGAAACTCGGTAGGTTGTTCCCCTTCATGGCAGCATCACGCCATTGCTTCCGGAAAATACACAAATGGGCAAAAAGGTGGAGCTGAGAGGGGAGATGTGAGAGTGGGATGAATGATTGGCTCAGAGCTGCCTGTAGCTAAGAGCTAACTTGGCTCCAACAGGTGTTAACAGGCTAATGGACGTAGGTGGGCTAAAGTTATGGTGCGTTGTTAGCCAGTTAACAACCATGGTTGTGCTACAATCTGCCTTTTGTTTGCAGATATCGGATGTCTGTCAATAAGAAGGATACTTCCATAATTATACCAAATATCTAGATTAAATAACATATAAGCGGATGAGTTACAAAAAAATAAATGAATAAATAATCGCAGACACACTTGTCAAGAAGGCAAGTTTGACCCTTTTACACCTAAAATGTTGTAAACCAGGTGGTAAACATATTTATTTAACATGAGTCTATGGGGATTTGCTGTTTTGAAGCCCCTAGTGGATAAAGGGGGAAAATGCAATGTTTGGCACTTCCACATAGGCTTCACTTTTGTCCAACAGAGGCTACTACTTGGTGAGAATGGTCTCTTTCGCAAAGCAAGGAAGAATAAACAGGTTTGAAAAGGGAGGGAGATATCATTTATGAGTTGAGGCTCAAGATTATGGGCATAGTTTACATTTAAGAAAAATTCAACTTAAAATGAAAGGAAAGAAAATAAATAAATATTAAAAATGCATTTTAAATTAAGTAGTGGTGAGAGGAAGATTGTTTACCTGGTCGTACTCCAGTGCCCCAGGGTAAAGAGGCCATCCCAGAAAAAGTTCAGCTATCACGCAGCCTAAGGACCACATGTCTATGGCTTCACAGAATGGCAATCCCAGAATAATTTCTGGAGCCCTATGGAGTAGACAAAACATACAACTATTAGTCTGATAGCCCAATGAAAACATTGCAGATTAAAATATTTAAATACAAAAAGAAAATAGACAATCTTAATTTAACAGTGAAAATATCTGTGTTTTGTAAAAACCCAAGTATATCACATGTTAAACAGCATGCGTTATATCTGCACGGGGTAATGATACCTGAAGACATCATTTCAGCACTCAAGAGCTTGCAGCACCTAATCTGTATATATTTTCTGGCTCAGTAAACCATTGTTGATGTCCTGAGCAAATTATCATCAATTCCTTTAGCAAAGTCATGCAATTCCTTATGATGACCAAACAGATGGGATTGTGTGGTGCATGAGTAACAGCCAAGTGACTTGTAAGCTGGTGTTGTGCGTGAGCTTGAGTGCCAAGCGTCAGCAGGCTGCGCCAGTGGGTTAGCAGGTCAGTCAGGATGAGATCAGAGCTTTGACAGGCTGTTGTGTCCTCTCTAGCCTGTTTAGCACAGTCACTACTTCGCCTACTTCCTGGCTCAGTGTTACTTCATAACAGCACTGTAATACCACATCACAGTAATGACTTGCTGAGATTGTCAACACCACAGAAGCATGCTGAACATCCAGAAGTCTGTCTTTAGGAGATATTACAGAGCCTACATAAATGACAAGAATACCAACAATATAAAAACTTAAACAACCCTTTTAAGAAAGTATCACCACTAATTTCCTAACTCAATTTGATACACAACAATCTGCTTCTATGAAATTTCTATTAAATCTGCAACATCAATATTTCCAGAATTGAAAATTATTCTCAGGTAACCATTTTCATAAAACATGACCTTCAAATTCAGATTTCTGCGAATAAACAGACAATTGTAATCATCCCATTTAATGCTTCTATATCAACTTCTGTTTCTTCCAGGTTCACAGCCAGAAATGCCATGATAAAAAAAAAACACAGAACAGAAAAACGTAAACATATTAACTGTCCTGGTGAAGACAAAGGAGCACAAATAAGCTTTTAGTTGTGTATTATGCTGAGCTCTTGCCAACCACCTCAAGTCACATGGGACAAGGGTCATTGTTGTCAACAAAAAAAGAAACGTGCAACAATAGATCACTGAGTTTTGTGAATCAGTATTAGAGATACCACATTTGAATTGATTTAAATCAATTAATAGTTTTTTTTAAACCCAGCTCTGGTCTTAAAATAATTGCATGTACAAAAGGCTAATTAGATACAAAACCTATCGGCATGGATGTTCAACTCCAAAACCCCAAATCTATTTTTTTAAATCACCATGCTCAACCACACAAAAAAGATACATATCTAAGATACAAACTGAATCCAATCAATGTTGTTCTACTTGTGTCATAATCCATCACAGCTCTGCTTTGTTCATTCAGAGCAGAAAAGTTTATACAGTGCCAACATTTTTCTTATAGTGTTAGACTCTGTATGACTCCCCTGAAAATGATATTTTTGGCAAATTAAGATGAACAGCAATAAAACGTTTGTTAAAGTGTTCATCCCAACATCTTAGGTTATAAAAGAATGACACAGTTTGAACTTTTCTTAAAGAATAATGTCATACAATACAAACTGGTTTGCATGATCAGATGAGTGTTAAGAATAGCTAATATAAATCACTATTGCTATTTACTAACTCGATTAAAATAATAATTAATGAAATAAAATTCAAAATTAGTTTATGGTTTTGACATCTTTCCATATATTTCTAGATACCCATAATCAATGTATTATTACTCTGGCTCAGAATAACTAGGCCCTAGAATTGCACTGGTGGGAAACTTGAGCACTGGAGATACATTTCACTTCCGTTTAACATATACACAGGACATACCCCCAAGAAGCCATTTACCACCATGAAACAATCCAAAGGTTTTAAATAATCTAAAGAGTGACAGAGGATCCCATGCCATGGCAATCTGCTCACATGGCACCTCACGTTTCTTGTCGCACAAAGCTTAACGTACCAGGCCAGATTATGCTGTGCTTTCATAGTGAACATATCTAAAGAGATCCAACGGACAACTTCTCTACGACATCTTTGGAGCCATATATGACTAAAGCATTCAGGATGTATGGATAGCAACAGTAAGCCTGAGACCTGCTAAATTAAGATTTAGAAAAATTTGTCAAATGGTAAAGACAAATGTGAACAACAGCTGGCGGATTGGCAAACATTAACTCAGTAAAGCAACCAAGCAGTTATGGCAATTATTTTACCCCCGTGAGTAGATCCTATTTATAAAGAAAAGGATTTTCCCTGAGGGAGTAAGGAATGCGAGGCCACATTCTAGGGATTGGCAATTGGATGAATATAACAACTATCCATGATTGGGCAAGTCCAATGCCAGCTGTTTTATCCAAGCTGGTATCTTGATAAAAATAAGTCTCCTCAACAGCCCAACTTGGTATGAAGAATAGGTTTTTCATTGTGTGGAATAATAGGGCATACGATATGAGCTAAACATTACATTTGCAAGTTTCAAATACAGTTTATAAGGTATAGCAGAACTGTCATGATATCCATGTGTTTTTTAATTATTGACACTGCAAGTGGAAACATCTTTTATCTGAAACCACTGGACTATAAGATGGTATTATACATGTGAGTATAATCTTTTAGCAATGCCAAATATTATTAGCATGATATTGGTTCTGGGCAATATTGGCTTTAAAATGAACTGTTGGACATTATAACCAAATATAAATATAAAAAGTTACTAAAATAACACACTATTTTGAGATGGACCCAACGGAACATTATAATATTACTGATATATTTTTTCTTGATGACAAGCTATAAACAAGTACATTGCTAACAGAAGGAAAGTGAGGGTGGGGTTGTGATACCAGGGAAAATGCATGCAGGCAGCTTATAGAATATCAGGAGTGCATTAGATTATACTGGTATTAATGGTAATATCCAATCTGACAAAATCTGATAAATATGTATTAGTATGTACAAAAAAGTATATCTTATCACCCAGCCTTTGTTTAATAGATTTTTGCACCAACTAAAACCCTTCAATGTAAATTACTTTATTTCCCACCTGTAGTTTATGAAACTGACAGGAATCTCACAAGTAGCTAAACAAAGATTATCAGTAGGTGCTAATTGTTGACTTAAGATGGCTAGTTGCATTTTTTTTATAAATCAAAACTGGGGCAAATATGTAGCTTTTAAGATTTGTACTTTGAGGTTTGTGCACCCCTGCACAGCTTGATTAAAGAAGTGTATCTTGAAACCAAAACCTTATTGATTCCTACTAACAGTCCAAAAGCTCTCATTCAGTTAGTTTTAAGACTGGATTAAGGCATCTGTGTAGTTCCAATAAAAAATTTGTGAACAAGCCTTCTATATTTCTTAAAAAAACAAGTAGGGTGCCAAGCAAATGATAAGAGATAAGCCCTAATATTTAAATTTATGACTTTAGAAAAGTTACTTGTATTCCGTGTAGGGCTGCCACAATTAGTCGACTAGTCACGATTATGTCGACTATTTTAATAGTCTACTATTTTAACAACTAATTTAATAGTCGAAGCTTCGTTATTTTAAAAAGAAACCTGCAGCTGCGTTTTCCATTGCCGCCTTTGCGTTTCTGTCCATGGCACACATGCGCAGTAGAGGGAAGTAAAACCAGACGGGCTTTTGTATCATCATGGCTACCCGGCAACTGACTTCTAAAATGTGCGAACATTTTAAGAAAACGAAAGAAAAAGCTGTCGAATGCGTTATCTGCTTGGCAAAACTTGCTTTCCACAACAGCACAAGTGCGATGTCATCTATGTAAGCTAACTGGCTAAGCTAACAACATTAGCGGAAAATTTACTTTCTCATACCGATAGCTGCAAATGTAAGTGATGACGATTTGATTAACCTTAGTTAGCACACACGTCACAAGTTTCCTGTAAAGTTATGTGTTTGAATAGAAAATGTGGCAACTATAATATATTCTCGTGTTTCAGTGCTAAGAAAGTACGTTGGCTACAAACAAGAGCCTTCTGTAGTTTGGGACTGTAGAGAGAGCGTGTGGTCAAGTTGACTACAGTTGTACTGTAGTCAACTACTACAGTACTGAGTAAAATGCACTTTTTATGTAGTTTTGTCACAGTTTAGTCTGAGACCAAAAGTTAAAAACTGGTAATATTCCTTATTTTCAGGTGCCTACCTCATTTGATGTGAATGTAGCTCTGTTTGAAGCCAGAGACGAATGATGGAAAAAAAGTATTTTGTGTTGTTTTGGCCAGTGCCTTATCCTTATTCCGATTATCGATTATCAAAATAGTCGTTTGTGGCAGCCCTAATTTAGTGGATAAAAAGACTTTTAATGTGGCAGCTCTGGTCAACAAAATAAATAAAAACAGCAGGCTATGAAAAGATAGAAATATTTGAAAGATCTAGAAATAAAGTGCTGTTCACGAATGTCTAAATGTGAAGTTCTTCCTGGTCTGCTTACTACTGATTCCAGGAAAGATTTAAGTGACAAACCAAAGTCACAAACTGCTGTTTTTATTCATACCATTTTCTACTGAATGCACAAATGCATAACATGTGCAATCGCAAACTGAAATCCAGAGAACAAAACAGAAAGCAGTAGGACCTTCTCCTTTCATTTGAAGGGATAAGTGGATGTTGCTATGGTTGCACAGCTCTGTCCTAATCAACGCAGTAAAGCCTCACCACCCTCCAATGAAACCGAATCTGTTTTCCATCCTACGGATATGACGTTCAAGCTATGGGGCCACTGAATGCTCGAGGAGCTAAAGCCTCGTGACTGTTCAACAGCACGTGCAACAACCACAGAAGACGACAGGTAAAGCAAGTAGCCAGGTGATGGACTAGTATACTGTGTTTTGTTAAGTGCATAACACTCTGACGTCATATAACATAAGGAGGACAAAGTGGGCACAGAATAAAAATGATGGCTGTCTACATTAACACAACACTGCAGTTATCATGCGCCTCAACTAGATGCCTCATAGCAAAACCTGAATCGGCCAGGATTTATCCAAAATAAACTCAGGTTCTATCACAAGTCAACAACAGAAGATTGCCGTTGGTCTAATTTCAGAGGCTTTGCGAGGGGTGGGGGGGCATACAAAAGCTGAATGTGTTTTCCTCAGTCACAAGACAGAAGGATGCATATCAGGTCTGCTGACTGCACGGGTTGAAAATTAATGACAATGAATGAGACATGAGTTGTCTCTTATATCACGGTCTCCTCACAATCTCAAAGCTTTGCACAGAACCTTGTGTGTGTTATGTGAAACACACTTTTAGTCTGAGGAGAGAAAAGAAAAAAGAAATCTTCAAAGAACTTGCTGGATCTGCCAGCAGTATTGTCAGTTGTCTTTTTAATCATGCTTTAGTTCAGCGTTCAGTATTCTGTTTCACTGTGTTGCACAAAAGAAAGTAATCTTGTTTAAACAAATTTATTGGATTGTTTCCGGCTGACCTCTTGCAATGTGTAAGATTTTATTATATTAAAGTCACTTCAGAACAAGATCCACAGGGGAGAACAATGCTGCAGTAGCTGCTACTTTTGATGAAAAAGAATCCGCTGTGATCCTTGTGCACATTGCTGAGCAATGAGTACAGCAGAGCCTGGACCACTGTGGTATGTTCTGGGATGACACTGCAACATTTGCTAATAACAGTCATTTTTAATGCTTTCCAAAAAAAAAACCAACCTCACACCCTGGGCCTAGATTCCCAGCTTCAAGACACATAATTCATCGTGTATGAATCAGCTGGTCTGCTTCATACGGGCAGCCTTCAATGACCTGAGTTTCAGATCCCTTAAAATAACTTACAATACAGCTGTTAGTATTATTGCTTTTCATGTGTCACGAAAAGAGAAATGAAAAACCTGTGCACTATCAGAGCTTATCTACACAACAGCGCTGCTGATGTTTGTTGGCATTTTAATCAGTCCTTGACAGTTTTGCAAAAAAAACTATTTTATTTATTTATATATATTATAAATATATTATTATATATTATTATATTATATTTTTTCTCACTCATTTCCAGCTTGATACTTTTCAACAAAGGCTCCATTTGTTCTGGAAATTGTTTGCAAAGTTTCTATGCTAATTTCACAGCACAAACAGGTCAAGCAAACAGGTAGACCAGCATTGTTGGCAATGAATCACTCCTCAGAGTTGTTGTGGGGGGGCGTGATGTGTCCCTTATATAATGGAAAACACACAGAAAGAATATTACATGACTGCATGATTAGTTCACTTCTTTAGACCAAAAAACTGCCCCCCTTGTATCATATTCATGGATTTTGATTGCTCACTATTAATTTCTCATGGGCAGCACAGTGGCATAGTAGTTAGCACTATGGCCTCACATCAAGAAGGTTACCGGTTCAACCCTGGGCTGGGGGGAGGTTTGAACTGTAGCCTTTCTGTGTGGAGTTTGCATGTTTGCCCCGTGTATATGTGGGTTTTCTCGGGGTACTCCAGCTTTTTCCCACCACATCACATGCATGTTAATTGATCCTTTATCGCATGTAAGTTGCTTTAGATAAATGACTGTAGAAAAGAATCATTCACAAAACTGTAACTCGCAGGGCAATGATATAAGCATAGGCCTACCCAATGCAAACATTATGTTTGTATGCACACACTACATTGTTGACCCAGAAGACTTAATGAAATACAGTAAATGAGTTTGCTTTGAATCATTGCACTGATATCTTGCCAGGCCACAGACCAATACTGAAAATGCCTGGCTCATCTAATCTATGGTATTTCTATGTTTACGTGATAAATTAGGATTTCCGTAATAGCTTTAGAGGAACATAAACATGCTCTTGTATGGATTCAATTTGGTCTAGATCCTCTATCCTCAAACTGCGGCACGCATACCACTGGTGATAATCAAGCTTCCTCTTGTGGTACTTTAGTGAAAGCTATATATCTGGGTATGGCTATTTTGCCGGCAAAATCCCTGATTTAACGCTCTTTAAACAGCGATATCTCAAATTATTACTTACGTTTTTTGGTAGAAAAGACTATATTTTGTTCTAAGCTAGCTTGCTGATTTCCTTAAACATGGAGTGCATCATCTGAATGGCCAAGTAAATGTTCTATCAAATTGTCTTGCTTTGTCACATGTTGTCACATGTCCTATTGGAATGCTTTATATCATCATGTGGTCTATCAAAGATATAAATGGAACAAGATGTCACACTCCTCACCATTTTGTGTCTTGGAAAGGACTACAAAGATGTTTGGGCTTATTTTGGGTGGGAGAAATCAGTCACACATCATCTTTGGCAAAGTCAATAGAAACGGCCTATTAGAGCTGCAATATAATGAGTGGTTATTTTTGAAGTTCTTCTAAATATGTATAATAGTTTGACCCTTTATATTTTACCCCATTATCCCAAAGACATTTTAAAAATCTCCAAAAAGTTGTTTGTTATAGTTTTCTGTTTTTCAATAGATGTTACATTTCTTTTTTCTATTTTTGTTTTCTTTCTCTTCATAAGACTATGGATATTTTAAAATTCATTTTACCCAATTATAACATGGATATTGTAAAAGCTCAATTAGGAAAGTTTGTTCTGAAAAAAAGATGCTAAATACATGACAAGATTACAATTTTATTAGCTATAATACTGTAGAGGAAATTCATGTATTAGCTTAATTACCTTGCTCTTAATGTCTAGCTGAAAGGTTTGACTATAAGGCTTCTAAACTGATGTCATTCTGAACTTTAGTAAACCATCTGCCAAGACCTTGGTTGTTGTAGTCAAAGCAAGGCCAGTGT
>JBAMHX010000001.1:19536453-19550865 GCA_037177515.1 Pseudomugil tenellus
TCATTATTAAATTTATGTTCTTCTCAATCTAAAGAAACCAGTGTCCTCGTCCTTGACAGGAAAAACGGTCTCCTACAATACACAAACAATTCTAAGTGAGGATTACTTTCAAAAACCCCTTTAGACTCTGAAGGGTATTCCTTTTCTAATATAAATCAAAAGAGTACAAAACATTTACGATACAGAAATATGTTAAACTCATATTCAAAATAAGTGTTGTTATCCTTTTGTTTTTATTTCAATATCAGCCTACTTCTTCATCCGATTCATGACTTGAGCCCGCCCAATAAAAAAAATACTCATAAGAAGTTAACATGCTTTCTTTCTGAACTGCTTATAGCCAATAGCCAAATATCATTACAAGTATTACAACTATGTTATATAAATACTACTGTATGTTCAGACTGGTCATGGTGGTGGTACTTTGAGGGCTCGTTATTTTCTCAGATGGTACACAGTGTAAAGTCTGAGAACCACTGTTTCAGATGAAAGCCAACTTGAGAATAATGTAGATCCAGGTATTCCTCTGTCCTCAGCCAAAGCATGACGCAAAAACATTTCCCAAATTGTCAGTGATTCTTTATTAGGTAAAATTTTGATCCATCTTTTCCAAGTTTCACGTAATTTACAATTTACATAAGGAAAAGAAGAAAAAGAAAAAAACAACACAAACAAAAAACTACTTCCAGTGTATTGTTTGCAATGAAAACCCTGACTTGGAAGAGAAATTAATTCTATCTTTATTAGTTATTCATGGCCATTACATCAAAGTCCAGAAATAGCCCTGTGATCCACCCTGTTCTGTCCTCAAAGAAAAGGATATGGTGAGAAGTGCTCACAGACCAGCAAACAAGAGTGGCTGCATATAGAGAGCTAGTCTTTGACATGGCGTGATTACCTATACCTTTAAATTAAAATAGGAAATAGAGTTGGCCAACAATGGAGTTGACATATGTTTAACCACTCCACGGCAAGAGAACGAAGCCTTGCTGCATGACTCTTCTAAGAACTGGAATTCCACATACTCTCAGGGCATCTTGCATTATTAAATGGAACACAGAAGCAGTCTGGCATTGAGGCAAGAGCATGTGCACTCTGATCTGCCCACACCTTAGATTAAGGATACAAAGCTTTTGACATGTTTAACAGATGTAAACCAGTCAATGTGATGACGTAAGAGCCAGTGTTTAAGATGGCTGTTTTTCTTTCCAATTCAGGTGGATAAGCTCCCCAATGGTTTAAGTTGATGCAGGACATTCTAAAACTGGCATCTATAGTGACTCTGGTCATTATTGTATAAAGAAACTAATGAGATGACATGACATTGTTGTGAAGAGGTGTTATGGAAATAAAGCTAAATTGAATTGAAAACTTGCCAGAGTAGCTCAAACATTTAATTACAATTTAAAAATTAATTTACTTAGTTCATGTTTTAAACACCAAAGTTAAAACCGTTTGATATATATATAAGTAGCATACACAAGAGCACACAGTAAGTGTTCCAACCTATCAGTAGTTTCCATCCTTGAGAACAAAATATCTTGGTGTGTGGCTGCCAGCAGCATGGCCTCAGGGCCAAGTGATACCATTTCAAGGTAAAATCCTACAAAAACATACTTACCCATTTATTATTCCTATCAGAATAAAAAAAAACACAACTCACATTTTATGGAATGCAAAGATTATTCTGCATTTTGAAGCACTGTGTGCCCATTTCATTTTCTAGATTTCTTTGACCTGTTGAACTACCTAAGGCTTTGTACACTCTGCAGGCAGAGATGACTTAAATCCAACCTTTTCCCCATATGTGACTGATGTCTGACCTGTTTTATTACAGTTTAAACAGCAAAAATCTGATTTTTTCAAATCAGACCCAGACCACTTTCACATATTGTATAAAATCAGATAAATATCAAATCTTTTTCAAAGCAACCTCAGTCATGTTGAATTTCATCCTAATGTCACATCATCGAAAAAGAGACCAACGTCATAATTCTGTGTTAGATGGGGCAGGAATCTAACCAACAGATATGCTGACAATGTGTTAGACAATGTTTTATCCCCTTTAAGAGCCAGCATTGGTGCGAGAGGGAAGGGAGTCTATCTGGACTGTTTTATTAGTCACAATCGAATCAGATAAAAACTGGGATAAAATGTGCAAAACTTAAGTTGTGTATGCAGTTTTATGCTGCGCGTGCGTCTCCAGACAGAACTTCGATATTGTTTTTTCTCTACAAATCCAACGCTTTTTTACACATTTACAAACTTGAATTTTTTGGGGGTGAAAATTCTTTTTGCAGGATAACAAAACTTGATTTACAAAAACAAACTGACATTATATGCAAACAATCACTAACAGCTGCAAAATCTTTATGATCATACATTTTCTAAGTGGCAGACAACAAGTAAACGTAACACATGAAAACAATCAGCACCTACAAATCTAAAGAAAAACACGTTTCATCAATAGGAAATGCTTTGTGTCCATCACCCCTCCTCCCACACACACAAGCACACACAAAAACAAAACAAGTTTTAAGGCTGTGTGGAGGATTATTTGCTCATAGACCTACTTTTCAGGGTAGTCGCATTAGTCCAAATATTCCGTGTGTCAATACAGCTTAAGCTTTCGTAGACCATCTAGATTAAATTTACTTCCATTAGCCTGTATCAGTTTGAAGTGTTATGTTTTTTTCCTAAATAATGTCAGGGGGGGATATTTGACCTTGGGTGCCATGTGATCAACAGCAAAATTACCATAACCTAAGTGATGAAAAAACTGTATTTGCTGGTCTTAAAACATGTCTAATAGTACACAAACTCAAATATTTGTATACTCATTACCATCAAACTACTGTGTACAGTAATGAATTTATATGTTATATCTTTTCACAGTGAAGCTGTGAGATTTGCAGCTGTGCTGACTGCGCAGGTTTGGTTGGCAAATTACAAGTGGCAACTAGCCAAATGCTTGTAGGTTGCAGAATTCACAAAAGGTCTCGTGTATCTGTAAAGGACGGTGACAGATTTTAAGTATAAAAATATGAAATACTAATACATCAAATTATAGTTTTGCATCTGACAAACAGAAATCAAAACAGCTGATGTTGAGTTGATTGACCTTGAGCGAGCAAGTCAGGGCTTCTCTGGCATTTCAAGCTGTCCATATTTCATTCTGGCTGCTTATGTGTTTCACCATCTATAGAAGTCAAAGCACACTGGCCAGCGTCCCATGAGCTATTTTAAGCAAACCTCCACACTCAGCCTCAGCAACGCTGTTCCTTCATAGTATGCCTGGCATATCCCTGTCTTTGAGAAGGAGTGCCAACTATAGAGAGGCACTGACACTACTAGTGTCCTTATTACAACTTTTTTTTTCCCTTGACAGGTGGATCAAATCTAAACTTTTATACTCTTGTAGGCTGTCACCACATTTAATTGCCATTTCATTTGTATTCATCAATGAGTCTAAACAAATCCTAAAAGGGTATTTGAAAATAAACAAATATATGCGTGATATAGCTCTCGTAAAAAACTGAACAGTGCAAATGAGCGTGGGAAAAAGAAAGATGGGAGTGGCATATCTGACCATGATGTACTACCATTTCGTTTATCTATAAGCACAAGTCCATGCAACAATTTAGCGAGAATAAGAAAAATTGTGGCTAATTTGTGCAAAGACACTGACTGATTTTTGTGCAAACGTAGGCCAGAGTTAAGACATACAACTTAAAAAGTCCTTGTTTTTTTTTTTTTTTTTTGGTTTCTAAGATGTTTTTATATTCCTACAACCACAAATTTCTGCTTAATGGCATTTGTATTTTTAATGGTTCAAGACTAAGCACAGCAGATCAGAGTGAGGTGAATAGTTGTGACATTGAAATGGGCTATGGAAAATATAACAAACTCACTCCCTTCACAGCTATCAATAAAAAAAAACGGGGACATTTATTTCCCTCAATTTTTGTGAACAGCTGCTGTTTTGAAAAATTATCATGTTTTAAAACTAAGTTGCACATAAGGACGGTGTGATGAAAACCACACTAAAAAGAAGAAAAAAAAAACCCTGTCTTTTGGTTTTTGCACTGGCTTGAGCAGTTCTTAAACAGGCAAAACCCGGCAGATACACATAGGAACAGCGTAACTGCGTAACCATTAATACTGTTATCATTCCACGTTCACAGATTGCAAAGAATTCTACAAAAGATAAAAGAACATTTTAAGCAGATTATGTGTTAAACCTCTAAGCTGATGATTTTGTTTTAACAGACTGTATCTCTAAAGTAGTTCTGTCTTGTGCTCTACTTCAACTCATTTTAAAGCTGAGACGTTAATTTGAATTTAACACCTGTGATAAAATCTTCTGTTCATCACCTACGTATGAAGCCATTTTTCATCTGCAAATGGTCAAATATCAAAAAGTGAGTTAATGAACCAGTTCTTATGCCATTGAAAGAATGGATTCGGGTGCAATCGATGTGCATCCATAAGGACCCTTAGTTTTCATTTAGCATTCTCGAGTCAGGAACAGTATTGATGCATGTTGTATCAAAATACAACACCATGCAAGACTTGTGAGAAACTGCCGGTCACCAAAGCTGGAGGCTGACAGAGCTGACAAGCTGTAACAGCTGCAATGTTCACTTCCTCCCCCATGAAAGTACAGCAAAGTATGACTGTTCTATTTTGAGCAACTTCCTAAAATAAAGATGCATTTATGATAACGTAATAGAATTCACAAAAAAAAAAAACTTGATGAAAGTGAGATGAAAAGAAAAAGCAATAATTAAGGGTTGCATTTTTCTATTGTTTCCATGGATCTAGGGGTGAAGTAAGTCAAAGTGAGTACTGTCTGCTTACTTCATGTACGGTAGTGAGAAAATCTACAGCAGATGCAAATGTAGACAGACATCAAATGCACAGTTACATTCATTTTCATTGATAGGGTGAATTCCCTGCTGCTGTACTCGCACAGTGTTCAAGCTATGAAAGCTATTTAAATCCCATGTAAATGCTGCTATCCCTGAATGTCAACCTGAAGCTCCTGTCCACACTGGCAAATTGTTTAAGTAACCAACAGTTTACAAGTACAACACAAATTCTCTTAATTTGTGCTTTTACCTTAATATTTAGTTGCTCTGTCCTAACGTCTCAATGTGGACAAAGTTAATAATGACTGTAAATCACAGTGAACTTCTCTCTTCCTGGTAATTACGTAACAGCTGATACCAGTTTAAGTCTGTTTTTTAAATCAAACAATGTAAACCTGTCATATTATTTACGGCTTTAAAGTCTTTCTGCAAGCAGTGGGGACATGAGAGGCCACACTGCTGTCTGCCAAAGAACACAGCAAGGTCTCTTTTTTCCCCCAACTATGGCAGGTGGTTCCTAAATATGCAGGATGTTGTGCAGTACAGATGGCATTTCCTTGTTGTGAAGGTCTTTGTTTTTTTAAAATTAAACATGACAATCTGGTCTCCGAAAGAGCCTGAAATTACCTTCAAATGTGTACAGCTTAAACCTGTTTCGAAAGAAAGTGTTAGAAAATGTGACATTTTCTTGTACTCACCTATAGTACCGAGATTGGAGGTACGTTGAACACACCGCTTTGGACACATGACTGGCTGAGCCAAAGTCTATCACCTTCACCCTATAGGGCTGCCTCACTGGGTCCACCAGCATTATGTTCTCTGGCTTCAGGTCTGCGTGAATCAGACCCATGCTCTTCAACTTCTTCAGAGCTGTAGCTACCTGCTGCAGTACAGGTCTGATCACTTTCAGGGGGAGTGGGCTGAACTTATTCTGCTTCAGGAAATCGTACAGGTTCTGCTCAAGCATCTCAAATACCAGGCAGGTGTGGCTGCGGTGCTGGAAGCATTCAAACGCTCGCACCAGGTTGTGCTCATCTGCATTCTCCCCGCTTAGACGAGCAAGGATGCCAACTTCGATTTGTCCCTGCCGTGCGTATGAAGGGTGGTTCTTCAGGATCTTCACAGCCACTACCTCACCTGTTCCCCTCTTCCAGCACTTTACTACTTGGCCGAATGTGCCACGTCCCAAAAAATCCAGCACTTCATAAGTATTCTTCATGGAACACAGGACCTCGTGTTGCACTACCTGATAGTCCCCATCCCCTCCTCCTGCCCCTCCAGCTGCACCTGCACCTCCATGCCCAACACCCTGTTTGGAGGGGCCCCCTGCAGTCCCAACAACGGCTGGTGCTGTCACGGCGGCATTCCCCACATTCGTTGTTTGCAACATGGCAGGCAACATTGACAGTTCCTCCACAATCTGCATGGTGCTCCCTCGGTTATCCAGCTCTTCACTTTTACGTTTCAGCCCGCATCGCTGAGAGCTGTCAGGTGAGTTCAGACCTCCACAGTTCTCTTTTCTGTCACCTTCCTCCTCTCCTCCTCCCTCAACTCCTCCACTGCAGCCCTCTCCCCTTCCCCCTCCTCCTGCCCCTGTTGCTCCACTGCTGCTTCCACTTGCTATGTCTGTTTGATGTTGCTGCTCCTTGCCCTGTGAGTGGACAGCCCCTAAATCTTGATGCGGCTGGGCCACAAGAGGGTCTGGTCCTCTTTTACTGGGCTGTTGTCTTTGTACACCACGCACAACTACTGTCTGCACTGGGTACTCCTGTCCTCCGCGTACTTTTAGGCCCACTGCCAAATCTGGGTTCACAAATGACTGGGCTTGTTTAGTTGGATGCACGATGCCAAGGGTTCTTCTGTTCAGATAAGTCCGCAGGTGTGTCCTCTCATGGTACGCACAGCTGCTGGGCTCAACTTTGAGTTTCTTCACACTGCTAAAGGCACTTGTCTGGGTTTGATAAATGTGTGGTGGGTAGACCAAGACTTGTGAGGCCATACCTGTGGAGAGTAAAAAAAAGCGACATGTATTAGATCCACAGAAATCAACTTTGGCTCTGCCATGTTAGATGAAATGCTGTCCATACATTAGAAATGCAAAATCAGAGTAAATTTAAAGTGGTGCCATTAAAAATTACTGCGTCATACAAAAACTATGTTGATGTTACATCATCAGTCAAAACCCAAAGAACAGCCCAACTATCCCAGGGTCTTTCCTGTCTTTGTTTGCTCAAGTTCAAAGGTATGTTTAAGTTACCAGAAGCCTCACTGAAAAGCAATAAGCAAACAGATCAAACTGAGCAGCGCCAAATAATTCATGATGTTAAGCATCATCTTATCTGCATCAACGGCTACTAGAAGGTGGCTGTAAACCTCTGTGGGACAATAATAAAGTATTTCTGGTGCTACTGAAGCAGCATTGGTTAATCGTACCATGAACCTATCACACACATCCTTTGGCACAACTAGAATGGAATAGATGAAGGATGGAGAACGGCATTGTGGAGGGTATAAGAGTATCTTTGCCATTCTACCCTTGCAATGGTAACCCTACTAACACATCCATATAGGAGATGAGAAACTTCTCAAATGCTTGCCTGACCTATTCCTCCCATTTCGATGCATCCTTCTGCAGGTATCTAGGCAACCAATGGATGAGCAATAGACAAACAGAGTAAAACAAAGTCTCAAAACATTATCAAGCCCACATGTCAAAGACATGGCTTATTCTTCTCTCCTCCCCTGTAATTTATGTATATGTGCATCTTGGAGGGAGGACAAAGCATTTTATGTGCAAGAAAACAACCTGGTCTTTTTCATTATTCTAAAACAGAGTTATAACTAACAAAAATAACAACAAATTTTATTACTATGGTTTTTTAAAGGTTACTGCTTCCTTTGAGTATGTTTTTTCAGATTGTGCATTACTATGCTGGAGCTTATGACCTACTTTATTTTGAAGCATATCTACAGATGCTCAAGCTGCTATGCTCAAGAGTATTCCATAATTTAATCAACATTTAATTTACAGAACAATGTTTGCTGCAAACAAAATTCCCTTACTGGAAAAAAAACACATTAAAAGTCTGCAACAGACATTCAAGTTAAGTTTGGCCTGTTAGTCACCCCAAAAGGTATCCTAAAATAAATGCCCCTGATGAAGAGCACACTTGTGTTATGATAATACTAATACCACAAACTATCCCTTTTGACTCTATTTCAAGCAGCAAGATAAGGTCAAGCCATTGTTTTGACAGCTCTTTGCACAATCACAGTTCATGTTACTACCTTTGCTGTTTAACAACACTTCCCCAAATCATCCAAAAACAGGACTTAGAAAGGCAATCATAAAGAAATACAAAAAGTAATTGTCCTGGCCATCAAATCTGAAAGCCAACCATCACAAATATCTTATATTTCACTTCGTAAAACTAAAAGATACTAATAATGATGTTCAAAATGAGTCTAAATGATGACCATGTTGCATGGACATTAGACTATGTCTCAAACTATTAAATCTGCTGATATTAGCGCTTTTCAAAATGTCCATTATTGGCTGTTGTTTTTTCAAATTAAATGCTAAATGTATTCTTTATTTCTCATGAAAGTAAATGTTGTTAAGTGTTAAGAGTCACACAGAATGATGTTTTTGCTGCGTTTGTCCACTAGAAGGAGCTATAACTCCATTCAACCCACTGTCCTTTCTGTAACACAGAGCAGCTACATTACAGCAGTGGGCGGAGCGAAGCCGGCAGGCTCGGTCATAACGACTGCTAAATTAATAACTACTCAGCAATTCTCCAGTTTTAGATTAATTCTTTTTATTGTGTGGAATTTGATGCAATCTAGCTGTTTCCCTATATGACGCTATTTTTTTAAATTGGCCGATCTCTGAAGAGCCTTGAGACGACATTGTCCTGAAATGGACACTATACAAATAAAGTTGAATCGAATTGAAATGCTGCATGCTTTGTTGTGTTGGTCATGCTTCCTGTTACACTGACAAAGTTGTGCTAATAGTGTCGCACAATGATACTAAGTGTGATCTGTGTGTGTGTTGCAGTCAGTTGGTTTAATCTTTAGTTCGAAGAATTTCTCGTCACAATAAGTGTTCTGTTTGTTCTATCTACCTAATCGGGTGCATTAGACCTTCTTTTATTACATACAGTCCTCTCAGCAAAAGAGACTTGCAGTTTGTAAGCAAAAACATCGCCATAGCTATGCTAACCTAGCATAGCACGGACAGCTTAAAAATTCTCCAGGTGAGAGAACAAAACAAGCGTTTATCACTCTGTCAGCTGCATGTTAAGGCACATGTTGTGAGGAGTGACGTGAATGCAGAGGGGAGGATGTTTATTCAGAGTAGGACTGTAAAGAGAAAATGATTAACAGTCTGTCTTCAACGTCATGATGTCAGTCAGTTTACTTTGTCAGAAAATACTAGAACATGACGCAGCATCAGAGGGCTGTATCAATGTTTTTCCCAGTAACTTCACTTATTATGTTGCTTATATGCAGCATACACCTATGGTCTAAATAAAAATCTATTCATTAGTACAGCTTTATCCAGAGGTTTCATGCTTTGTTAAATGTTTTTGTCCTTGAAATTTCCTCTCCTGTAAAGTCCAACAAGTAGGCCCCTACAGGACAAGATATTAATTAGTAAGACATTCAATTTGTAATTCATATCTTTATTGTTTTAAGTTGTAAGTTTTTTTTTAAAAAAATCTGCCTTTAAAACATCCATATCAACTTTATAGTCTAACTCATTTTATCACCATTTCTGTCAAAGGCTAGCTGATCATGAAAGCAGGCTGTTGGATGTGTTGTTGTCTTGGCGTGTCACTCCATTAGGTTGCACTGCTTTATTTTTAAAATCTAAATGAAATCCAGTGTGGTATTTATGTGTTATTGGCTCCTGTGCAGCTAAGATAATGAAATACATCTTGAATTAGTGGAAATAAAACACCCAGCTTTAGTTCTACTTCATTTTGAAGCTGTTCCTATTTCATTTGAACAACACCAGGGGTTAATGTTCAGCAGTGGATCACTACCCCACTACTGCACTAAACACTACGGTGCTGTCCCTGTGTCTCGTGAACCTGATCTCTCATGCTTATTCAATAAAGCCCTTTCATTTTCCAAAGCATGTGATTTCATGTTATGTGAGCACTGAATTTCGGTTATTTGGCAATTTTCTCTTTAAAATGAACTACTCTTCACAATGTATGTGCATTAAAAAATTGATTGTACACTACTAGTCCAAAGTTTGGACACGCTTTCCCATAGGATTTATTGGCAAAGTGTCTCCAAACTTTTGACTGGTAGTATACTTTTTTTAATTGCTGTTAAAGCAAAAATGAAAGAGTTTCGGGTGGAGTTTCATGATAAACATAGCTTATTCTCATGCTCTCAAAATGACAACTGAAAGTTACAACTGTATGAAAAAATATTCCTACTTTTCATGGTGGCACATGGCACTAGAATATTACCTATTCAAACTAAAAACATGGCAGATTTATGAAATTTGATGTCCACGGTTATGGGAGATTTCAGATGTTACTTTATTCACCTTATTAATGTGTTAATCATTTACGTGTGAGTGAATACTGGGCCACAGCGTCATGCTGCATGTCACATTAACACGTCAGAATGCATCATTTAATCTTGTACCATTTGTGTTTCAGAACAACCAGACCTCAATGATTACTCAGTACATGATATGTGTCTTATATCTGGACATGGTTCCTATTTGTTGGTGACAACAGTGTCTGCGTTCTGTGACCCACTCGGAGCCTTTAAATGAAGATGCTCCCAAGTGACTGGTCAGAATTTGCTCCAGACTTCTGCTCTGTTAGATCTTTGGACCAAATCCTCCTGAATTGCATTTCTGTATTTATCTTTATGTTTTTCATATTCTTTTGATTGTTTTACTTTTTGTTAATAAACTTTGTTAATCATTTTTCACTTAAGAACCAGACTCCTCATCTTTGGGCATCTAAATGTTCCGTTACACCATCTTATGCTGCTGTTCATATCTCCTAAAGTAATTGTATGATTGAAATAAATGCACTTAAGAAAAACTACATATGTTTTAAAGTTCAAGCGAACTGATAACTAACCAGTTATTACATTTAGAGTATGGTTGCGTCTCGCTACATTTTTTTTCTTCAGTTTTTCTTCCACTTCAACCAAAATTAAAAAAATAACACTCAAAGGTGTCCCACTGTGCCATGTCACATGTCGTTTATTCACCAGGAAAATATTCAAATAAAGATGTGAAAAAATACTGGTAGTATCAGACACGGTGAAAAATGACCATGTATCTCTCCAAAACCAGAATGAATGTATGTTGCATCAGTTATTCAGTCCTAGTGTCCTCATACGAAGACATCACATATTTGGTTGTCTGCATCATAATACTAAATTTTCTCTAACTGGAACAAGTTTAACACTTGCCATGCCATGTGGTGTTGTCAAAAGAGCAACTGTTTTTCGGCTGAAAATTACATTTATATCTACATTATATATAATAATATCTGTATGAACATAATATGTATCATAGTAAATCATGTTATCAGTTCAAAATAAAACAATGTTGTCCTGTTATGGTGGTCTCATGAAGATTCAAACTCTGTTTTGTTTACAGACTCATTTCTGTGGGCATAATTTCAGGATGACATCACATTGAAAGTCTTGTCTGCCACAATGACAGACAGATGACCAGCAAGTGCTCCAAACAACAGGCGAAACCAAAGAAAACACACACATAATCACAGAAAAACAAAAGGTTTAGCCATGCAAACTGGGAAAGTACTGAGCAGGTAGGAATTCCTCTAATTTGATCACTTTACCTATAAAAAAAAACCAAAAGAAAAATGTACTTTTTTCTGAAGAACAGGAACTCCAAAATTATTCACACAGTAGTAATAACTGCCTGTATGAAACCTTTTACCTAAATGAAAAAGATATCTAATTTATTGATTTCTTTTTAATTTAACCTTTAGGCAAATGTGTGAGATAAAATTATCCCTTTTACGAGCATAATTAAACAAACCACTTGAGTTACGTTGTTCATTTAGGGTACATAAAGATAAAAACAACATATTATCATGAGAATTAATACTAATGAACTTAGCAGTTATTCAAACAGACAACTTGTCGCCGTGACAACGCTTGGATGTTCGTGGCACTTATGTTAATTACCATCAACACGACGAACACATTCAGGACAAAAACTGACCAGCAATAAAGGAAGTCCAGACTGAAATAACCACGTACGAAGACAATGTTGAAACAGGTAACAACAGCTAAACCGTCGCTTGCTAAGTTTATAGCTAAGTTGTGACTTAGTAATACGTCACATTTAAACTATCATGTTAAAGGTTTAGCTTAGCAGACAACGCAATAAACACCTTTCAGTTAGCAACTTACCTTCACATAGAGTCACTTTAAGTATAATCCAGGGCTTCTCTGAACATGTTATGGACTCATAAATCCATACCATGCACAGTTCGCCTGCATTGCTGCCATCTTGTCCTAGACGACAGGAAGGGAGAGCTCGCTCTCGATAACGCCACCATCTCCCACATTTCAAACATTAAATAACTCTTGCATATGAGCCTCCAGGAACACCACACCAAACCCGGCTTGTAGATACGCACTTCACATTCGCATCCCTCCTCTTTGGGCGTCGTTGCCCATCTCTGAAAGGGTGGCCGTTACCCCTGTCTAGACGTGCGGTCCCGCGGCCCTGCCAGCCTCTAACATGTCCCTTTTTCTCTAGCAACTGGAAGCAAATGTTTGTGAACTGACGGCATCTCTCAGACCACAATAATCTATCACAGAGCAAATCCTTCGAGCAAAAATAGGGATTCAAACGTTGACTAATTATTACACAGTGAGGTACCATCCCAGGCCAACAAATTATTATTATTAATAAAATATTTTTTTATTTTAACTAAATTAAATATCACTAACAAACAAACAAAAATAATATGTAAAGTAACAAGTCACATTACATATAGAGAAATTACACACACATATATACATATAGTGTACAAGAATAATAAAAAACTAATTTCAAATTCTATTCTAGTAGTTTGTCTCTGTGATTTATTCAGTTGAATACAAGTTAGTAGGATTTGCAAATCATTGTATGCTGTTATTATATTTGTTTTGAAGAATTTCAATGGAGTTGTAATTTTATACACATATATCAACTAATTAAGAACTAAATATTTTGTATGGATTAAGTCACCTGCAAACTTCAATGAAAAAATTATTGTAAAAATCCCACCGAAAGTTTGCAGGTTAAAAATAAACTTTTAACGACTTTTTTTATTTAAAAGATTATGCATATATGTGTATTTCAATAACTTTGCAATGGTGTAAAGACCATAATGTATGTTTTGTGATTTGCCTCAACACATGCTGACACACATAACTTTGTCCCAAAAACAGTAGTTGGGCTTCTTCCACTCCTGACCTGCTTTATTCCTCAGCATGTCTAATCAGTAGTGACTTATTGGGGAAGTAAGTAATTGTGTACAAGCTGAAATCTGTTGCTCAGACAGCAGGAAGGCACCCAGCTGACCAAAAAGCTGCTTATAAGTCCCTGTTGTCTGGGTGACCAGCTGTAACCTAATCCACAAAAAGGCATTTGTCTTTGTTTTATCTGTCTCCACCCCAGACAGTAAACCACTGGTTCTGGCCTACTAGTAAACAGGTGTGAACATCTTTTGTCTTACATGACTTATCATAAGTAAACACAGCTGAGGTAGCGTGGGAACATTGTTTGGGAAACATGAATACAGGACCTACAAGTTGTTTGTACAATTTTGAAATGGTGGCACCATTCTCAAGTGTTTAATCCATTATCATGATCACACGGGATACATAAAAAGTTTTAATAAATATCCATTTTATTAATGTTTTCTTTTCTTTTTTTTAGTTGAGACAAATAACTACTCTGTGGTCTTTTGCTCTGGTCTGTTTGGGCGGCTGTACAGATGGAAGCGCGCTCTTGGTGGCTGTCTTTTGCCGCCCCCTATAGGCCAGAGAGCCCACCAGCATTGTTACACGGAAAATTAGCCATTGTTGTGCTACTGCATATTAGGGGAAAACATTTTTGCAACAACAAATTATCACATTACCTGGATATATATGCGCTTTAACATATAAAGATTATATTCACATAATATTTGACACATTTCATTCTTTTCTTTGTACAACAGATGAGATAAGGATGGCAGGTTCTAGAGACCTATGATAAAGCGGTATAATTTAGATGTCTATCTCTAAGCCAGGCAAATAAATCGATAGAAATAATAAAAAGACAAATAAATACATAAACCCACTGCCGAGAATGTACAAAACGTGATCTTCCAATTGTAAGTGTGTAAATCACAGATCATTTGCAATGTCAGCTTCCAAATTTTAGTCAGTTTGATCATTTCTGTTGGTACGGAAGCCGAGAGCGGTCGTACTTTTCTCATACTTTTTTTCAGTGGTTTTCTCGTGATAACGGGATAATTTATCT
>JBAMHX010000001.1:19560775-19576062 GCA_037177515.1 Pseudomugil tenellus
TCTCCTACACTCATTAAATAATACAAAAGAAATATTCAGATAATCTGTATTGATCTCAGTAGGCAGGAGATGAGGTTGAAAACTGATCAACTCCAATGATTCAGTGAATCCCTGCATGGCTTCAGAAACACCTCAATTCCTTTATGAGTACAGATTATCACTGAACCAAAGATTTTACTTCTAGAATGGAAATGTAACGTATGCACACAGAACATAGTGATACTATAATTTGCTCTGTGTTGACTTACGGACTGAAAAGTGGAAAACTGTATGTGCACTGGCGAATTAAACATTTGAAATGCTTTGTGAAAACAGACATCAGTCCTGATCAAAACACTGATACACAATCATCTTTGTTTCAATTATGATTTTAAAAGATAGTTTTGATTCAGAATTTGAGGTTTATGGGAAAATGTAAAAATATTGAGCTTTCAAACCCACATCAGGTCTTCTCAGTTCCCAGGAGCATGGAGGTCATGCAAAACAGTTATAAACATAAACTTGTACATGTTTATTTCAATATTTGTTAATGTATAAGTTCAATATGTTTAGCATTTGTGTTTGTACATTTTAATGAACATTATTTATCAGTGCATTCAGCTTTTATATGTGTTTACATATAATTATTATGCTCGCCAGGACTTGCTTGCAAAAGAAATCTTCCACCCACCTTTGCTGCTTTAAATGTTGACATTTGTTTGCATCAAGCCATTTTTGTGTCTTCATAAGAATAGAAACATGTTGGATGTGACGCGACACACATCACATCACACTGACAAAAACACTATCTGGTCTGTTTATTGGTGTGTTGCACCTGAACACATGAGACAATGTGAAATGATGGAGGGAGGATACTTCCTCCTGTATGACATACAAACTCCGGGAGTCTGGTTACACTGTGATCCACTGTGCAGTTCTTCAGCTTCTGCTTTCAAACACTTTAAAACGCTCTGTCTCCATCTACTGGAAAGAAATGTTGGACTGAACAGTATCAAGGCTAGACTGAGTTCAGAGGGAAAAAGGAGACAACCAAAATAGCTGAGCGAGGCCCAAATTTATTTATTTTGCGCCCCAGAATTTGGCACTTTTTCGGTGATGGCGGATAAATCAGTAAAACGAAGGCCTTGGTGATGCGTCTTCTTTTTAGATTTCCGCGTTTTGTTGAATTTCTTCCACATCACAGCCGCTGACAGCAGCAGCCAGACGCAGGAGTCCTGCTGTCCCGTGGAATTAAAACGGAAGCGAGACGCATGGAACATGGCTGCTATGAGGACTTTAACCGCGGCGGGTCTGGTTTTGGCATTTTGCGCTTTGGGACTCATAGCTGTGGCCATCAGCACCGACAACTGGTACGAAACTGACGCGAGGCGGCATCGGGAGCGTTGCAAGAATTACTCAAACAAAAGAAATGATCCCGGCTACATTTACATCTCCAGCAACAACCTTCCTCTTCGCATGCTGCCCAAAGAGAAAAACGTAGAGAGGAAAGGCTCCAGCGTGAGCGGCGAAACGCTGCTGCGCGCAAAGCGGCACTTCTTGCCTCCTGCCCCGGCCATGGAGTCCCTCTGCAGTCGGCATTTTAACTCCACCATCACCGGACTGTGGAGAAAGTGCCACCGAGAGGGATTTGACCTGGAGACGGAGGATTTAATCTTCAAAGGTTTGCTTCTGGGCATCATATTTTGTGTGTAAAGGTGTTTGTTTATTACGTTTGTGTTGTGTGTGTGAAGCGCCTTCGGTAAATACTTTGTGTACCAATGCGCTATCCAAGGTGCTGATGCTGCGCACAGACCCCCAAGGCCTACGCAGTACAGCACGTAGTACAGTTACATCGCAATCCACTTGCTGTTTTTTTCCCCACTGCAACATATTTATTTATTTTCCAGCACATAAGGGCGAGGTATAGTAACAGAAAACAGAAATGCGTACAATAAGCTACTCTACAACAGTGTGGGTGGATGGGTGGGTGGTGGTGGAAGAGGGTTGGGTGCTTTATTTGGGAGGGGGTGGCAGCAGAGCCCCGTAATATCCTCTTCATCTCATCTCGGTGCTAATGCGAGACATCCTCTTTGTGTTGTTTACATCCACAGGATTGGTTCCGCGCTGCACACCAATAAAATACTACTACTCATCGTCAGTTCTCCCCAGAAACCTGCCAATCAACCTGACCAAAACTATCAGGCAAGATGAGTGGCACGCGCTTCGTGAGTTTATTTATTTATTTCTCCCTCCTAATCTCCTGAATTAGTGCAAAGAAACGTGGCTCCAGACGGTCTGTTTTGTGCGCTTTGCAGACCTCCAGAGGATGACTGCCAGCTTCATTGGCATGGCTATATCCATCATCCTATTCGGCTGGATCATAGGCGTGCTTGGCTGCTGTCAGGAGCATGATCTGATGCAGTATGTGGCTGGACTCCTCTTCCTCATGGGAGGTAAGATACTTTACGTAAAGCGCATTAACGCGACTCACCACAAGGGGGCAGTGTGGTCTTTGTTAGGCAGAGTGGTGTAATGATGCATCAGAGGGGGGTGAGATTGTACTGCTGTCATGTCTGACCTGTGTTGTGCTTTCTTTCCATCAGGGACCTGCTGTATAATCTCCCTGTGCACATGTGTGGCCGGAATCAACTTTGAACTGTCTCGCTATCCTCGCTACATGTTTGGAATACCAGAGGACATCAGTCACGGGTATGGGTGGTCCATGTTTTGTGCGTGGGGTGGATTGGGTCTTACATTGCTGGCTGGCTTCCTGTGCACACTCGCTCCTTCCCTCTACCCTCCCCACACCCCCGTGGTGCACAAGCCAAGACAGGAAAATGGCTGTGTGTGACAGACCCCTGTCTCATTCCAAAGACAGTGACAAGCCTTGTCTCAGAGACAGACATCCAGAGACTCAAAGCAGAGGGCGCTTTCACACAGCTTGGCACGGAGAAAGCACAGGATGCTGGCTACCACTCACACGAAAATAATGAAGAGGTGACGTTTGACTGGATTTCAGTTCCTCTGGTGCTTTTTTTCCCGTCCCCTCTTCATGAATGAACTTTTCAGTGTCATTGCTTGATCTCCGACAAGACCATGATACTTTATTCATGTGAAATCTGCCAGTTTAAGAAGAAAAAAGAGAAAAACAAATACTGGCTTCAGATCAATAGCACAACTTTGAAATAAACTGTATTGAAGATAAAAATTATGGATGTGTATCATCACATTTCAAAGGGCAACTGTGTATCATTATGTATCCATTCTAAACAAAATATGTACATGTACTTTTGGAATTGTATGTATGCAGATGCATTTGTGTTTATTCAAGGAAAAAAATGAGCATTACGACCAAACTGTGTTTGAAGCAAATGTTTTGTTGTTCTTGAGGTCTAACTCCCATCAACATATTTTTGAAAAATAAAACAGCCATGCAAAACGAACGTTCTTTTGTGAGAAACCTTAAACAGACATCATATAAATGTGTTTACAACTGTGCATTGACGAGCAGAAAGGCCTGCCAACAGGCTGAAAACGTTTACAACATTATAAAACTGCAGCTGAATATATCTCTGTTGGAGTTACAAGGATGCGTTTAAAGGCCTCTTTTTTATTCAACCACCCCTGAGCGCTTACTTGTGCAAATGTCAGCAGCATAAATGTGAGTCAGTGACCAAAACCCACTGACGAAACTGACCAAAATAAAACAAAGAGTAAGGTAACCATCTACTGTGAATTAAAATGAAACAAAATGTGCTTTTACACAAATTGGGGACAAATAAAACATGATATCCAGACTCCTGCTAGAACAATGATTCTTTATGCATGCTCTACAGAACGTCTCCACTTTTCATTCACAACCAGCCACACAGAGGTGGAATTACTTCCTACTGGTTTTATGGGGGCAAACTGTTTCTTTGACAATATATAATCTTTATTCATTTTCTGAATATTTCTTTCTTCCAATGATTTCCTCTAGTGTATTGCCATGATGACATCTGTTATGTTCATGGAGTTACATGAAGGCAGCTGATGTTGGATGAATATTGTCTAATGTTTACAAAAAATAATGTGATACCATGACATGGTTCATGCTTTTTTTAAACTAAACATTTTTAAACTATTCACTTATTTTGATAAGAAAAATCTGAACTCAAAGAATTGTAGTCTTAGTACAAAGCAGAAGTGATTCACTAACACAAATTATTCATATGGTTTCATCATCATCTTCATAAAGAACTCAGTCATTACATGCAAACAAGTGAACTAAACCCCTTAAATGAATTGACATATCCCATGTGGAAAAAAAAGCTTATTTTACAAAGTACTGTTTAGTAAAAAGACCTCCTCCTGCATCTACAGAATGGATGTCCGCATCATTTAACATTGTAGGTGATGCTCCTGGATAGTTTCTGGCTTAAAGTGCATAAAAAGTCATGACCTCAAAGTACGTTTTACATATGAAACAGAAATTCTGCAAAGTAAGCAGCACTGTATTTTTGCAAGTCTGTAAGCATATTTACTGAAATACTTTATGTCGGAGCCGATGCAACAACCAAATAACCCTGTCTCCACATCTAGAGGGTGCCTCAGATCCTTGTGGGTTGGGTGAAAAACACAGTTAGTCATGGTTTAAAATTAACACCAGAGCATCAAATGAACAGAGTTTCCACGCGGTTTAAGGAGAAATTAGCCTGTTTTGTTTAATCTCTGTTTTGGATATATATATATATCTATATATATATCTATATATATATATATCTTTAAACACAATATTTTTAATCTTAAATATAAGGTGGATATAAAAAGCAATAACACAGCAAGCAGACAATCATGCTGCCTGCTGTATTGCTAGACAAGGCAAGTAAAAAAAAAACAAAAAAAAAACTTGAATATAAAGGGAAATTGTGAAAAATCCTTTGTGCTTTTCAGGTGTAAAATTTAAGGTGACATAGTCCCATAATATTATTTTTTTTTCTTTTCAGGACATGAATAATTCAAAGCTGTTCAGTGACGAGGCAGCGAACATCTACGAACGTGCCATTGGGACTCTTCTAAAAAAGAACATGCTTCTCTACTTTGCATTTGCTGATTATGAAGAAGTGAGTGTTAACACATTCAGCACGAACCGACAACTAAGAGACATGAAGAACTTTTTAGCACATTCTCTTTTTCTTCCATCACAGAGTCGCATGAAGTACGAGAAAGTCCACAGCATATATAACAAGCTGCTTGCCATAGAGGACATTGATCCCACACTGGTGTACATCCAGTACATGAAGTTTGCCCGCAGGGCAGAGGGCATAAAATCGGGTCGCACCATCTTCAAAAAGGCGCGAGAAGATCTACGCACACGTCACCATGTGTACGTGTCAGCAGCGCTGATGGAATATTACTGCAGCAAAGTAAGACACACAGGGTGCTCATCACATCATCACAGGTCTCCACATAAAAAAAAACTTTTTTTTTCCTTTAATAGGATAAATCGGTGGCCTTCAAGATTTTCGAGCTTGGTTTGAAGAAATATGGTGACATTCCGGAGTACATACTTGCATACATTGATTACCTCTCACACCTTAATGGTATGTAACAATAGTATTGTACAAAATATCATGAAAATATTAAACAAAATATTCTTAGTTACTTCTATTGCTTGTGTTAAATGTATTGCTGTTTTTCTTTTCTACATTTTCCCCTGGCCTTTCTCTCATCAGAGGATAACAACACCAGGGTTTTGTTTGAGCGTGTCCTCACCTCGGGAAGCTTATCTCCAGAAAAGTCAGGGTAATGTCAAGCACCTGTTTAGCTGAATAAAGCTGTGTCTGATCAGGCTTGCAAACTTAAATGAGTGCTTTCTTTTCATTCTTCAGTGAGATCTGGGCTCGGTTTCTTGCCTTTGAGAGTAACATAGGAGACCTGGCCAGTATTCTGAAAGTAGAGCGCCGGCGTTTCACTGCATTCAAGGATGAATACGAGGGCAAAGAAACAGCCCTGCTTGTAGATAGATACAAGTTCATGGACCTGTATCCCTGCTCCAACAGTGAACTCAAAGCCCTGGGATACAAGGTGTGTATTTGCTCTTCTGGAGATAAAACAGTTAGTTTTTTTCAGCTGACACAGGCTTATTATTTTAACTCTCTATCTTCTGGGGGTTTGTAGGATGTGTCTCGTGCCAAACTGGCAGCACTACTTCCAGAGACCGTGGTAGCACCCTCTGTGCCTACACTAAAGGACGAGGTTGACCGTAAGCCTGAGTACCCCAAACCAGACACCAATCAGATGATCCCCTTCCAGCCACGTCACCTTGCCCGTATGTAATCCTTAGCCGCGTACCCACTATGTCATAACCAGTCTTGCGAGATGAATTTTAGTATGATGGACTGTTTTTTGTTGCGTCTGTCTTTCAACTCTTGTCACATCCTGATAGATCTTATAGATAATAAAGAGATTAATCATTGATTTTGTGCTTTTGTGTGTTTCCTGTACAGCTCCAGGTTTACACCCTGTCCCTGGTGGAGTGTTCCCAGTTCCCCCCGCTGCTGTTGTTCTTATGAAGCTGCTCCCTCCGCCTACGTGCTTTACTGTAAGTAACAGCAGCTTAATACTATCAAGATAATATTTACTGGTACTGCTTTGAAGACGTAAGTAGCAGAGTTTTTTGTTCCCATTAGCAAGGATTCACAAAGAAATGTTTTTTGTTGCAGGGTCCTTTTGTTCAAGTGGATGAGCTCATGGAAACTTTCAGGAGATGCATACTTCCTGAAAGTAAGACACTTTAAATTGATCCATAACTGTTTGTTATAGCAGTGCAATGAAAATGCAACAGTGACCAGATAGTCCATCCTCAGTTGGACACTCTTAACGCCATTTCAAGCAAATGTTGTCAAACAATTGGTAACTGTGTCCTTTGTTTATAGCTGTTGATGCTGCTGTAGAGTTGATCACTGGCAGACAGCCGGACGCAGGAGGGGAGGGCAATGGATCCATGGAGAACCACGCCATTGCCAAGTCGCTCAAGCGGCCAAATGCAGATTCAGACGAGGAGGATGACAAAGGAGCTGTGGCTCCACCCATACACGACATCTACCGATCACGCCAACAGAAGAGGATTCGATAAGCTAAAATACAGAGAACCCTTCAGAATGTAATCTTAACAGGTGGTCATATAGGATAAATGTACACGTCAACATGGCAGATTATATTTCACAAACAGACAAACACACATACAGTATGCACATGAGTGTCTTTGTGGCTTTGGTTTTGTCAGCAGTTTTTAAAGACTGACCATCATATTGTACAAAATTTTTAATTCAACCGTGGACTTTGACACTCATCTCAGTTTTTTGTTGGCCTTATGTTCAAAGGATGGAAAGTGGAAGAAAGCTCTTTTTTTTTTTAGATAACTGGAGGAAACGGCGTTCCTTTCAATAAAAAGTAAAAAAAAAAAACTAAAGGAAAACGGCGTTTTCTATTTTTTTAATTATTTTTTTTAAAATTGTACAAATTTATTTGCATACTTTGGGGTAGAAGACAACATTTGATCACTTTTCTGTTTATATCTTATTTGTGTGCTGCAAGGCTCCCAGCAGGGGGCGCTACTTAACATGGTTGAGAAGAATTAACCTGCAGCAAAATTTTACAACCTTTCTTTTATCTTAACCAACTCAAATATTTGCCAACGCTTGGATTTTACTTAAAATATGCCAGAATGAAAAATGAAACCTATTCGCCCTCACCAGGACATGATTCAGCTGAAGTTACCGACATAACAGCTGTTCTGGCTGTCCTCACCAATCGTTGCAGAGGACATAAAATGGCTCTTATTCCCAGTTGGCTTGTCCCCGTGTTACCATCAGGTACCTAAGGCTGTGCTTCCCAGCGCCGTCTATGAGGAACCATGTTATTTTATCAGATACTTTTATGGCAAAGTGTTTTCTTGAAAATGAAAACATGTTTAACAAAGTGGGTGTTTTGAATTTTGTAAGTTAAGAATGATAAACATTGGCACATGTAGTTGCTTGCTAGGCTATTCTCAGTGTCTTGGTGGTAGTTCCAAGCAACGGGTAACAGCTGGAAACAAGTCTAAACACAGCAAAGAGTTTTACGATTTTGCTTTTAAGCACTTTTTTGACACAAAAATCACAAATTCTTAGAAAACAAGTTTCTTTTTAATGAGAAACAGTGCTGGCTTTTCAAACAACTGTTTGATGTCACATTCACAAGTTTTATTTGTTCAAAGAATTTCCAGATGCATAAAACATTTTCACAAAAATGCCACTTTGGTCACTAAAAAGGAGTTAACAATTAATCTGTTTTATCTAGAAAAAAATGTGTATGTCACTGAAGATTGTACTTAAAAGTTTGCTTGACATACCAGATGCCAATTAGTCTGTCAGAACAGTTTGCACAATACACTGGTCTATTGTTAGTTCCAGTTAACATGGTGGTCTTCCATGTGAAGAGATGAAGCAGATGAAACCTGAAAACGCCACTAAAACATGGCAAACCTTTTCAGTCAAAAAACAAACAAAATGTTTTGTAGGTTTGCTGCAACCAGAGGGCATCTTACTGTATGTAAGAGCAAAACAAACTTTAAAATCAGTTTAATGATTCCTCGTACATTTTCTCAGCATATTAGTGTGCACATGAGAAGCGAGACCACATCTTTTTGTCACTAACACTGAAGCAGCTGCATGTGCATAAAAGAAAATGTCCATTAGCAAGCATTATCTTTGCTGCTCAGTATGTATCATATCACCAAGTTGCTGCGCAGCGTGAGATTTCATGATGAAGTGACATTCACATATAAACATAACTTTACATATCATGTTAGTGTCCTGCACTAAAAAAACATTAAATATGTATTTAAATATTGTAGCTTATTGAGAGTTTGCAACCAAACATCACAGTTGTGCGCAGTAGTCAAAAGGTTTTCTACATTATTTCAACATTAGCCGTTTGTTTCAACAACTTCCTTTTTTCTAGACTAATAAATATTACCGTAGCAACATGTTAACGGTGGATAATCTTTTTCCAAAGTACTGAACAAAAATCTCAGGATGACCTTTGTAAAACTGTCCCAGAAGCCGTCTCTTCTCTTTGTTTGATAGTTTTGGGTTCTCATGGACTGTCCGTAGCAACGATAGTAGCTCCTCTTTAGTAGCTTTCTTTGCATTTTCTGAACAAGCCTTTGCACTTACTCTTGTACAGTATGTTGACCCTGCAATAGAAAAAAAGATGGAGAAAGGACTGAGCTTTTCAGTCATAGAGAGCAGAAAAACAACTGAATGTGTCGTAAAAATGCTCCACAAACCTGTCATTACATCTGGATCCTTCCCATTCACTATGTTCATTATTCTGTCACTAACCATCTTGTGCAACGAGTCAGGAATCTGGTGGGGACAAAGCAAATTGAAATGTTAACTTTATGTCATATTTAAGCTCCAGTACTGGCATAAATACTATCCCAGTAGAAGAAATTATCATGGTTGCTTAGTTTGGGGTTGTTAAACTCGCATTGTACGACAAATCTAGTTTCATGAATATAACCTATATTTTGGTTAAGCTAATGAGTTAAATCTTTTGCAAACATGTTTATCATTTCCTGCTACAACTCTGGACACACTCAGTGGGAGTACTCACTTTGAAAAGATCACAGTGGTTGTCCATCATAAACAAAACCATCAAATCCACCTTTCCTTTGGGCAGCTTTCCGCTGTAGATTATGGCACTTGAGAAGGACCTTTTAACCGCCATCCTGTTCTCAATCTAAGAGAAGCATTTCAGGTTAGGAGTAATTCAATGCAAACACACCGAGTCTCTCATGTGTCGCATAAGAACTGACCTCTTTGTGGAGCTTCATCTCCTGCGGTTTCGCTGCAATAGCCATGAATCTGAGCAGCCTACGTAGCTCCTCTTTGCTGCGAGAGTCCTGCAGCTTCAGGCACAGCTGCAGCGCCTCTAGAGCTTGTTCCATTTTCCCATTGACTGAAGATAAACAGAACATGTTTTAGGAAATCAGCTCCTTAGCTTAACAAAAACAAAAAAAACAAAACATGCACACTGGAATGTCCAGTAGCTTCCATCTTACCAAGTAGCTCTGAAATGCCAGAATGGATATCAAAAACATGGTTGCTGAGCAGAGGCAGCTGTTGTGTGCTTCCATAATGCTTCACCAGAACCTGATAGAAGAGCTTCTTACATTGGACCAGATTGTCTGCACAGCCAGCCAAACCTCGACTGACCTCGACCACCAGTTCATCAGGCAGAAACTCAACACAGTCCACTGCCCCTGACATCCATTCATCAGCCCTGAAGGAGGGGGAAGTGAAAGGATTTCATTTTACATGTGCATGTTATTTTTGGTATTTTGCCTTCTTTTGATCGGAGTACTGGAGACACAAGCAGGAAATAAAGAGAGATGATGAGAGGGGTCCAGATGGCCAGGAGTTAAACCGCGGATGTGGCAGTTTTTTAGGAATGCCCCTTAATCTTCTTAAATCCCCTTTAACAAGGATTTCAAATACAGCCAACAACCTTTTATGGTTAAGGGTTTTGAATGAACAAAAACTTAGAAATACATTTCCAAGTATAATCATATCTACATGTTTAAACCATATTATGTGAGGAATTTTAATGTGATTATTAATATATGTAGAACAATAGTTGACACCCTCTTGGTAAAGCTCTTGCAATAAGAACTGAGTTGAGTAAATTAATATAAGTGGACACAAGAAAAACAGATTTGTTTGCATATTTCATCTACATACAGTACACGTTCTGAAACTGGGGGTCCAAGTTAATTTTAGTCCAGGTTCAGTGTAATGCTTTGTTTGTTTTTTTAAATCCCAGGGGGGCTAATTACAGCTCATGTAGGCCGGACCAGCAAAATAACTTAAACTTACTGTTAAAAAATGGACATTTACATAATAAAATCATTATTTCTATTCTATGATACCATTTCTACATTTTAAATGTTGTAGAGGACTTACTGTGCTTCACTGAAAGCCTTCAGAACCTCTCTGTCCAGGTAGCTTGAGCCATACAACAGGTCTGGTTCACTGTCCATGCCATTCAAGGGTGACAGTGATGTCGCCCCATTTTCTAACAAGCTCTCCAACAAAGGAAGTTCTATGAGTTGCAGCAATCTGGACACTGCCTGCTGGTGCAACACTTCATACAAACCTGTGAAACCAAAAAAGAAATTATTTTATTCCCCCCGTGTTTCCAATGAGCCTCATCAAACAAAAGGCTACCTACGCTCTTCTGAAAGGCCAAGGTTGATCATCTGAGGGGTGACGGTAGGGCTGAGGTTGAGGCTTCCTAACACATCCTCCAGTAATTTGTCTGTTTTTACAGGGGATTGGATGAAGTAGTTTGGCATCTCTTGTCTGCAAAAGCACAAAATAAGAACAAAATAGACTCATAAATAAGGTAGTGAATTACCAAAGCCCAACAATTTCTATTTATTGGGATTTAATCACACATTGATTCTGTTTGCATCATGTTAATCACATATTTCAAAATAAATAAAATACAATTTTTTATTTTTTCTGCATTGCATATTTTAAAATGTACAAAAAACCTTTTCTTTGATTGTTAGCATTTAGCCTGTGAAGCCTTGACTTAACCTCATGTTGCATGTCTCACCAAAGCCACCAAACCTGCTCTCAGGTGCAGACACTGACTCTGATGATTATCTCAGATCAAACAATAAGACACAATGAGACACTTTGAGAAAACAGCGAAGGAAGAGATTGCTGCAAATCAGCTAACTTGAACCCATAGTGCCATATTCTTATTATCTCTCGTTTTATGTCTCTTCATGAATTTTGTGTTTAATTTAGGTTGTTTTGTATCTTTTTTCTGACACTAGAAGCACAATTTCACTGGCCTGATCTCTGTAACCCCTTTCTAAACACGATCTTGGTATATTTAGTCACAAAATAAATGTTTTCGACTACACAGTCACATACAGGTAAAAGAGGGAAAGTAAAAAATTGAGAAATGACCTGAAAACGCATAAAAGCGTAGATAAATGACACTAAATCTAAACTATGCTGGATTTAGGATTATCTTTTGCTATCAAGGATAAAGGGGGTACAAAGCAAATTAGTACTGATAACAAGAGATGGTACAACATTAGTCCATACCTTTCCGATGATGGAGGGCAGCCACTCTTGTTACGGTTCACGTTTGGTGAGTCATAGCCGCTCTCAATGGTGGTCGTAGAGTGAGAGTTGGTGTTGATCAGCGCAGATGGGGAACTGTTTGCTGGACTTAAGAACCTGTACAAACTGCAACTACTGTCCTCGAAAGTGTCTTTCTTCTTTTCCTTCCCAAACACTTTAATGCCCACAGGCTCAAACACCCTTGAGTCCATGAGGGACTGACACAGACGGACAGCCTTGTGGCGGGGCACGGCCTCATCGCCAAAGAAACGGTTGAGTGTGATGTGTGTCAGCACCACGTCCACAGCCTCTGAACCCAGGAAGCAGTCATGGTAGAACTTCAGGTTGTGCCGTCGGCTCTTCACCTCCACATGAGTCTGAAGATTAGAAATGATGCTAGTCCAGATATAGGTGGCCCGGAAAGGTTTTCCAGCCATGCCTTGTTCTAATGGAAGGAAAAAAGATGGAAAAGGAGAAACACTTTCAAATTATCATGAAAACATGAGGAAAAACCTGTCTGAAGGCCCTACGAGCCATTTCTGGGACTGGATATGCAGTGAAGTAAACACACTTGTATCATCCATACAGTTGTATTAAAGTTTACAGCTAGTATCTATGTTAGGCTTTATTCTAGCCAGTTTTGTCTTCTTGTAATAGATGTGATGTAGAATTTTAAAGTGAAATGTGCTTTATCTGGAAGAGAAAGTACGACCTATCACTCTTAATAGAGTGTTGTTCCAAATATCCTCTTCTAAATCCAATTCCTCTCTAATCTTTGCAAGGTTTGTGACTTTAAGATAGGTTATGAAGTCATTTATTAATGAAATGAATCTTTTAGAGTTGATTGGGGTCCTAACTGGGTGCAATGGTAAGTGTAGGAAGTTGAAGTTCTTGGAAGTGGCAGGCTTAGATGTAACGTAATAGACTAGATAGAAGACACTAAACGTACGTGACTCGGCAAAACCTGCAAAAATAGAATTTATGTAAAATAATGATTGCCTTTGTCAAACGGTGAATCAGAATATAACCTTGCCTTGTGGGAAGCAGTGTTCTTGCAGTATGCATGGGAAAAATGCAGTCAAACGCAAAGTAATGTAAGTATTATTTTAGAGGTAGGTATGACTACTGGAGAATCTAAAGATAGAGATGGGCAGGCTGAAAGCAGTGCTTCATTGGCTCCCCGATTAGTCTCATTTATCTATTGCCAGTTCATTGTCATTTTATGTCATGTTGCCTCATTTCCCTGTTTGATGTTGTTACTAAAACCATATTGCTGCATCTCCCTCATCGGCCTGCATTTGGGTTCACGTCCTCCACAGGAGGTGACCAGGAGAAGAAAAGTAGAGAAACAACATGCAGCTTGAAAGAGGGATCAGTTTGTGTCAGGAGGTATAAAACCAATGCATGATGATTTTATGACTATTTACACCAAGTAATAGCAAATATTTTGAAAGAGCTACACCACCTTGGTTTTAATGCCTCTGTAATAATTCTGTGCTTATCAAGAGATTTGAAGAAGGATTTAGGGTGAATACACTGATACAGATTAGGGCTGAGTAATTAATTAAATTTAAATCTTAATTACAATCTGGGTTTTCAACAATCATAAAAATAAAATTGTTTCATTTTTTGCTCCTTCGCAATTCATTTTTTCAGTAGAAATTTAAGCAAGTTGTCTGTTTGCAACTGAATGTAACGCAACAAACCCAGATCCCAGAACTCAGCCACAAGCAGGACCAGCATCACATCGACTATCTGGAAGGCTCCTGTTAACCTTCAGAACTCTGCTGGGCCGACAGCGTCGGTACTTTGTGGAATATCTCAACATCTGATGCAGTAAATTGCTAACTGTAGCATAATGTTTGGGTGAACTAAGCTGAGCTCGGGGCATTTCTTTCCAGAAGGCTTTTAATCCAGCCGTTAAGTGTGGCGGGATCTTAACGGCTGGGAAATAAATTCATGTTATTAAAGTGAATGGATAATTTCAGTCAAAATAATTGTGATTATAAGTTTTGTTATAATCGAGCAGCTCTGATACAGATACACAGAATACAGAATACACTCCTACAGATACACTGTAATACTGTACATGTAGACTTTGCCTGCTAAGGATAGGTTGAGTAGTTTATATTTCTTTAGGCTTTATTTAGTTTTTCCAAATAGATGTTTTCTTATTTCTTACCGTAATATTAGTGCAAAGTGAACAGAGTAATATTCAGTCTTACTAAAGTTCAATTTGTTAAAAGAAAAAGGCCTACATTTTCTTAAAGCATGGTTTATAAGGGGAGCATTTACAAACAGGGTCTCGTGCATATATTAATATATCATCTGTGTACAGAGATACTCTATGCTGCATTTCTCTCCTGTGAATTCCACTAACTCATGGTAAGGTGTTGAGTGTGATGGATAAGGGCTCTATGGTCAAAGCAAACAGTAGTGGACTAATTGGGCAACCATGGCAAATACCCCTTGCCAGCTGGAAATATTGTGAGCGCTTAATGACAGAGACTTTAGGTGAGGCATACAAAAGTTTGATTCGTGCAGTAACATTAAGGTTACAACTGAATTTCTTCAAATGTGCAAATGAATATCCAAATTCTACCCTATTAAATGCTTTCACTCCATCCAATCAATGACCACCTTTGGTTATACTGCTCTGCATGCAGGAATGGAAATTTTATTTAAAAGCTAGAGGATGCGTAGAAAGGGATGACAGCAGTTTGGTCCGCAGATACTGCTTAATGCAGGGCTCTTCAATCCTGGTCCTCAAGGGCCGGTGTCCCTGCAGATTTTCCAGGTGTCCCTGCTGGAACACACCTGATTCAAATCAATGTATATTAAGCAAACATGTGCAGAGCTTGTCTGAGGTCAACTCAGGTGTGCCCCAGCAGGGACATTTGGAAAACATGCAGGACACCGGCCCTCGAGGACCAGGATTGAAGACCCCTGCCGTCAAGGGTGCAGATAGGATTTTGAAACTGGGGGTGACGAAGATGTGAGCAAATGATTTCAACTTAGTATGTGACTTTTGTGCAGTTTGGACTTTAACCAGAGTTCAAGTCATTACTGTCGTGATATACTGTGTGCTGCTCTCACAAGACAAGACGTATGTGTAGCTAGACAGCCAGCTAACACAAA
>JBAMHX010000001.1:19576162-19592451 GCA_037177515.1 Pseudomugil tenellus
GGGGGGGACGAATTGGGGTCACTGTGAATCTGGGGGGGACATGTCCCACCCGTCCCCAGTGCCATCTGCGCCCTTGCCTGCCGTAATGCATCGTTTGTAGGAGAAGGGCAAAAGCTTTGGATCAAATCTTTCGCCACTGTTTAGGAGGGAGACAGGTCAACGTGAGCCCCGTGCTGTACCATCTTTACAGCTTTCATTTTGGTGAAAGTCCACAGGAAAGAAGCAAAGGCCACAGAAGACAGAATCATTAAACATATCATGCAAGATTGTTGATAGTTTGACAATTTTTTTTAACTCCATGGGATACCCGTTAGGCCCTGCTGCCATGACATTTTTACTGTGTTTACTGCATTAATGATTTCTATGCAATTTAGCAAAAGCTCTGCATTAGTCATGTGCATTGCTGCTACCAAAAGGGGCTTAAAGGTCATTAAAAAAACGTTATATATCATATCAATCTTTTATCTCTGACGTACACAGGTTTAAATAAAACTACATGAATACTTCTTTACTTTGTGCTCAATATTTAATTTACCCTCATCTTTCTGTGTTTGGGAGATTTACTGTGAAGCTGAACAGCATTTATTTAGGTTTGTCCAGCGTCAAGCTTGGACACTATACTCAGAAATGTTTCTGCGTTTTTAACTGAAGGCATCCCGGCGTTCAGATTTTCCCACAACTTTTTTTTTATTCATAGTCACTGAAAAAATAGTTTTAAAGCATAGAAGAGGATGTTGTTAAAAGGTATAGTGAAGAGCATAAAAATAAAAACCTTAAAGGAGAAAAACAAAAACCCTTACACAGCTTTCTAAAACTTTTCTGAATTCTGTGATCTGTTTCCCAATAATTGACTTTCTGCGTTTGTTCTATTGCTTCAATACTTTCTCAAAAAGAAATGTTTGCTCTCCGTCTTTACCCAGAACACACTCCCTGTCCTCTGTGCAACATCATATAATCAGAACATGGGTTAAAGTTACAATATGTGGGTGCTCTAAATCAATGTGGGATAAGTAGACAAGCCCAAACAGTTTTCTGTGTTAGTGGTACACGCTATATCAACACGACTTCAACATTTTGAAATTCAAATGTGCCTCATATTTATACATGGTGCTAATGTTACGTTACTTTCTGCTACATTCAGTCGGAAAAGGACTTGGGAATGAAGACAATAAAAACATTGTGAGTCTTCTCTTACAGGACACTAATTTCTCCCTGCTGCTTTACTCAACACACATTCGCAAATCGCAAAAATGATCAGACGCAGACATGTCCAACATCCAATTATATCATTTGTCAGCATATCTCCCCTGTGCCTCTGCGTTTGATTCTTCTTTGCAATAGAAAAAAAACTTGTGTCATCCACCACAAGCTAGACTTGAAGGGGGGGAGCAGAGAGGGCCTTAGTGAGATGTTCGTGTGGCTTTCATCTCACAACAGGAAGCATTTAAAACCCATTGAGCAAATGTTAGGAAAGGATCTGAGAACCTTATTGAAGCCAGATGCCATAAATCAGAATCTGACAGCAACAACCACACTCTATGTTATTATAAAACAAGACGACAAATGTGATTACTGACCCATCTGCAAAACCTGAAGACAAAAGCGCCTACACTGCAGCAGTAAACAGATGTCCTGAACCCTCCTACAGACACACACACACACACACACACACACATTCTATAGATTGTAGTGGAAAGTGATTCGGTGGAGATCTGTTGATTAATTAGATAAATCTGTGTCAAACCACGATGCCCTTTGGGGGAAGAAATTGTCCCGAGAAGTGAATTTGCATATCAGGAAAGAACAACTGGGGTTGCAGCAGCTGTTCAAGAGAGAACATTTTGCAACAGTTTGGATGCATAATAGGAATCACAGACAATACAACAAGATGATCATTCAATCAATTAAAGACAAGCAAGTTGGAAAGATGACACAAACTGACTATAAAATGCTAAATATAATAGGATGAATGTAGTTTGTGATCAAGATAATCAGTGGAAGTGCATCTACAGTATCTAATTAAATGCTTGCTTTAGAATTAATGCAAGGCCATATGGAAGATGCCATCAGGGGTTTATTGGATTAGGAGCCACACTTTAAATCCGGGTTTGATCAAATTCCATTAACTGTATGTGTGCATGTGTGAGTGTAAGGGGTCAAGTATGGACCAAGGCAATCCTGGGACCTGGGCTGTGATTTGTCATCTCTGGTTCATTGCTACTAATGCCAGTTTGCATTGCTGAGGACAGCTGCCATCCATGTTGTGACTTTGCTACAATTCCTTAGAGAAAAAAGAATAAAATCCCAGCAGATAAAAGAGAGAAAGAGAGACAGAGAGAGAGGGGGGGGGGGGTGTCCTGCATTTGAGCCAAGAAAAAAAGTGCAGCCTGTGTTTGCACATAACATTGGAGGTAAATAATCACACAGGGAGCAGCGCGCCCAACACATGGGAGCACAGCAACACTCTCACACACACACACACACACAGTATGAACTGTGTGACACCGCAGAAGTAAGTTAGAAAGCAAGATTTGGTAAGTGTTGGCATCGAGCAAGCAAATGAGTCCAGGTGATGAAAACATCATCATCAGACCGGTAACAGCAGGTTCATAGCTTTCATTTCTCCAACAAGCTAAAACAAGTGGGATGAACTGATGCAGCTTCAGGGCACAACGCAAACCTCGGTGGGCTATTGGCCCATATGAATATGAATCCTCATGGCGCCCAACATGCAAACAGAATGACCCTGGTGTGCCTGTGTATTGAAACAAACATGACGCACAGAGTCTGCACCGAGCAAATGTCAAACAGGCCTGTTCTGTAAACTTAGACTGGACTTTAAAATGCTTAACTGCTCTGCAACGCTATTATGCTATAACCTCATTTATAATTCATATTTTTATGTATAAAATTTCCTTTTGAGGTCATTAAAGAACTTTTCATTCATTTAATTGACACGAATAAGCCTACTTTCAATAAACAAAAGCCAGTGGACAGATTTTGCCCCGTATACAACATTAATGGTATAACTTCATAAATATCCAACTCACGTGCGTAAAAGTCATCCATCTTTCTAAAAAATGAATAATCTATTTTCTATACAATCTAATTCACACTCGCAGATGTGCGCAAAGAGATATGATCAGGTTGTCAGAACAATTGCTTGTTAAACAACAATAAATGAAGTAACCCAACTCTTTTAGTAACAAAAAGAACTTCGGTGTGAGAAACAACACATCACTTGTTTCATCATTTAAAGGGATTGAATTACTTTTACCTGGTGTTCGGTGCGTAAAACTCTCCTCCAGTGTTGGTGAAGACAGCCATCCACACCATGTCCTCACTGTTCGGTTCAAAATGTGACGCACACGCAACTACAGTCAAGCTCGAAACCGTCCCCTCCCACTGCTCCCACTGCTCCCATTATTCATGGTCCAATCACTGACGTGTTAATGAAGCTATCGCTGTTGCCTTCTGGTTTACCAAAAGGCGCACTAACTTGTGTATTTAATCAACTGATTTCTTCGAATAAAAAACTATAAATGAGAAGAAGATAAGTGGTGGAATTGTGTCACTGTAGCATTTTACGTAAATCAGTTTCTTCCTTTGTATGGAAGTGTTTCTCAGTGCTGGCTGCTGACAGTATCCTTTACCTTTCTTCATATTTCTATTCTTTTAGTTTGTTTTCTTTTATATTATTAAATATTCACTTTAAAGAAAAATCTCTAGATTTCAGGAAGTTTTCACACAACCTTTTCACACACTGACACACCCTTTAAGCATATACAAGAAGGGAAAAACTAAAACTGGTCTGATAGGACCCAGAGAAGAGGAAGCTGTGCGACATAATGTGACTGAATAACAACGGAACAAGATGTATTTTTGGGGATAAATATAATTAACTTTTATTCTAAACACCTCATAGGTGGCTGCTTTTTTTAAAAACTGGCCCTGATGCTCTTTCACTTTGTTTTGCCATGTAGGCAGTGTGTCACTGACCAACCTACATTTCTTATAAATAAACACACACCTCCAGGGTAAACACTTGAGTTGCAGATTAGCAGGGACAGATTTCACAAAGTCAGGCACTAACCTGGTGCTTTCTTTCAAGAGGTGTAATCTGACAGTGGAAAAGCAGTAATATGACACTCTAAAGCCAATATAGCCATTCGCTGAAAGGGAGACCAAAAGGCTGACTCTTCTTATCACGAGACACTAGATTGGTGTAAGGGCTGAAGTATGTAAGTGGTGCAAACTGGTTCTTTTAATGTCTTCTTCACATGTTTGATGCAGAAGAAAAAAAGAAAGACAAGGCTTCTTTACTTCTGTTATGTAAATTTGTACTGGTCTGGATCTGAAACCAAAGCATAGATTTCAAGCCACTTGAATCAGAAAGTAAATAATAACAGATGGCAATGAGTTTCACATCTCAGGCAAAGCAAAGAACAACATATCTTCCTGTTGGACCGCTTTTGTTTCTTGTCATAACTCTACAGGGCTTGTCTACTCATTAAACAGATGACTGTTTTCTTGTCACCTACTTTTGGAAATGTATATTAGGCATCAGTATACCTGGGTGCAGGTGTTTTCATGTTTAACTTACACCTGGAACTAAAAAATAAATCTTTTTAATCTCCATTAACTTTGTTTTGATGTCCCGTGTTTAGTAGCCAGTTCTTACAGCTAAAGAACATTTTCACCAAAATTGAGAAAATACAAAACTAACTGGAAACGAACTCCTGCAGGGTTCATCACGCATTGCGTATCAACGCAGGGGGAAACGGGCTCAGCTCTTTCTGCAGCTAAACCCACACGTCACAGAGGAAATGAAATCTAAGGCTGTCTGAATGAGAAACATCTGAATGAGGGCCAAACTGGTTTTACAAGTGCTGCAATCTCATGTTCTGGTATTTTATAAACTTGTCTCAGTGCCTCAAGAGGGACACTTGTATGTCAATGCAGACAATAAGACTGTGAAGGAGTCATCAGCACATCAAATTCCAGCCAGTGAGGTCAGATCAGTATTTCCAGCACTGGTGCTCTCTATGTTCCCAGAAAACCTTGCGTGTTGCCCTTTTCTTCTCCTTCAAGCTTTTTTGGTCACTCAGTGCTAGTCAGGTGTTGTTTACAGTCAGGCTGATGACAAATTTTCTGAGGAATTTCTTTTCCAGGTTTTATGCAAAATGAGAATACAGACCGTAGAGGTTAATAATAAACCACAAAAGAAAGAAATGCCCACAGGTTTCATATTTCTTTTATCTGTTCTTCTTATAGGTTGGTAAATTAAATGAGTCTTAGCTCTTAGATAGATATAGTCAAATGGTTTTATAGGAATAAAATATTGCTTATTCCCAACCGGTTCTAAAATCTTTCCCCCAAACTGGAACCTGTTGCATGAGCAGCAAGTATGTTATTGCATGACTTATGAAGTACAAAACGTCCTCATCTTATTAATTCAAGTCCTAGTTAGAACATAAAGTTCCACAAGGGGACAGTTTAAAAAACCCATAAACGTTTGGTGATTTGCAGTTTAATGCAACAGATGCTCGTCCTGTTTCTGTGCCCTTCTCACATTCTCAAGCAGCCTCGAGGCCTTGCGGTCCATCTCCCACATATGGAACAATGCAGGGCATTAAAATTCGTATGCTTTTCATCTGGAGAGCAGACGTTCAGTATCTGTCCCTACCAGTTGCGTCCCTGCTGGAATCCCAAACGCCCGGCTGGAACGTCCACCGCCCCCAATCCTCTCCAGCTCTAAAGGACACAGGACAGTGGTTTCTTCTCAGTGCGGCTGCTGCATCACAGAGACACTTTTGTTTCGTGGCGATCACTGGTCTTATTCTTTTTTTTTTCATATTTTATTCAACAGCTCCAAGACCCTTTCAGACGACAGTCAGTCACCCTGTTGAAGTTGAATAGTTGGGTCATGAGAGTATTGTGGGCGAGCAGCATCGTCATGCTGTATGCAACTGAAATATGTGAGCCAATATTAACCTAACTGCAGCCGACAGGAGAAGTTCAACTTTACCTGACCCACGTGGACTATGCTACTTACGCAAAAATGAGAATTGTTGACCTCTGCTTCTGTTTTTAACCCTTTTATGCATAGAGTTCACTACACTGGACACTTATTTACAAGCTTAAATTTATATGAAGTCATGAATGGGAATGGTACATTTATAAACCGACCTCTTCAGTGGACTATATTAAGTCATCCATTACACTACCACTCACCAAAGAATATATTGTATAAATGAACATAAATGCATACATTGTTATAAAGTTTTCCTTAGTGATAAATAGAAAATGATACAGCCATTTATTAAAATAAAATATTTAGATAATATAGTTATGGAAATATATTATCTTTTATAAATATTTCATATAATACATTTACATAAATAAAAATACTTTATGGCATAAATTTTATTATTGCATGCATGAAAAACAACTCAGAATTTTCTCATTTCTAAATATACAAAGTGTGTTTTCTGTTTTTTTACAGATGATAGTGAGGGAAAAAGTTTTAAACTGTAAACTTAATGTGCATAAAGACAAAAACAAAACGTAAACCCTGTATTTTGTTATCATTTCAGGCCAATTTTTCCATCTTTCAAAAAGCTGGGATGTCTGCATCTACGAACAGCAACATGCGTGAAAAATCATGGCGCCATTTCTCAAAAGCAAGAAAAGCAAAGCTGCAAATGGAGTATCATCCACTCATACATACAGTACAAAACACACCAAAATATATATCTAATACATGTGTCATTTTATTCACAAACTGCTTTTTTTTAAAGATCCATTTTTTATATCACAAAACTTGTTGCTGTCTCACAAAGAGTCATGTGAGGAGGACCTTGTAAAGACAATGAAAACACGTCTTAAAAAGTGTAATGAACAAAGTTTAACAATATTTACTTCTGTGAAAATAGATATTTGTCATAAAATGTGGGCTATGCATGTAAAACAATATAGAGACAACTTTTAATTATTTCATTTTATCCTAAAATAATTCAAGCTAATGATTTGTGTCTCACTAGAATACAAAGCAGCACTGGAAAATGTATCTTAGGTGCAAAGGGGTGCTCACAAGCTAGACCACAACACAGATCCAGTTTGCAGTTGCTGCAGTTCCCACATTCCTTTTCTTTTATACAAAATGTACAATACATATATTTAAATTGGCACTCCATAACAAAACAGGTGTTTTGCAAACAGTATGCAACTAAAGTTATATATAATATATATATATATTTTTTATTTTACATTAAATCAAATCTGTAGATGAGCATACATAAATGATCCATGAAGACTTGTTAAAAGGAAAGGCAATCAGATTTCTGCGTTTATTTGCTCTACATCCTATGCTGATCGCTTTCTATCTAGTGCACACTTAATGTTAAGTTGTGACATTATTGGGAGAGTAAAGAATAAAAAAGTCTATATAAATCTATGAAAAGGCCCATAAAAGAGGGCTTTTAAAACTACAAAAACCTACCAAAAATAGGAGATAATATATGAAAGTCTTCCAAATTTCTCCTAAAAAAAAACCCCCATTGTCCTCTTTTGATCAAGTTATTCCTTTTTGCTTACATGCAAGTGTTTTTTTTCCGTTGACGACATCTCAGTGGAAGGAGAGAGCAACTCTGTCTCTGCAGCCAGTTTCATTGACAGGTGTCCTCTCGGCTTCAAGCACCAAACTTTTGAGGTTTTTGTTTATCCTTTTTTAAAAGTAAATATGCTAAAGCGGAATCATCTGCAGATCTGCTGCACTTGACTGATTAGCTCCCCAAAGCGATCAAACAGCCCCTCAACCCAAGCACTGTTCTGCAGACACTTCTGTACTGTCTCCTCTTGACCCAGATCCCCTACCTGCAGCCGCAGAGATGCAATCTGCACAAGCAAGCACAAGATATTAGAAAGCTTCATACAGAAAGGTTTCACCACGCTAATTTGCATCTGACGTTGAACTGATGAAATATAATGGACATGCTCACAACAATGGCCTACCTCATCTTTACACATGAGGTATGTGTGGTATTTATAATGCTGCAAAGAGTGATACAAAGAAAACCACTGAGTTTTCTGCTGGTCCACTGTAAACTCCTGGAAGAAGAAGAAAAAAAGTCGATTAAAATTCCTCCAGGACATCTTATATTTTCCCCCCATGACACTAAGGATGGAAGAAGTGGCTTCAGTACAGTACAGAGTTGTGAAGAACAAACTGAAACTCTGCCCTCTCCTGGACAAATAATGGCAGCAAATTACTACCGACACAATGTCACACTGCTTTTTTCAAGGAGTTTCACTAAGAAAAAAAACTCAACCACATGTGCTTTTGGAAAAACTTGGGAAAAAAGTGACTTTAGCGATTATTTTAAGAGGGAGACGAGTCATGGATGTCAAATCAACAGATAGTATTTAAGTGGAATTAATTATCTAGGTTGTTTAAGGTGGGTAAATAATAAAAAAGCTCATCAGTGCTTATTTTATGACCTTTTGTAACAAACAGAAAAGATTGGGAGCACATCTTTTTTGACAGAAAGGAGAGCATTTGTGGTTGGATTCTCTGTAGCATATTTATCTTTTCCTATGTTGTTAGGAATGGTTTCCGCTAGTTTCTCTAAAACTCAACATCAGTGGCGTAAGCACAAACAATAGAGGAAAGATTTTCTGATGCGTCTCACCTGAGGCACTTTGCTTGGCATCTTGCAGGGCTTCATAGTCTTTTTGTTGTATGCCTGTCCACTGAGGCGAACTTTAAAGGCAGGCGTTTCTCCATCCTTTTTCAGTTCAGTTACCACTGAAATCTCTGGGAAGCTGTCTAGAGCTGTCTGAAAAACACAAAGTAGTTAGGTTTTCTGTAAAAAATTAGTCCAAAAGTACAGACAACTGTTTTATCCACAAACCCACCTTTAACACCTGCCCTATGTGCAGTTTGTGAAGCAGGCGTTTTCTATTGTCTGTGATCAAACCATCTACTCTCTTCATATGTGGCAGCAGCAGGTCATCTGAAACAAAACATAGAAAAAGACACGCAGAACAAGTTAACAAGATGGATCCTGAACTGTTTAGTCGACCCCAACTCAAAACGATTTCCGAAAGTTGGATTGCTCACCTTTGGCTTTCTCAAGAGACATCAAGACATCTTCGTCTAAGGTGATGCTGATGAGCAGCTCCACAAAGCTCCTGAAGGTGTCTTTCATGGTTCGCGTGTTGAGGAGCCGTGAAGAACATGGAGGATTTAACTCTGAGGTGAGAGTATGTAGAGCTTAAGATCAAATTCATAAAAACTTGTTTCTAACCAGCTTTTGTGGGGAAAAAAAGCTAAAATGCCTCTTTACCATCATCTTGGCCATCTTCCTCTGTTGAGGATTCTGAACCAGTGGGTGAAAACTCCTCCTTCCACTTCCGCCTCTTCTTAGGTGGCGGCTCTGCCCTTGACTTTACATGTTTGGGCCGGGCCTTTGGGCTCTGAAAAACTGCAGAAGGTGAAGCTGTCAAGCCCAGCAACGTTTTCACCTGAACACCCCTGTGAGGGAGAACGAGAGCAGTTAAAACACATGGCAGGCATTTTAACAACAACATAACTAGCTAGTGTTTCACACATACCTTAGGGAGTTCATGGGCTTGCAGCGTGGCTTCCGACTACAAACTCTTACATACTCCCTTTTGTTAACCGTGTCCAAAAACTTAACATACACTCTCTGGTACATGGTCTGGGCATCACCAAAATATCCAAGATACTATATACACAAAGAAAACAATGTTACTTTCTGTAGAAAAAACACAAATGTAAAGAAAAATTATCCAAGCTTTAGGGCTGGGCGATATGGCCTAAAAGTACATTTTCACATTTTTTTCAAACCAAATTCGCGCCCCCCCCCCCCATTGTTAAAAAAAATACAAACGACAAATTATTCTTTTTCAAAAAGGCTTTTTAGTTTTCGACCACGTCCGTGTCGTAGACTGCACAATTTCTCCCACTCCTTGGGTGCCTCTGTTTCAGGTGTTGAAATAAATGTAATAAATAAACAGCCCTTAAACAGATTTTGCAATGAGGCATTTACTGCTCCAAACCTGTTTGTAAAACCAAACCAGTTCCAAATAATAAAGGGAACTTTTTTGGGAGCAAGGTTGTTAATGAGTTTATGCGGATTTGTGGGAAATCACCAGGAGTTGGCTGACGTTACTATGATGTAAGAAGGCCCACAAGTTGCTGGGGAGGCAAGAAAAAAAAAATCTCCATTTTCATAAAAATAAATCTTCATAAACAAAAAACTCGAATTAATTGATTAAATCGATTAATCGCCCAGCCCTACCAAGCTTTAAACATGCAACACCTTGTTTAACTTACACTGTTTGTTGCTGAGAAGACTCTCTTTCCGTCTCTAAGCTCAGGCACAAATTTCTGCAGCAAAGCCTTCTGGACTTTCCAGATGGCTGGAGGTTCACTTCCAGCTCTCATTGTCACCTGGACACACGGAGAAGAGTGTGTGTCAATATGAGCCTGCACTTCAAATATAAGAAACTGGTAGGAAATTAGTTAATGTTCAAATAGAAACTTTTGCACAACTCATTTTGAGCTACTGTGAAGATTACAGTCACATCAGCCACAGACGCTTCATCGACTTAACTTCACCACAACCAAACTCTGATACAACATATTCAAACTTTATAACATGCATCTTCATATACACAATTTTCTCCACCACAAATAGCAAAAAATCAAAACTAATTAAACTCATGTTAGCTTACCTTCATGATTTCAATATCTTCATTCCTGACGACAAACTCGTCTCTCTCGCGATACATTCCCTCTCCCCCGCTGTCGGATAGCTCTTCATCAGTCAGCCCCTCCATAGCTACGCTCATCAACTGCACAGCCAGCTCGCCTGATGGAGTCTCTCTATACTCCTCATTGGTCACAAACGTTGTCCCTCCCAGGGTTGTGTTGGCTGGTGGTGGGGGAGCGGCTGCCTGCGGTAAGCAGGCCGGTGTGACAGTGTGTGACATGATGGGAACATCTGGCTTTATGATTGAACCTTGGATTTGGTTATCTGGAGATGGGTTTAAAAAATGCATAAAAAAGAATTTAAAGAAAGATAAATAACGACTAAGAATAATGTAGTTTATCTTAACTTATCAAGCGTGAGAAAGTAAAACGGAACAAAGGGCAACTGTTGTTTCTCAACACAAAAAGCAGTTCAACAGAAAACAATTTAATGTAACAGGTTCAAGTGGTTTAAACAATGTCAGGCTGTCACATCAAGATGAATGTAATTGAAATAATAACAATCTCCTTATTTGCTGTTGAATAAGGTAAATTAGGCTACTAGTCCAAACCTTTCTCCAGTGATGAAAATGAAATGTAATACAACACAGCGTCCTGTACAATCTCATCCCTATTTATTTGTATCCTGGGAATCCACCATTTACAAACAGAGCTAGGTATTAAATCCCAGCAACGCCCCTTTGACACTGAAGAAAAAAATCCTGTCAGGTGGCAACAACTGATGATAAATGCCTCTTATATCCCACCTGCAGTGAAACCATATTACCTTGCATACAAATAAAATTCTTATAAAGCTACTTACTGTTGAGACGATGCAACTGTAGCCTGATCTGATAAAACATCTGGTTTTTCTGGGATGTCATTACCTGTCCTTGTCTTCTGATCAGAAGCTTCATCCAGTGCTGAAAGTGCTGAGCTGATGCTGTTTCTCAGCGCTTGGTTCTTCCCGGTGCTCTCCTCTTCATCTGAACTGAAGGTTGGCAGCGTCTCCAAGTTCTTCTGCAGATCTTCATCTAGACGCTTTTGCTGAGAGCTTATTCCCGGACTCTCCTGGGGAAGCAAGGGTCCTGGCTGAGTCTGAACTTTAGGGGGCAAGGTGCTCATTTTAGATGAGGTGGAGGGTTTTCTCGGGCGGCTAACAGTTCGTGTGGGACTTTGAGAGTATTGCTGTTTGGGGCCAGATTTGATGAAGTCAAGAAAGGAGCCAATAAAGCCAGTTTTGACTTCCGGCTGTTTCTCTTCCACTTCTCGAATCTTCTGCCTGATCCTCTCTTGTTGTGGACAAACATCGTATGTATTGTGCGAAGCAGACGGAGAACCGACATCACTACTCTTGGAACTTTGTCGCTTTGTTTGCACACTGCGCTTGGCTGGTTTTGCTAGGCCCCCATCATCCTCGGGTACTCCTTGCTTAGCGGAGGACTTTGAGCGAGCCTTCTTTTTGGGAGAGTCTTCCCCGCTTGGATATTCTTCTGTGTCAGCACTTTTCGTATCGCTTTTTCCTCTGTTCTGAACATCTGAAGAATCAAACACCTGTCCGGCTGAATGATAGCCATTTTCTGAGCCTCTTCCATCCACGTTTGTGTCAAGCTCAGAAGTATTGCTGTGGTGAACACGCTGACCCTGACAGTCTCTAGTTATCTGAGCCCCATTTAGTGTCATGCTGATGGTGTGACAGTTTGGGTTGGTCACAACTGGATGTTGTGCTGATGAGAAACTTGGTGACATGTGTCTTAAATCCACAGTCTGGAGGTGTCCTTTGGAATCAACCGGACTTGGCATCCCTGCCATTTCCGCCTCGGCAGAGGACGCAGCTTTAACGAAGTCTTGTGGTGTGACGCCACAAGCTGCCACAGTGGCAGCCAGGATGTCATCAACATTTGATAAAATGTTTCTCTCATCTGCCAGGAGCATGGAATCTGGGAAACAAATGGAGTTAAGAGCAAAGTGGTTCTTGGCTTCGTTTGTCTGTTGATTTGCTGCTTGATCGTAGTGGTGCTTGGAGGAAGAGGAGCATTCTGAACTCGGCACAGACACGGCTGTGCCCTGCTGACTGTGGGTTTCAGTAACACTGGAACCCAGCAGGTCTCGACCCATCTGAAGGTACTGGACATGAACCGGGCCCACTCCCTGGGTTGGTTGGACACCTTGCACGGAGACTAACTTTGAAGTGTTCTGACCACAGTGTACAAGCGGCTGCTGGACCAGGATCATTTGATTGGGTTCCAGGAGAACCTGAGTGCTGGGAACTGTGATAAACTGAGTGTGGGCTGCTGAAGCTTTACTTTGGGACTGGTTATGGCTCAGCTGCTCTTGTTGATGTGGCCCGTGAGATCTGAGCTGAAGAGGGTGCTGCTCAAGCTGCTCTGAACACAGGGGTACATGAGAGGGAACAATAATAGAGTTTGATGTTCTCGCGTTGGTAGAATCAGCACCATTGGCGCTACTTAAATGAATCTGCTGCTGGTTTCCAGAACCCATCTGTTCATCTTTTACCTGGCCAGCATTTCTATGACCTACGCTCATGAGCTGTTCATCAGAATGTGAATTGCTTCGAATAACACTGTGCATTTTGTGATCATCCATTTTCGACATAACATAAATGACATTGTTATGAGAGGTCATGCTGTTATCAGCCGCAGAGACCATGGATGCCTGTTGTAGAGCCTCTATGACCTGAAGAGGAAGCTCTTCAAGTTTCTGTTTGACATACGTCTGCTTCATGTCCTGTCCTGAGGATATGACATTATTTTGTAAGGCTTGAGGAGTTGTAGAGTAGGAAGGCAACGGTACAGACAAAACATTGTGGGGCTGTGTCTGCTGCTGTGATAGCGTGTTATGTGTTTTACCCCCCACTGCGTCCTGTATGTGAGTGTAGTCCACCGTAGAGCCTGATGTGGGAAGACTTTGTACACATGTGGGTGGGTAGGAGGAGTTTAGAGTTTGCTCCGAGGTGTAGCTTTGGGACTGAGTTGCAGAAGCTTGGTCTTGGGACTGAGATGTAAAAGTTAGGGTGGAGGCTCCCTGAGAGTGGGGTGTGGGGTAGCTCTCAGAGAGACTTCCTTGGCACAAGCTCTGCACCTGCATTCCATATTGGACCTCTTGCTCTTGGCTCAGCCCTGGGGTAGATGAGTAAACGTGAGTTTGGCTGACAGACGCCACGTTGTCAGAGTGTCTAGGGAGGGAAGGCAGAGTTGTGTACAGAGAAGAGAGTTTGTCTGACGTGGAATGGGAGGTCTGAGATTGCGAAAGTGATGTGATATAGGTTTGAGGCCGACTGTTGGACATTGGGCTGGATAGCTGGGCTGCCTGCTGATTAGAAATGACTGAGTTCTGCTTCGGAGCAGAGGTGGAGTAATGCTCAGGAGACTCTTTTGACAGGTTCTGAGAGTGGATTTCTTCATCGCCAGCGGAGTGCGGTGCAAGCTTGGAAGCAAAGTCTTTCGCTTTCAGCAACAAATTGGATGAATAAACCTGTGTAACGCAGTCCGTTTTGGGTTGTGGGGAACTGTCGACCCCTGCAGTGGAGTCTGCTCTTGTGGAGGGACTGCAAGACACTGGGGTATGATGGGATGGGTCCTGCTGGTAGGATACATCTGCTTCGTTGCCAGAATCAAAGTACCCCTGTAAGGATTGCTCTGAATTGGACAACTGCTCTGAGGCCATATGGCTACTTGAAGGCCTTTGGTGGTGTTTAATAACACTACATTCACGCTGAAGAGCTCTTTCAACTGAGCCAGAGAAAATTGTAGCCCCGTAGGGCTGATTGGCAGCATGAGAGGCAGGAAGGGGAGCGGAAAGAAGGCTGAACTGAGGTTGCAGGAGGTGCGGGGCTGACTCTTGAGCTGAGCGATAAGTAGAGGACTGCACAGGCAGAGCCGAGCCCAGAGATGGGACAGGGAGGTGATTGAAAGTCAGGGCAGTGGGAAGCACTGCTTGGTTAGATTTGAGATGTAGCAAAGGATCATGGTGAGAAAACAGGCCATTGTTGGATGTGCTGAAAGCAGGATCCTGGAGAGCCAGGGAAGAGTTGGCAGCGTAACTCCTGGAAGGGTAGGCACCAGTGTGCTGATAGGATGGCAGAGCAGCAGGAGAAGGGAAGGTAGCTGTGGAAGGCAGGGCACCAGTCAAATACAGCTCAGTGGCAGACGTACTGGAGCCTGCACAGAAAAATTTCACATTTTACAAAACAAGTTTATGATACAACATGAAAACTAAAATGCCAAAATAAGTTGTTTATAACAAGTATTTCTTAATGTGTTCCTACCAGTAGGCCAAGATGAACATCGAAAAGGTGGAAGCAATGAGGCACTAACAGGACCAGCCTGAAGACTTCTGGACTCCATGGCTGAAAGGAAGCTCATGATCGAAGTCACAGGAGTATTGCTGCTTGACTCAAGTGTTCCTAACAGTCAAAATGGGAAAGAAAAGATGATCACAGAGCACCTTGGTATTTAAAACCAAAAATATCTGCACAATTAGAGGCCACTGGAATGGTGTTTTTATTCTGTTAAAATGGTCGGATACATTTCAGAGTGAGCATTACTCACCTGTTGCAGCAGGCATATGTGTTGTAGTGTAGCTGGGAAGCTGGTGTGCTGAAGTGTAGCTTTGCTGCTGGAGGAGCTCGCCATCAAGGTGTGCTGTACCATAACTGGGACTGTGTGCATAAACAGAGCATTTTATTTGAGTGGTAATGTTCAGGAGCAACAGTAAACCACCCAGTTAAAGATGACAAAATACAGTGGACTAAGATATCCAATCAATTGAAAATATATTGTTCTTATTACCAACCCTGTTTGAATGACTGGGTTCTTTGTAATCTAAATAGACCAAAGCCTATTTTTATAGGTTTACTGGATGACCAATTGTCCCAGTAAAGGAATGAGACTCCTGGGATCAAGTAGAGCGCAAACAAAGGTTATAAATGTACTATTAACTTAGTGAATATCTTCTGTTAACAAACAGAAATGTCACTGCTCTCACAGGTATTCAGCGTGAACACCTTTAATCATAATTTTTTAAAAAGCCTGAAGGGCCACACCCTGTCTGGAAAACAGGAGCAGCTCCATGAAACCCTAAAAATGTTATCTATATGTCATAACAGCACAACCATCACAAATTTCATGCCATGTGCTGTTCATTTAACAAAATTTTCTCCAAAGTGACTTACATCTGAGAATAAGAACAATACATGCAAGACATCAAAGAAATACAGTTAAACTGTTTCAAAATCGTTCATAAAATGTAAATATTATAAATAATGTTAAAAATGCTAACTCATCATGGTAAATAGTTCAGATTTGTGCTATTTTGAAAATTGTGCTAACCACTTTAGATATTACTGTTTGTTTTTTTGTCTTTGTGTAATAAACTTTGAAACCTGGAATTACATTAGATGACATTCTAAGGCAAATATCCTGAAAAGTAAATATTTCTGATCCATTTCCTTCTTGCTACACACACACACACACACACATATATATATATA
>JBAMHX010000001.1:19592681-19605142 GCA_037177515.1 Pseudomugil tenellus
TATATATATATATATATATACATATATAAGTTAAGCTTATCTTTTAATTAGAAAAAATATGTTCCCACTTAAGTGTACAATGAAAAATACTCGGGTGTAATCACATGTACTCTGATCTACAGTAGTGACCTCCAGCCCACTGCACTTTCAGCGACATCGCTGAATGGGATCCACTTAGTTTATTTACTGGATCATCAGACAAACATCATTCTATTCTTTTATAAGGTGGAGAAACTGACTGAATCATAAAGCCGATCCAAACACCTGCTCACCAGGAGCCTCAGACCTCATATCTACAAGGCCAAGACACAAAAACTGGAAGTCCATTTACTTTTCCAGGACATCCATAGAATTATTTTAGTCACTGATTATATTCAACTATTTTTCCTTTTTTGTTTAGGAATAACTACCCCCTTGTTTCAATGCAACATGTTTGCTTTTATCTACACTCAAAATGGTTACTAGTTTATTTGCAAGAGATTCAACAGTTACATTTGTAATGATTATGCCTCGTTAACACAACACTAATTTAAGTGTAATATACATATATACACACCTTTGGAAACTTGATATATTATCTTTGTTGGTTTTAAGTGAAGTTATAAGACAGGGAGGACACTGTCATTCCTACAACACAAACATATACAGATACCAACACATTGCCTGAAGAAACCCCACTTCTTTGACATGTCATAGCTGTCATACAATAACTGCTAGCATGATCTGCTAGTTACCTATCTTCTTTTGGTTTTAGTAGCAATTAGGAATTAACTCTGGAGAGAAGATAAAATGACAGAAAACTACGAAAACGTGTCAACTGAAAATATTGATGCGAGTTACTTCTTTATCCCCTTTTGGTTATGTGTCCATAAGCATGCTGAGGAGACGGTGTGCTAGCCAAAACTAGCGAGGTGAGAGGTAATAACATACGGCTGAACACACTGACAAGTCAGTCTCCACAACTCTTAGCAAACTCCAAAAAATGCCCAATTCCCGCAGTGTTCCCGACAACAACAAGGACTACTGCACTGCTCTCCAAAAACCACAACTAGGCCCTCCATCACCGATTTTTCCTTTGGAAGGTGACCCGCCTTCTCCTTCATCTTTTACCTTGGTTTGATACTAGCTGAGCCGCGGTCATAGGCCCACGAAGCTACGGTCTGTGCTGGTTGACCCAGCGCGTCCGCAAAGCTGGAGCTCGGGTAGTTCCTGTCCATCATCCCGTGAAAGATTCACTTCCCCGACGGAGCTTCGTGGAGCAGCGGACACACATCGTAGCAGCCCCGGGTCGGACCCAGCGAGCAGCCGCGTCGGTCGTCCCTTCAAAGCACCGTGTGCAGTCCGTTAAAACCGACAGCAAGTTGCTATGTCCCGGGTAAAGTATCACCTCTCTCTCTCTCTGCGTGATTTTGGTTATTTTTCGTGCATTTTCCGTCATAAGAATGAATCTGTTGGGAGACTTCTGTGTGTGAGGCTGGGACATTTGGCTGCAGCTAGCAGACTATCCCAAACTTCCCCACGGAACGGAAAGTGTCTCGCCACAGAGGGGAAACTCTCATAACCGACTTCAAAGACGAAGTATCGAGGTAAGATTGATCCGATGGTTGATTCGCCACGCGGAGTCAGTCACGTGACCTTCCCCACGCTGCTTTAGGGTGTGGCGCTGATTTTGAATGATGGATGTTTCCCAGTATGCAACAAGTTGTTTATAAAATGGTTGAGCTCTTTATTCTGCGCCCAATTTATATACATTTGTGGAACTTTTTCAGTAACTACATTATTCATATTTTCTTATTATTAATCTTTTTTAACGTGTCTTGTCCAGCATAAAGGCGGGCAGAATGGTGATCTGTCCACTGTATCATGCTGAGCAAATTTATTCTGTCAAGAGGAACTATATGTATATTTGTGTATACAAAGTTTATCTAAACAATCTGAATTCTTTATTTATATTAGTTAAATCTTAGTTCCACAGAGCTTCAATGCATTGCTGGACACGACCGGAGGGGACAGAAAATAGGACAAGTAAACAAGAGAAAAAGAAAGAGGACACACACAGAATACAAAGAAGAGACAAAAACACACCACAAAGAAAAAAACGCAATCCAACAACCCATACTTTGCCATCTGTCACACCTGTACAGAAATTAAGGGAAAAAAGGATCTCATAAACATTTATTTTATTCTTTAACAATTACCCTGATGTTGTCTATCATCTAAAAATCAAAAAGAAACATTTATTGAGTTGATAGTTTATTTTTTTACATTAATATCCCATTTTAAGGCCTGTAACCCAAGTTTCCTAATCGGGAAGGTAAATAAGTGACTTGACATTTTAGATTTTAAAAATATTCCTCACTGGCGTAACTTTAATGTATGTACAGCTGAAAAGTAAATAGATTGATGAGGTCAAAACTAAATTCTTTGCAATGATCAGTGATGGTTCACATCCCTTAATGTCAGCTGTTGTAAAAAAAAAGTCATAAACCTGAAAAGAATAGAGAAGATAAAAAACTAATTTTACTTTTGTTTATTTAAGCTTTTATGTAAAGTGAAAAATTAGCAAAAAACAAAAAACACACAAAAAAACAAGAGGAAATGTGAGATTCAGTATCTTCTACTTCCACCTCTGTGTGTTCAGGTAGAAAAGGAAATAAATTATTCTACCAGTCGGTTGTCATTTTACCCCCTGACAACCCAGCAATATAACATCGTTTAAAATAAAAATGAACTCTTTGATATAATCAAATGATTACCTAAATGTAGTGCATAGTTTCAAATCAATACAATAATTCTAAGCAGAATTTAGGATTCTACACTTTATGTAAAATTTAATTAATACAAAATTTAATTTTCACTCTAAAAAATGAAAATTGGTTGAATATTTGGTAGTCTATATGCAACTTTCCGCCTTTAGAAGCATAATCTAACACAAAAACTGTTTTTATGTTGGCAACAGGGAGTACAGATACATTTGTTTCACTTTTGGTACTGCATACACGTCACACATCTAAGGCATTACTTTAAAAACACACTTGGTATTGTTCAGGTATAAAAGCAGAAGGCGTGTCAGAAATACTGTGTCGTTTTATCAGGATAGGTACTGACCACACTCTATTGATAAAACAAATTCCGCAGTTTCATGGATGCAAATACTTTGTTTTTAGAAATAGTATATTATGTCACATAACACCATGGTAAGATACAGATAATAAAATATAGACCCCGTAAAAAGTCCACTATGTTTATAATATCTTGTAGGTTACATTAAAAATATGATACATAGTTACATACATTTATTATCTACATTGGTTCTTCACAATTGCTTTACATAAACAGCAACTGCTGCTTTACAGGAAATACAGGAAACAAACACATTCCCACTTCATCTGTAATAAAATCCACCTTATAGCACCTATAAAGTTAATTTTTTACCATTTTAACAAACAATCTGAACAAAGATCAAAGTGTAACATTGATGGAACAAAATTATTAAGTGTGTACTGGTGATATTTAGAAGCACTGTTTGGGTTGGTTTTCTTACCTTCAGAACAATATAGACATTCAAAATGAGTCTATGCAAATATCAGATGATATTTTTAAAAAATTCAAATGAATATATCACTGTATAGAGAGCTCTTCAAGTAGCACACAAACACAATTACACAAAGGAGAAAAAAGTTTTCTAAAATTAAATATCAAATTTGCTTTTAATTTATAATAAATGATATAAAATATTTTAATATTAAATAATTCTTCCAAATACTTTGCTGATGTCTTTTGAAACAGTTCTGCTGTGCAATCTGGTAACATGAAACCATATTGACATTGCAAATCACACATATGGACATCATAAATTATTGCTTGTAATTTTCCAAGTCAAATTAAATGCTCATCCAAATCACACGTTTAGGTTCAAACTACAACCTCAATTCCAAACAAGTTAGGACATTAAGTAAAACATGCATAAAACAGAAAACAATGTCTTTCCCATTCTTGCTTGGAGTACAACTTCAGTTATTCAAAAGTATGGGGTCCCCATTATGGAAGACTGAATGAATGAAAAATACTTTGTTTATTATACTTTATTATTGTACAACCCCAATTCCTATGTTCAATTTGAGAAACGTCTGGACTACTGGCAGGCCTGCCTTGCTTCCAGTCTTGTAAAATGTGCAGAATGTGGTTTAGCCTTGTCTTGCTGAAAACGCTGTTGCCTGGATGCCTCACATGTTGCTTCAAATCCTGTATGTACCTTTCTTCATAGATGTACAAGTGACCCACACCTTGTGCACTATCACACCCTCATACCATCACAGATGCTGATAAGAATCTGAATCAGTACTTTCCTTTTTGGTCTGGAGGACACTATGCACACGGTTTCTAAAAACCATGTGAAACATGACCTCGTCCGACCTCGGTACACTTTTCTACTTTGCGCCCATCTTTCTCAGGTACGGTCAGGCCCAGAAAAGCCAGCTACATTTCTGGGTCCTGTTAATATAAAGCTTTGTATGGTAACGTTTTAACTTGCACCAAGTGACAAAAAGTGTGTAATGGCCGTTTTTCCTGTCAAGGACGAGGAGACAAGTTTCTAGATTGAGAAGAATATAAATTTAATAAATGAAGAATAAAAGAAGTTGAACATACATTAAGCATTAACACATGGAGTGAAACAAATATATGAAAGACAGACAGACGAGATACAAAGTTATAACCCGGGGAGAATTATTTCAGAGATCTGTTGTCACACTGAAGTCCAAAGTAATTCTGCCCAGTCACTTAGAGACACCTTTATTAGAAGACTTTGGTTGTACGTGTCATAGTCTCCAGTCCCTATTCTGTTACAAACAGATAAAGACCCATGTCCCGTCTAAACATTTTCCATGATGGGAGGGAGACAACTCAGGTGTTTACTCAGGTCAGAATGACATTAGCTTAGGAATGTAATGGTCAGACCTTATGGCCAGATATGGCCATTTCATATCTTAGCTTAATTACCTTACTCTTAATTAATAACAAGGGTTAAGTGTCAAATAATATCATATGCATGTTCATATTGGCTTAAATGCAGGATGGATCAATGGTCAAGAGCATTCAGTGTGGCTTTGCAGCCTTGCTGCTTGTGTACAGAGATTTCTCCAGATTATCCCAATCTTTTTATAATATATATTGTAGATAAAGAAAATATCTGCAATATCTGCAATTGCAAATATCTTGCAATTGTATGTCGAGAAATGTAATTCTGTTCGTTACAAAGTATTTATCCCATCCTTATTTCTGAATGGCTTAGCCTTTTAGGAAAGCTTTTTTTAATACCCAATCATAACACACACCTGTTTCCAAAGAACCTTTTTACCTGTGGAATGTTGCAAACAGGTGCTTTTGAGGATTCCAAAACTTTCCCCATCTTTTTTGCTCCTATCTAAGTAGGTTTTTTGCGATGTGTTGGGCATCAAATAACTGAAAAAATGAAGTTAACCATTTTGAATATGAATCACCTTGTTTTTGTGGTGTTTTCAATAGGATACAAAGGATTTAGAATTAGGATTGTGAGTGCTACATCATTTATGGCTATTAAGCTCATTTTATTTAATGTTTATCACTTTTCATCTTTAAAAATAAGGTTCAGCAAAACTTTAAATATTGAAAACTGTTTAAGTTGACCATATGGCTCCCTCCCTCTATCTATCCATCCATCCATCTTTTGCTTAAGTCGTGGGGGCAGCAGCTTAAGCAGGGAAGCCGGGGCTTGGGTTTACTCTGCAATATTTTCAACAGCAGAAAGATATGATCCTCTAGAGTCTCCTGGGTCTTCCCTGGAGTGTCCCTCCACATGGGCTTGCACGGAACACCACATCAGGGAGGCATCCTCACCAGATGCCCGAGCCATCTCATCTGGCTCCCCGAGCCATCTCATCTGGCTCCCCTTGAGGATGAGCAGCAGCGTTTCCACTCTGAGCCCCTCCCAGATGACAAAGCTCCTCACCCTATCTCTAAGGGAGAGCCTGGCCACCCTGCAGAGGAACCTCATTACATTTTCATGATAAATGAGTAAATGAACTTCCATCCATTTAGGATTAATTTATTCATCTTTCACAGCACATGTTAAAGGGAAAATAATGACCTCACATTTAAGAAGAACACTTCAATAAAACATACAAACATTGTAAAGCAACAAGAAAAAAAGAGCAAAAGTATAAGACTTCAGATAATGCTGATAAAGAACAAAAGTACACCAAAGAGACTTTTGGCCTTTGCTTCTATCTCATCAAAGTAGTTTTCTAACTCCAGCACATTAAAGTTTAGTCCAGCAACAACCTGGGGTTAAATAGCAAACTAGATGCTTAAGCATGAATACATTTAGCAAGTTTTAAAAAATGATCATATAATTACGCTTAAAAAAGTACCCAACGTCAAACATAAAAAGAAAAGGAAGTAAAATGCAATTTATAACAATGCCAAATTTTAATGTATTGTTATTATACCATTAACTTGCTTTTATTTTATGAATATGTTTGTGACAAACTATGACAAGATTCTGATGAGAATTATTTTCCCTGGTTTCTGTTTCCCACTTATTAAATGAAAATATCAAACCCACATTTTATCTAAACTCAGTAATAATTCCTCTAACCAGCCCAATTGACGACATTGCCATCTTCTTTGCCAGAGATCCATGTGTGGATTGTGTGATGGTCACTCGTATACGTGGCTAAAATCGCCTCCATATCATAACAAGCTTAGATCTCTTTTCTAGATCACTGCTTTATCAGAAAGTTTGAAACTGCTTAAGGTTTTTAGAAGACAGTCTGATGTTTTCCTGCACAATTACAATGTGTTCTCTTTTAGCCATCAAGAATCTTGCTGACTACACAGTTCTTGGACCAACTACCCACTGCCTCACCAGTGGGCACTACACATAGCTGGTCTCACCAGACACAATTAACTGAGAACTTCATAAAATAAAGTTTTAAAATTAGCCAGACACCTGAAAATTCTGAGCTAGAAATAAAACAGCCCCCAAAAAACTTGTGAAAAATCTATTGTGGTTGATTGAGCTGAAAATAGGGGTATTTAGACACAAAGATTGGGTTTAGCAAAAGGATGGAGGAGGAACACTTGGCGAGAGAGGGGAAAGGAAAAGAGTAGGCGAAGATTGTAGACATGTTTAAAACTTGGCTTTAGTCCGTATTAGATTTGTAACAAGAATATACCTCAACAAAATACAGTATTAAAAAAAAATTGTCCAGACCCGATTTCCATTCGTTCACATCCACATGAAAGCTCTGTAATCTCAAAACTACTGTCAAAATAGCACTGGTCTTACAAATATGTTAATAGCAATTATAACAACTGACTGGTTTTTCTGATGATAAATTAATCAGCAAACGGTAAAAGTGTATTAAAAACCCTGGACACTGGAATAATTAAAACATTAAAAGATAAAAAAAATAAATAAATAATGCTGAAAAACAACCCAATTTGTTGGGTTGTTTTCTAGCCCCAATTTGTTACTTATTGATTACATTTTTAGTCAAAGGAACAATTCAGTCATCAATTTTCTACTTAAATTAATCTAATTTAGGGTTGTGAGGAAGTTGGAGCCTATCACAGCAATCTGCAGGCAAGAGCCAAATACACTCTGGACAGGTTTGGCAGTTCATCACAGGGTCCCAGAGGAATGATATTTTTTTAAATAATAAAAGGAAAAAAAAAAGAAAGATGGTCCATAATCCGGATGAGTTATGTATAAATATAGTTATGGAATCCATTTCATGCACCTTAATAATGGCAATAAAAAGAAGAAATGAAGATGGAAAATTGCCACAGTATAATAAACATCTAAATAAAGTAAATGCGCTCTGATGTCACCATGTCGTGCTGAGGATACTACTGCCGAACACTCCCAGTTCTTGAGCTAAAATTAAAATGATAATAAAAATTCTATGTCATAAAGTAGTCTAGATGTTTTACACCATTATAAAATACTAGAAGAATACACTAAGTTACCCAGGATAAGGAGGAGGTGGAGCGTCATGTTGTCCACTCCTTGCGATTGCCTGGTCATAGGAGGGTGGATCAGGGAGGTCTAATGGAGGAGTGATGGGATGTAGGGAGACTTCTTCAAATCTTTGCACTAGTATTGAGGCATTAGTCCTCCGAGGTCGACTGTGAATGGAACTGTGAATGAAGTACAAGTGTTTGTGTTATGTCACTCACTTGTAATGTACATTTATGAAATAAGTGGTTGTTTTCTGCCCTTATTGTGTGTTTTAGGACTAGATCTGTGTTTTTATAAAAAGTTAAAGCTGTTAAATGTGCAGTCATCAATTTGTTCAAGCGTTGATATCCCTTCAGAGACACTTTGGCTAAAAAGCTACTGTAGTCTGAATGTTAAGATGTGAAACTGCTCCTTATGCTCACCTCTGATTCCTAATGCCAGTTTTGTGTTTGCCTCGAGCGAAAAAGCAGATCAAGATACAAATAAGAAAGACAGCCACTGCGGCGGAAATAAGTCCCACAACAAGACCAACGACATCAACCCGAGAAGGGCGCTTTTGTTCTGTGGATCATCACAAACCATAAAATAACTGATTATGTTAACTACGTTTCACACACACACACACACGTATGCACACACTACCAGTCAAAAGTTTTGGACACACTTTCCCATTGGATTTAATGGGAAAGTGTGTCCAACCTTTTGACTAGTAGTGTGTGTGTGAGATAAGTCTTGTGCTTACCATTGTACTGTTTCCAAAACTTGTCCTACAAAAGTGAAGAAGGGTCATTAGAAAGGTTTTTCTTCTTAAATGTATTTTTTTTTTCTTTAAATTGATGACACTCAACTGTTTCAGGGTTATTCTCAAACACCTCCCTGGCTTCCTCGTAATTGCAGATTTCCTCATAACATTCCCTCTCTAGATTCCCTTGAACAAACATCTCAAAGTCAAACCGGTTCAACAGGAGGTGGCGACCCAGGAAGGACTTTGCTTCTCCGTCATTTACAAACACTAGAAGCAAAGAAATGAGACAGGAACATGTACACATATGTCTAGCCATTTCATTTCTTATCCTGTATAACATCTCACCTTTTTGGTCTTGTAATCCTTCATCTTTGGGGAGCAATCTCCTCATACAGGCCAGATGTCCACCGCTCAAAAATGGAAGGAGTATTAACAGGTGGAACAACATAATGCGACTGGAACCGATAATCAATAACCTACATTAAAAGAATATCATTTAGAGCCAACCTTGCTCCTTTGGCGAACTAAACTCTTCTATTTGACATTATCTAGAAACGTCTCGCAAAATGGTGGGCATAGTTCACCAGCTGCAAAATGAAAGTTATCAGAAGGAACGGAAGGTGTGTTTCCCGAAGGTGATAAGGTGAGTCGGCAAACGTCCGAATTTGTTCCTGGATGTGTTAATCTCGTTTAATTCATCTCCTCCTCGTTGGTATAAAAAATAGTATTTTTATTTTAGGCCCGCTTGCGTGTAAGAGCAGAAAGACAGTATCGGCAGCTATAAAGAGATGTTTGTTTACTCCCAACAGGTAAGACCTAAGCTCCGCCCACTTCTAGGTTTCGATCGATCTTGTTGATAAATGGTTTGAAGTGAGTCCGTGTACATGAAATGGACGCTAGATGGCAGCTAAAGACTTAGAGTGAAAAGCAATTCACAGCATATGCTGTGTGTAACTGTGAGAATCCTATTTAAAATAATTATTTTGTTTCCAAAGCTGTGTGTTTTGTTCTGTACCTATTAAATAATTACTTATGTAAGTTTTGTTTATTGCTGAGGATGGGGATCCTTTGGAAGGTTTTGGATGTCTTTGTTTGATAAAACTGCCTATTTACATCTGAAAAACATCAAATGCATGAATAACTTTAAGGATAATAGAAACAGCTTCCGAGTTAAATTGATAGCAAAGCTTCCTGAAGATGATCTGGTGGCATCTGGAGACGCTATGTTAAATTTTTCCTTGATTTGCCAAAGCTCCAGATACTGACATCACAGCCTGAAATGTGGGTGATCTAGAAATGAAGAATTAGTGGAATTTAAATGTTTGATTATTGACCCTTTAAACGGACAAATGCATCAACTTTGCCAAAACATGGCTTCTTGTCTTTTACATGTTTGCAATGTTATCGTATGGGATCTGTGCATTCGGTCTCATAAAAGCACTGAAGCATGTCTCTCAGCAGCTTAATAGCTTGTCACTACACTTTGTGCAGGCCTTGTATGGGAAAATGTTGTGCTGAGGGCTTCAGAATCCTTTTGCATTTTTTAGCACTTTCTATTTGCAGGAATAGAGAAAATGTCTGAAGTTTAAGGTAACAAATGTTTTTCACTTTGATTGGAAAATTATCTTCAATTATAATGTTATGTTTTAAACTTAATCTATTTATATGAAGAGTTTCAGAACTTGAGGACATTTTGGTCTGTGTTTACATAAAGAAGCTGATAGGATGCAACTGAACATTATCTTACAGCGTTATGGGATGGTGGTAATTGAAGTGCAGAAAGAGCCTCTCTCGTACATGACTTCATCTCTGGTTACTGTGTGTTTTTTTTAAACACACACAACATTCTTGAAAATGTCAGTCTGGTTTTAGGGCGAACCACTACAGAGACAGCCTTAACAAAGATTTTAAATTATTTTAGATCAAAATTTGATTCTCAACAGGTGACAGTGTTGGTTTTACTGGATCTAAGCTCTGCTTTTGATAGAATAGACTGCACTATTCTTTTAAACAGACTTAAACACTTGGTTGGCTTCTCTGGTACTGTGCACAAATGGTTTACATCGTACCTCACAGACAGAACTCTTATGGTATGTTTAGATAGCCGCTCCTCTCAGGTTCATGAAATCACATGTGGTGTGCCCCAGGGTTCCATTTTAGGTCCTGTGCTTTTTAATGTGTACATGCTCCCTCTTGGCAGTGTCATCAGTGAACATGGAATCAGGTTCCACAGCTATGCAGATGATACGCACCTTTACATCTCCATGTCTCCTGATGACACCAGGCCAATAGATGCACTTTTTAACTGCATTTAGGCAGAAAACTTTCTAAATCTTAACCAGGACAAGACTGAGATTTTAGTCATTGGTCCTGAGCCCCCAAAAAAAAGTTTTACCATCATCACAAGTAAGAAACCTGGGCGTTATCTTTGACTCTGAGCTGACTTTTATCCCACATATTTAAAAGTAACAAAAGTAGGTTTTTACCATCTTAGAAACATCGCCAGAGTTTGTCCCATTCTCTCTCAGGCTAACATGCTTTTATCACTAGTTATATTGATTATTGCAATGCCCTGCTCTCTGGTCTTCCCAAAAAGAATCCATCAGGTTTACAACTATTACAAAATTCAGTTTCACGTGTCCTGACTAAGACCAGGGGTTGGGAGCACATTACACAGGTTTTAAAATCACTTCATTGGCTCCCTGTGTGTTTTAGTATCAATTTTAAAGTTCTGTTACTGGTTTTTAAGTGTCTTAATGATCTTGGGCCTTCTGATCTTTAAGAACTGCATTTACTCTATGAACCCTTGCGGAACCTGTGCTCTTCCTGCAGCAGGCTCTTAGTCATTCCCAAAGTCAGGACACACTCATGGCGAGGCATCTTTTCCAGTTCGGCAGCCCCCCGTCTATAGAACAGTCTTGTCGGAGGGCCTTAGAGAACTTTTAGGTTTTTAAGAGCAGGTTCAAGACACATCTTTTTAACTTAGCTTTGATTAATATTTTTTGTTTTAGCTTTACTCACTTATTTTTTTTTTTATCTATTTATTGTAGGCTCTTTTTTCTGTTTTATGTTCCAGTGTGGTTTTTTTATTTTTCAATTTTTGAATTTCCAGTGTTTCCTCTGAGAAGCCTCTGCACCAGGAGCTATGGTTGGCTGTGGCTGCTGGGCTCTCACTTGGTTTCAACCTCTTCTCTAGGCGGCAGGCTGGTGTCTGGTGGCTGCAGGTGACCATTTGCTCCCAGTGCAGACGACTCCTCTGATGATGCTATCTCAGCTGATCTGTACGTAGCCCTATGTATGAGGGCATAGCGACTTTTGAAATAGTACTGTTTTTTCGTGCTTGTGGTATGTGCACGTGTATTTGCAGTGGTTATTGTGTGGGGTAAGGGGGGTGCTTCAAGAAAGGCTTTTAATGTTTTAATGCACTGTAAAGCACTTTGAGCTACAATATATATATGGAAGGTGCTTTATAAATAAAGTTTGATTTGATTGAAACATCTACATCAAAAGGAAAACATTTAGAAATATCAGCGTTGCATCATAGACTGCATCACAATGCATTGTAAAGATGTGTGTATGTAAATCCAACACGTACATAACATAAAAGTGGATGTGACAAGTCTGCAAGACGTTCTGCTATTTTGTTTATATATATATATATATATATATATATATATATGTATATATATATATGTATATGTGTGTATATAT
>JBAMHX010000001.1:19622396-19641630 GCA_037177515.1 Pseudomugil tenellus
TGATTTGGGTTATTAAAAACTGGCAACTGCTATTTCTCCCTGGATCTTTATCCAAAGAGGAGTTTTTTGTTTAAAACAGTTTGTTTTTGAAGTTTGTTTTTGCTTTATTTTCAAATTAGCAACACCCAATGATTGCCAATAAATTTATCTCACAGAAAACTTGCAAAGGTTACTGAGGGCAACACAGGAAGATAGAAGAATACAGTTTTACCTGAGTTATACTTTTAATTGTATCTGTGTCTAAAAGTCCACAAATAAGTAAGGAAAATCTTACACTACACCATTCTTGGGTTAGTCATAATATTGTTTCCATGGCTACTTTACAGAACAGAAGGAAGAGGCTTTTTTGTGCTACTGTCACATTTACTGACACATTGCTTTGATAAACATTCCTAATATTGATTATTAATATGTTTATAAATGCAAACAAATTGTGTCACTATAAATCAGTAGTTTCATGTCTTTAAAAGAATCTGATTTACAATCAGTTTATCTTCATTTGCACTTGCATGAATACAGATATTTGTTAAAAAATAAAATAACTTATTTCTCATGTGTTCCAACAGGTCATATCTGTGTAGTTTATCATGAATTTTTCTGGCCAAGACATACCCTTCTCAAATTCCCTCTTACTCATTGTGCTGCAGAAAGCTCATACTTGTGTATTTCTTGTTAAGGGTCAGAGGCAGTATTGACCATTTCCCTTTTTCTGCAAAGTGATGTTGTTTTAAACCCTGAGTTAACCAGAGACTGATCTAAAGAATGGGCGTATCTGAGGGTTGCCATTTGTCATAGGCCCTGAAGGGGTTGTTTTCTCCCGGCCCTGTCACCTTTGATGAATCCCTGCTAAAGACTCCTCTGTGGAAGGCACGGCCAGCATTTGCCTTGGCTCAGACGAGCTGCATTTCCTTTTTTCTCCCCCTGCTTTTTGGCAAGATATTTTCAACTGTGCCACAACCTTTTGTCCATGAAGTACATTAGTTTAGTTTGTGTTTGTTTGTGATGGGTGGACCACAGAAGACTTTTAGAGTTGTTTGGGGAGAAATTAATTTTTCTCCTAACTATTTTCAAATCAGCTACGTGGACATTCTGTGATGTCAGGATGCTCCTTGGGGATAAGACTGCCTTTGCACTTGTTTATTTCCAGGAATAGAATCAGCTATGCTGCACTTATCATCTCTGTAGACGCAAGCCTCCCAGAAGGATCTGTATTACACTTACAGGGGAGTTTGTAAAGTTGTGGCCACTGTCACAGATGCCATCAGAACTGCTCAGAGAATCCATGTTGCTTTACCAAACTATTTAATTACAACACAGACTAAGTGTGTTTTGAAGAATTTGTGTATGAAATTTCGCAGTGTGTAGTAACAGTCACCTTTCAAACCATCTCAGCAGTTTGCCAGCTGATTTCATCACTCTTACAGTGACTTCCTTCGTTACATCCCCTCTTTTGTTTTTCATTGCCTATTATAAGTTTCCCTTCCCCCACACAGCCCTTCTTTTTATGTTGATTTAGGGGTCAGCAGTGTTCACCGGAATCCTAAACCATATTCCAGATGGTGATGATAGACAACGGTTGATACTTTTCATCTCTTCAACACCACCCCGGCGTTATACATCTATTTGCTTATATATAATTTGCAGTGCAATGTTGATAGCAGTTTTAAATTAGTCCACTAACTTAATGAATGACAAGAATGTCCAAACTCATTTAAAAGAAGAATTGTGGAAATAGTTTGAAATGACAGCGAGGATAATATGTGTATTTTTACTCACCAGTTTAGTCACTATCTGTCCAGAGTAAAAGGCTGAATAGAATAATGGACAGATTTCTCACATTATCTATCAATAATGCAGTTTTTACTAATATTCCATTTGGCAACATGAATAACTTAGCAACAAAGAACCTCCCCCACCTGCAAAGCGGTCCTGTTTGCAAACCGCTTTGGCAGGGACATATTTCAACTTTGTTTTAACTCTTGTTTCTCCATCTCTTCAGTCATACATTTTAGTTGTGTTGGATGTACATTAAGCTGAAAGTGTTTTCTTCTAAACTGAACACATTCATTTTTTCGTAATCTTCACGAACTTTCCATTAAATTATTTCCTACTTCAGGAGAGGTGGTAAAGCAGTCCAACAGAAAGATATTATGTTTATCTTCATTTTTCTTTTGTGAGTCATGAAGCAGTACTCCCAAACAGCTTTTCCTCAGAATCCTCTAACTTCTAAATACTTTGATAAAAAGACAAAATTATGTTTTGTAACATTATACGTTTCTTTTAGTAGTGGTAATTTCATTGCTTTGACTGATGGAGCTCTTCTTGGTTCAGTGTGTGCACTGTATGCTCTGTATAGATCTGTTCTGGTTCTGGCTTCATAACACCACAGTGAAATATAAATTTTATGCAAAATGGCTGCACATTGGCCACTTTAGGTCATGTGGATACTGAATGTGAACTACAAGCGCATTTGAAATAGTCTTTGCACATGCTTGCTGTGATGTTTTCCAGTGGTATATGTTTCCAAAAAGACACAGATACAAAGATTGTCTAGTTAATGACACCAAACTGACATGTTCGGCAAAAAAATAAATAAAAACTTCATTGGAGATGCCGAAAGTGTTTGTAAAGGAGTCCATTGGAGGTATAAATGTTTTGGAGAAGTTGAATTGCTCGTTTCAATTTAAAGCCCGACCTAAGTACAACTAAACAGAGACGACCAATTTTTAAAATTTATTATTTTTTATTATTTATTATTATATTTATTATCATACAATACTGGGCTGCACGGTGGCGAGGTGGTTAGCGCTGTAGCCTCACAGCAAGCAGGTTGCCGGTTCGATCCCTGGCTTGGTTGGTAGCCTGTCTGTGTGGAGTTTGCATGTTCTCCCCATGTTAGCGTAGCTTCTCTCCGGTTACTCCGACATCCTCCCACAGTCCAAAGACATGCAGCTTGGGGATTAGGCTGATTGGAGACTCTAAATTGACCTTAGGAGTGAGTGTGTGTGTGCATGGTTGTTCGTCTATGTATGTGGCACTGTGATAGACTGGCGCCCTGTCCAGGGTGCCTCTCGCCCATTGTCAGTTGGGATCGGCTCCAGCACCCCCCCCCCCCCCACACACACACACACACCCACCCACCCACCCCACCCGCGACCCCGTTTGATAATAGGTGGTAGAAAATGGTTGGTTGGTATTATCATGTAATAGCTCAAAGTTATTACAGTGTAATCTTCTGCTTTCTAGTGTTCATCGGGGGCAGGAGACCAGTATCAGATGGTGTAAAACTGGGTTCTGAGTAAGTTTTATACCATAAAGGGATTTAAAATCACTCAGAAACTATACATATTAAATATGATATGTTTGGCTTTATAGCGTTAAAATACGTCTTTATTGTTCACATCTAAGTTCCAGCTTTGAAGCCTCATCTTAGGTTGTAACTGAATGTTACATACTGTATATAAATGAAAGATATTATATTATTAGTTTATTAGTTGTAATTCTTTTGGAAAAACATTTATTTAGATGTATTTGTTATATAATCTTTCAAGCTTATTCATAAAAAATCTGGTGGCGTGTTGATCTGACAAATATAATGTTAAAGGATCCACATCAGTTGCTCTTTAAGGCATATTGAAGTTGCTACATTCCTGTGTAGTTGTAGTTTGAGGTGAGCTCAAGTTAAGGTCAAAACCCCTGCGTCTTAATGCCCCCCCATCCACCCACCGACCCACACACACAGACACACACACAACCTCCCACACACATATTCACTCATCACCACACACACATTCTTTACCAATAAATAATTGCCTTTTTGTGTGCTGTGGCTGGGCTCCAATATGAACTACTTTAGAGAAGAGGACATAAAGGGGAAATTAAAGAGCTAATTTTCTGTTTGCTCCAACTTTTTTACATTTTAAATCACAATTGTTATCTAATTTACAAGAGAAAGCCAGCAGTGCAGTTTGCTAGGAAGAAAACAGCACAGTAAAAAAACAAAACCATTACACTTGCACAAATGCTTCACAGAGCAATACAACAGGTTTCTTTTGTGCCTTCTGATGAACTTTTTTACTCTTATCTTTTCTTTTCTCTAGATGTCACTTCATCCAGTTAGTAACTTATTTTGAAAATATGTTTCAGAAAAGAGATGCATCGCAGGGGTCTAAAAATGAGATCTAATGATGAATACCTAGCAAAGCAGCAAAGATGTATAGTTTTCAATGCACTATTTATGGCAATAGATGTTTAATAGGTTTTGTAAAGTTTGATGTAAACGTATAGCTTTGCTTCAAAACTCCTCTCTATGCATATTGACTTTAAATTGCACTAAAACATTTCATGTTCATGAACAACACCCTAATGAAACTTTGACATAGGTCTGAATCATTCATATTTGGACCTTGTGCTGGCCGTTCAAAAGCAAAAGAGTCATCCTCTTCTCAGGCTGTCTAGCTCCACCCCCTGCTCTGAGTTATGCAGTATTTCTGGAGAATAAGGGGAGACAGACATTATAGACAGAGCAACAAGGCAAGGTTAACCTCACTTAAATTTTCTCCTGGTACCTCCGGAGTTTCACATTTGGCATCCAGATTTTGGTCATTAATTCATTGCATTGTTCTATTCATCCCATAAAACACGGAAGATGGCTTCAGTAGAGTGAGCATTAATGATTGTTTTTGCAGGAGAGTTGTCTTCATGTCACTTGTATCTTCAGAGTGCGTTTTCTTTTTTCTTACTTAACCGTCTTAGGAGTTTATTACAGTCTGACATTTTAATTTACCAGCTGTGTGTTCTATGGGAGTACAGTTTTTTTTTGTTTGGACTGACTTAAAGTGTATTCACTAATGTTGACTGAACCGTGTGCAGCCATGTCAGTGGGGTCAGATGTTTGCGATCTGACCCTCTTACCACCAGTACCTCCGGTGCCATCCTTACCGGGAGCTGGTGGTGGCTGTGGGATGTCTGTTGGTGGTGGCCAGTGGGCCCAACTACTGGACCTCCATCCTGGCTCTCCCTATAGCTCCATGAACTCTCACCACTCGCTCATCAAGCAGGAGCCAGGCTGGGGGACCGCTGACCCAGTAGACGACCCTCACTGTGGACTTGGGGCTTTTACTGTGCATTTCTCTGGCCAATTCACAGGATCAGGCCCCTGTCGGGTTGGCACCTTTGGAGAGCCAACTGCAAGTCAAACAAGGATGTTTCCCAACGAAGCCTACCTTCCTGGCTGTGTGGACAGCCCCCCTGCCCAGCGGAACCAGGGTAAGAATGCATCAGCAGTCCCACTTCTGTCATTTATAGCTGTTATGCTGTTTAAAAATTAAACACAATTATCATAATTCACCAATTAAAATATCTATTTAAAGCCAATATTTCCACACTTGCTATTGAACATATTTTATTGTTGTCAATTTTGTTGTGTTTGAGCGTCACAGCATCTTTCTCTGAGTTTAGTTAATGCTGTATTGTAATCATGTTAAAGAAAATGATTTAGAAAATGCACATAAAAATTTATTTACCTCATGAAAAGCTCGGAACAAATGTTAAGTGATTAATTAAAAGCAACCAGCAGAAAACAACCATTAATTACCAACAAGTTAGCATTTCCTAGCTTTGAGGTGGTTGTTGCTTTCTATAGTGTTTACTGTAAAGAAAACCTGATCACTCCAACTGCTGTATTAAGCAACCAAAAAAACCTCCTCTGCCAAAATGAGAGAAAAAAAAAACAAAAAAATCTTCTTTCTTTATTCTCAAAGCAACAGGATTTAAATGAAAACTGTTAATCCAAATTCATGAACTGTTATTATGTAAAATCCCAGACTTTTTTTTCAGTATTAATATAAAGCATCTGCCTTTATTCCTGCTGTTAAACCTGTGTGTGTCTGATAATGTTACTGTCAGCATGCACAATATGTTAGCTCAGTGGAAAGTTGTTTCTGATGAAGTAATAAAAGTGAAAATACAGCTTTTTGGAAGTTGCAGGGATTTGAGTTGATGAGTCATTTTTCTAAGAAACTTTGTAACATGCCAGTTAGACTCTGATTGTGGACATGACACACTGTTTATGTGGACATTAAACAAACACTTCATTAACTTATACATCATGATAATTTTCCACTAACTTCTTTTAAAACTTGTATGTAATATGAAATTAGAACTAGTTTAGCAACAACAGTGTTTTAGTTATGCTAAATGTAAAGCATAGCTCTTTTTAACGGAACTTATTGTGCAGTAGCTTTCAGTCTGTCTGTCATGGATTTGCCAAATCTCTTTTTCTACCTGTCATAAATATTGCAACAACTAGGCCAAGGACAGATGGGGGAAAAAAATATGTTACAAGGAAATAATCATAATGTGATGAATCTCTCTGCATGGCTATTAGGATTATTATGGGGAGGAGCATATATAGATTATTGATCAGCAACTTAAAACTTTGACTATGACAATATATAAACAATATACAAAGGTGAATAAGTTAAAATAAGATAACTTTGTTTTTGTTGTTTTTCTCTCAGGGTATGGACCAATGGGTTTAGACAGCACTCCCAGTTATGGTCACACACCATCTCAACACGCCACTCCGCTCTCCAGTCTGTCCTTTAGGCACGATGACACGCTGTCACCGCCAAACAACATAGGTAACTGTCTGCACTCTGACGTGTTTTCACTAAATTGATTCGCAGACTGGAAAACTGTTGTCTCTTAGCAAGGTTATATAAGTAACCCATAATTTTTCATATCAAAACAATATTGCTAGCATCCATTTTCCTTCATCTCTCTCCATGTCTGTCTGTACACACATTCGTAGCTGCCGTACATAAACAAAGTCTCCCTTAATGACTTTGGAAATTACAACTTGGGGAAATCACTTTATGTGACTCTATTGGAATATCAAAAACTGTCTAGAGACCAGTATACTATATGAACCAGAAATGCACCAGCATTTTCCATTATCCTCCATTAAGAGGAGCTATGCGTGCCACTGAAATGAAATAATTCATTGTACATAAGTATTTTACTATGTTTCTTCCTAGAAGTTAGATCATTAAATATACAGTATGTGAATATAGCTTTTAAAAATCTATTATATCTAATTTTAGTGATTATTAAGACATTGTCAGGTAATATGCAGAACCAGAACGTCCATGATCAATGATTTAGTTTAACACTCCTGTTTGCCAAACATGCTTCAAATACACAACTTCCATAATCTATGTTTTGTATAGTAAGGTAGAAAAATAAAGCATTTGTAATATGTCACCTTTTCCCATCTTACTTTTTTGATGAAAAGAAAATGTTTACATTCATAGTGTTTATGTGCATAACTAGCAGTTTTGAAACAACTCTTGTATTTCTTGTCTCAGTTGACCAGCAATACCCCGTGCCAAATTCCATGTTTGGTTGTCACAATCCGTCAGAACCGTGTCCAAACAGCCAAGCTCTGCTGCTGAGAAACTACAACAGGTATAACCCCTACCCTCTGCGTGTGTTTCATTTTCCTATATGTGACACACTCCACCTTAAAACCCCCCTTCCACACATTTCTGCTTTCTTCAAAGTTTTCAGACCCTTTCACTCATCAGTTTGTGTCAGCCTCTTTCCACTGACACTACTTGCTGGTAATTTTTAGAAGTGTGAACTCTCTGATCCCACATTAAGCTCCTCTACACGGTCTGGATTGTGAATCCACATTTGTTCTGAGGTTAAGTGCTGCCCACTGGTGCTCAGCAGGCCAAAACCAAACAGAATGATCTACTGCTGATGTGTCCACCCTGAGAAAAAATGATGAGAAAAGCAAAAGAGACATATTCAGTGAAAGTGAGAGCTGTGAGATGGGAGAGATCTGCTTATTTGAACATCTAACTCAGCTTGTTTTCATTTTGATGTAAAACATCTCAAACAGTAAATTAGGATGAAATTCTTTACATGCCGGCTTGAGATGTTGTTGGTGAAAAGGAACACAAGCAACCCAAATAGTGGGACAGCAGCTGATAAGCGTAGGGAACACTGTGCTGCTGTTGGAACTTATGGCATGAAATGGAAACAAATAAACACAGACACATGCACATGCATGCACATGCTCATACACACAGTTTATATATGTGTCAGATACCAGTGAACCTTTCCACAGTTTAGCGTAGTTCAGAGCTGATAAGTGAGCCATCACGAGCCTTCCCTCAAGGACTTCTCAAGGAATGCCGTCCAGAATTCCCCCGAAACTGTTTTCCGCCATTAATGATACTGAGGACAGAGTGATGTCATGCTCTGGTGCAGGGTGTACTAGGCACGGAGGCACTCACCCCCACAGAGCACAGAATTACATCTTTAAGTGTGTGCATATCTGTGCTGGTTTGTGTGTGTGTGTGCAGGCGTGCCAAGGTAAAGAATGGCTCTGCGCCTGTGTTTTTAATGAGGCCAGAGAGGAGACTGGTGGGTGGACAGGATGTGTTAATAAGCCAACCATGTGGAGTTCCCCTAGATGTAACATCTTCACTTGCTTGACATGAGGAGAAAAATAGGAGGAAACTAAATGATCTTTCAGATTTTTTGAGGTTTAAAAAAATGACCAGCTTCATGAACCTTCTTTAAATTAGTTCATTTATATTTTTTCTCTAAAATGGCACAAGTCAAATAAAATAGTGAAATGATATTTTATTTTATGTTTTACTCAGCGATAACCTGTACCAAATGGCATCTCAGCTGGAGTGTGTCACATGGAACCAAATAAATACCTTAGCATCTTCTGTGAAGAGGTGAGCCTTTTTCCCCCCCATTAGTTTTCAGTTTTTAAATAACATGGTGCATTTTTCGGTTTTGACAAGTGTTTGTGTGGCTGTGCTGAGCATGAGCATGAGGAGGAGGAGAAGGAGGAGGATTCGACCAGATGGCTGTTGGCCTACTGCCTAGGGAAAACAGGGCAGGAAAAACAGCTCAATCATGTTTATGTATATATTTTTTTTACTTCCACTGTATGTTTTAAAAAGAGACTTGAGGTTTACCACTTCAATATTTTTCATAACATTGTGTAAAATAGTCTGTTTTCTACTTTATTTGGAATTGTAGGAATGGCTTGATGACATCTTTAAATAATGACCTGTCATCACATAATCATCATTTTCTGTCTGGCAGACATCACATTTCCCTTTTCCTCGCTCCCATCTCTTAGCCCCATCCCCATGAGTAGGAAAAAACTCACAAAAAAATGAACAACTATTATTTTTATTTATTTTTTTCTTTTGGAAAAGACCATTCTTGTAGAGATCCATGCAAGGGAGAAGCTGATTGAGAAATGTGTTTATTTGAGGTCATGTTGATGTTTAGCCAGAAAGACTAAAGAGATTAAATCCATTTGAAAACTTGCACCTTTTTTTCCTGTGCTTGAGATTTGTTTAACCTCTATTTTAATTAGCATGCAATTATTTCCTTAGTGGCCATTCAGCCAGTTATGACAGTGACATTACAGCCCCAACCACACCTATGGTTGTCAGCACCCAGTACCACATACACACTCACGGTGTCTTCAGAGGACTTCAGGTCAGTCAACTAATTCAAAATCATTAACAAATGTGCAATAAATGAGTATTTCAATGAAATATTTGACTATGTACTGCTGTCTTTCTCTCTATCACAGGATGTGAGATGTATGCCAACTCTATCTCCTCCAGTTGCAAGGTCTTCAGATCCAGGTGAGAAGCGTCCTTTCATGTGTATGTACCCCGGCTGCAGCAAAAGGTACTTCAAGCTGTCACATTTGCAGATGCATGGTCGGAAACACACAGGTAAGAACAATGAGAAAGCAACCGTACCTTCCTCTTTTTGGAGCTAAATGTAATGATGATAATGATGATGATTGTATGGAATAATTATTTTGCAGGAGAGAAACCGTACCAGTGTGATGTCACAGAATGTGGACGCAGATTCTCCCGTTCAGACCAGTTAAAGCGACATCAGCGGAGGCACACAGGTACATGGAGTCATTGTATTTGCATAGGGAGACAGTTCTCCCTGACACATGACTATTAGTCATAGTTTATGCAGACAGACACCATCTATAATTATGTTTGAAAAGTATGCAGCCTCTAGTGGTAAGAACACCTGCCTTTAAAATGTGAAAAAATGGCCTTCATGGGTGAATTTACATTATAATCAAAGGACAACATATCGCCGTAACATGATGTGTTTACATGTAACCAAGGTCACCAGCAAAATGATGGCCATGAACACAATTCTCATGACTGAATAATATATGCCTGTAAATGTGCTTGTTTTTGTTGTTATTTTGTTTTTTTAATGGGGATTTTGATGCTGTGTTTATATAGTACCTCGCCACAACACACATCTGTTTTCAAATCTAATTGAATTTGTTACATACAATTTGAGACATTTTGCATCAGGTTAAGGTAGAAACTATTCAAAACCCAGTTTCCATATGATACTGGTGTCCTGATGAACACCAGAAACAGAGGACTATACATTACAATATATCTATCACATGGTAATAAATGCTAAAAATGACCCCCAAATAAGATTTTTTTCCCCAGATTTTTTTAAAAGACCAAATAAAGACTTCAGAAATTTGGAGTTTTGGAGGCTTTAAAGGGTTAAGGTGTTAGTCTTTGTAATCATACATTTAAACCGCTGACCCTCACGTTTTTCATCCATGTCTCTAACAAACACGCGTAGGAGTGAAGCCCTTTCAGTGCGAGACGTGTCAGAGAAAGTTCTCACGCTCAGATCATCTTAAGACACACACTCGGACTCATACAGGTAAAACAAGTGCGTATACCTTTTATTTTCTTCCTCACCATCCTTTTTCCAAGGGATTTTTTAAAAATTGACTATAATTCTTTCATAGCATTACATAAGCTTTTCTTCTAAAGCAATGTTTCCTCTTCTTTTTCCTTGCTTATACCTTCTTTGTCAGGTGAGAAGCCTTTTACCTGCCGCTGGTTGAACTGTCAAAAGAAGTTTGCCCGCTCTGACGAGCTGGTACGCCACCACAGCATGCACCAGAGGAACCTGACAAAGCTGCAGCATGCCATTTGAGCAGAGAGAGGGGGAGGAGGATGAAGAGGAAGGTGACAATATGTTGTGCCAGCTAGTAACGAAAGACGCCTGGAGCCTGGTCAGCAGTTATGGTGCCTTGCCAGCCTTACTGAAGTGGTGAATACAGCTGATGCCTGCCGCAGTCAGATGGATGATGTCAGGAGCCTCACTGAGGACCCATGAGGTTGTCAAGATGCACTTCAACTTGTACTTGCTATCGTTTTATGACATTAGACCTCAGACTTTTAGAGGGTTGAATACCACAGTGGTTCTGAGCCAAATATATATATGTATATGTATATATATTATGTCAGATGAGGAAAACATTATTTCACTATCTTAGATATTGTTGTACATTTGCACTGACTTCTTTATTGATTGTTAAAATTGCATTGCTATGAAAATGTGCTGGACCTTGCCAACTGGATGTAGGAAATTTACAATAAGTTGCTTTTTTCCCACTAAGTTGAAATTTTTTTTTGGAGGAATTTCGACATTTTTATATTCTGAAAGTACACGGTACTCATTAAACTGCTTTTTGTATATATATGTACATAATGTGTTTGCTTCCCATTAAAGACATTGCTTTGGTATTTTCTATTATATTTTTGTTAGATCATAACACTTTCAGTCATATCTACGTTAATGGTAAAAGTCCATCAATGTGGGGAGGAGAGACAAAAGCGGTGTGGGTGTTGTCATGTTAAGAGGCCACCTAGAAGAAATGGTAGTGCATGAGGGGGATGACAGACAGTAAAACAGCACCCCCTGCGAGTGACAGGGTGCAGGTCTAGCCCTCTATAAATCCTGGACGCACATCTTCATAACCAGGAACATCTGGAGCTTAATAAATCTTATTAAAAAAACACATACCTCAGAGTCAGCAGGCTTTACTCCAGTGACCGCCCCTTTTTGCATCGAGTGTGTCCCGAAAAGCACAAATGCACACATGCATGTTCCATCCATTAATTTTACATAATGCTTAAATCCAATTCAGGGTCGCTGGGAGTCAAAGCCTATCCAAGCTATTGGCAAAAGAGATGCAGCGTAATGGTTAGAAAGGCTGCCACGCCATCACAGGGCCAACATATAGAGACAAACAACCACTTGCAATCACTCTTAGGGATTATTTAAAGTGACTGATTTATCTAACATGCATGTAAGGTGGGAGGAAGACAGAGTACTTGAAGAGAACCCACACATACAAAGGGAGAATGCAGAAAGGCCACTGTTCCAAGCTCAGACTCAGACCAGCAACCTTCTGGCTGTGAGACCACAGAGCTGCTCATATTCCGATTACAAATCAAAGATGGTTTTAGCACTTAACATGTTTGAGCCACATGATGGCAGTGTCAGCCTATTCAGATCAGCAGATGAGTCTGTTAGTGCCGGACTGTGACTCAGACATTGCTCATATATTACCACTTTAGACTTCATGTCCACTTTAGTTATGCCCTTAGTGGTACAGAGCATCCACAATATATATGGTAATGTAAATGGAAGTGAGACAGAAGAGGCCATGTTCAAACTATACCTGGGCCCATCAAATATACATGATGTGGATGGAGTTGTGTGTCGACTTGTGTGTAGAAGGATGATTCAGCTGCTGCTGGTATGTTAATAAAATATGACTGTGTGGGCTAAAAGAGCTGATGTATAGCTCTGTGGGCTAATTTTGTCACGTAGTTAGAAAAGCAATGTAAACACGCACATACAATCTCGGGAGTGTTATAGTGGTGTTTTCATGTCCATGAACTATAACATTTATGAATATTTATTGCTTTAAACACTATTGTAGTTTCATCACAAGTTATAAAAGCAGAATATGACAATCAAATGAAAAAGAGGTAAAAATATTGGACTTTATAATTATTTGATCGATCAAAAACATCTACATATAATGTCTGTAAATGTATTTTAATCTATGGGATGAGAATGAGATGTGTTAAGTCTAAGCTTCATAACATGTAAAAAAAAAATTGTCTCAGTACAAGCAGACTTGCATATAAATAGAAAATAATACAAAACAATTATTACGCTTAGGATTAGCTGTCCAACAAAATAATACATCACTATTTCTACATAACTTCAGGTCATTTTCACATTGGATATTGTGTATGAGTCCAACATCTGACGGACACATAACATAACTTAAGTTTAAAAAAAAAAACTTTGTGTACTTCAAAAACAGAACACTCTCATCTGCAGATAATTAAAAACTGGATAGCCCAGGAGACCTTTGGAAAAGCATTTTGTGGACAGAATGGATTAAAGGAAATTGAATTTTATTGTTCAGCCGACAAGTACAATTTGTGAATCATGTTTGTGGCAATACTGTTTCACAACGTCTGGGTCTTTGACATTTTTAGAGCAATCAAGGTTGAGTTATAGCAAGACTTATAAAAGAGAAATACACAGCATCTTTCTATGAATCTCATCAGAAGTTGAGACAATAACCATCAACACACAAGCAGTTCCGCAGCAGGTTAATTAACACCATTAGTGCTTAGAAATTGCCAAATTAAAGTTATGTTTTAAATTCCTCTAAGATCTTGAACGCAAAATGACAGCTCTGAAAGGTTTACACACTTCTGTCCCTCACAAATTTTTATTTCTGGAAAATTTAATGCAGTAAGAGAATGACCTGGTTGTCATCTTTGGGATTAACATTTAAAGCGAGGGAGATTTCATAGCAGTTTTACACAGAAAAACAGAAAAGGAAGGTTGCGAGACTTTCTGGCAGCACTGTAAAAGCACACTTACAGTACAACATGTGCTCAAATTTGCACCTGCTCTACTTCATTTCCTTTACACTTGCCAAGCTGACAAAGATTAAAATGCCTTTCTCCTATTTCAGGGTCACAGACAGCTCATAGGAAGCAGTGATTCAGGTTGTTTTCCAATTCACATAATGGCTGTGAGGTACTATCTCTGTGATGTTCAGTTTTTTTTTTGTAGCTTCTTAATCCAATGCACTTTGATTAGGAAAGGCTTCTCTTTGTTCTCTCTCTGCAGGGGCGTTGGGAAGCAGAGGAAGATCAGAGGGACGGCAGACTTGAACATTTTACTCACTTCAATTCACTCTTAATAAGAGACTGCAAAGGCTGTGAGGAGTATGAAGAAATGATGCTTTAAATGTCCCCAGTCATTACTACCATCATTATCACACACATGCAAAATTAGATTGACCTCAACCCTACATTGAACTATTAGATTGACTAAATTCTTTACGAAAAAGAACATTTTCCAAAAAGAAAATTGCAGGAAGATGTTATTATCCACTAACACTGTAAATGTGTTGTACAGAAGATCCCATCCTATCAAATCTTACCGCCTATCTGAATGCATGAACACACATACTCTAGCATGCACACACGCCACCAGATGCCCCCTCAGCTGTACTGCTGGCTGTTTGCCTGTAAGGGGTGTCAGCGTGGGTAATCTCAGGTGACGTACACCTGGTAACGCACTACCCAAGACATCTGTACGACAGCAGGCCTGCTAGCTTCACAGCCTCCACACCCACTGCCCCAGAAAGATTTCTTTTTGAATGCAAGTGTGATGTAAACATACTCTAAAGGTAAAATACAAAAGCTTAGTTTGTCCATATCAGCAAGTTTAACACTTTATAGTCCAGTCTATTATGTAGTCTTAGAAAGAAAGCATATTACATATTACTGTATGTGTCATTTGATACACCCCCATGTGCACGGAGCATCTGCATCCAACTCCTGTGGTCATACTTTAGGCCAAGGAGACATTCTTTGATCTCTGGAACTGGAAAGGTCAGTGCACATGTAGACACAGGTCTCTATGAACCCCAGGGGATTGCTGACAAGGTCAAGGCCCCAGAGACGAAACTTAGCACAATTACAAAGAGGCCTGCATGCAAAAACAATGCTGTGCCAACAGGAGGCGCTGTCAGGGAATGTTCGTGTGTTCGGTGAAGCATGTTCTTAGTTGTATTCCCAGACAGCATTCACTCTTCCCTCGGGCTATCTCTCTTCTGCAGAGCTGCTGCTTTGCAGTCTGAGGGGCCTTGGCGTTCTTGGGGGTATTCCCTATGGTACAACAGGGAGCCTGAGGGGCTCCAGTGTGTAGGGGCTTTGGGAATGTGGAGGCCTTGGGGGCCTGGAGCTCAGATGGGGCCTAGAGGGTAAACTTTCTCACTCAGGGAGCAGAGATGGAGCAGATACAGAAAGACAGCAAAGGGAAAACACCTTGAGAGGAGACTGTCAGATATGGAGGCAACAGCCGGAATGATCCCATGAGGGTATACACAGGCACAGAAATACAAACACACATGCATGTATACACTAACCCAAAAGCAATATGTGGGCTCGCAAATAGAGGCAGATATTCCCCTCCCTGCCTTTCATCTTTTCCCATTCCTGTTGTCTCCTCAATTCCACAAGACCATTTTAATCCCTAACAGGATTAGATGTGTCTCTATCATGTGAGATACAAGATCACAAACCAACTCAAGCTCCCTGGGGAATAGCGGGACAGGAAAGGTCTCATCTCCACACACATCCCCTCTATCCCAAAGGTGTCCAGATGCTGAAATATGGGAAGAGATAACCCGAGAAAGATGCAGGCAAATGTTGACAAATGGAGCGAAAAGAGTCGTTTTGTCCAAAGATATCATGTCTCTCTGGGATGGGACCGTCTCCACCCTAAGTGTCATGGACTCCAAAACAACTTAACTATGGGCAACTCTGCTTGTCTCTTAATTAAAACTTGAAAAGTTTCTCGCTGTGAAAATCGCGTTAAATATGCAGCAGCCTGTCAGAATGAGTGTGTGACTGATGCAGTCATGTAAAAGCTGTTTGAAACTGATTTTGAGTCATCCTGACCTCCGCCTGAAGGCCTCCCATTTCTCATGAGGCGCTTGCAATTAGTTACCAACTCACTAGGTTTATGGTTCCTAAATTGAAATCTGCTGCTCTTTAAAGTCTTCCCTCTAATTGTGTAGTCATTAATGGACGATTCCTTATCTACAAGGTGTTGATGGCGCATAAAACCTCATGATGAAAGACGTAGAATATGCAGTTCTATAAAAAAAAAAAAAAACGGGGAGGGGCAAGGTTAAGTTTTCTTCTGTCCCACCACCACTAGGAGGAGTAAAGTCTTTAGATGAGAACGAAGATGGAAAACCATTTTATATGACATTACATGAAAGATTGATGCGTTGCTTCAAGCTTCATTGTACAGAAGCAGAAACATACAAGGCGCTGAATTAGCCTAAATTCACATGACACACACATACAACCGCATGGCCTGCATGAAGATAGAGGGTGGTTTGGGTATCATGAGGGGTGCATATTAGAAACAAGGAAGACTATTTCAGCTAAATGAAGCCCTTTAATAATTGAAAACCTAAAAAAAAAGTTTCTCATGTTTATTTACCCATCAAACTGTATAATTGTATTTACAGTGAACTTCACTAAAACTTTAAAACACACTTCTTAAATAAAGTCAACTGGAATGATACTGATTTTTTTGTTTGTTTTATGTTTTGTCTTTTTTTACTTTTTAGAAATAGTTACATTCAAAGGTGAAAGCAGGTGCTAGAAACATGTTTCAAGTGAGACTGGATGTGATTTGATGATTAGGTGCTCATTGTGTAGTGAGAATAGATACACTTCATACTTGCTCACTTCTAAAGTGTTTCTAGATTAACATTTTTAAGAAAAAACTCAATCAATTAAACACAAAGCTATTTGTTTGCAATGTGAATGTATTTCCATATGACTATATTTTTACTTGTGCAAGTTGAGATGCATCCCATCACAGGAAACAGTGTAAAAGATACCAACCATGTGTATTTTGTACAAGTACAATATAACGTTGCCTTAAGGACATGACTGCAGCGGCATTGGGCACAGTTTACATTATCCTTGTTGTTTATACAACTTATTTGTAGGTGAGAAAAGAAAAGCGACATTAAAACTGATTGCAAAAAAACAAGCAATTTTATTACTTTAAATGTTAGGCGTACAAGAAAAAAAAACTTACAATATGTTATTTTACAAGTTTTGACAAAAAAATCTTATTTGTTCTCTAAAACTAATAAAAGCTATTGCTTGTTCCTTCAAGCTGCCATGTTCAAGCACAGTCTCCGAGTCTAAGCAGCTAAATGACGAAAAAAAATGACTATTTGTCTTTGTGTACTTTATTACATAATGGACAGAAACTTTCTGATTAAACTCTAAGCACAGAGTAAGCTATCATTGTGAATAACCCCTAGCAAAAAACCCCCAGGGTGAAAGAAACAAACAGACTGGATCAACAGGACAAAGATGAAGGATTATAAAAACACTGAGTTAAAAATAGGGCATCATGATTGGGAGATTCAGAGTGGAAGCAGTGGAACTGAGGGGGGCCATTGATAGACTATATAGGTTTTTTTTATGGACATTGTTAAATTGTAGCAGGCATTTAGGCTTTCCTGGTGTCAATGACTGATAAGGAAATAGAAGTGCACAGTAAAAATGAGATTTTTCAGACAAGACAAAGTGAAAAGGATTCTATTTGGTGGTGGTGTGCTACACTTTATGACTCTATTCTCCCAATTCAGTGTGTCTTTACCCGGGGGGCTCATTATTATCAGAGAAGAGAGGGCTGATCTATAAAGACACTCATATGAGAGCTGTCTGAAGGTATTACTGTACATTCACTTCCCCAGTGTGAATGATTAGGAGCCTAGCATAAACAGGAAGGGCAGGCTGTTAAACATGGCCACAAGGCAGCTAGTCCATGTTCCACGTCTTCTTAAGGCAAACATACATTTGCTTCGTTTACATAGCTGTGCATCACTAACAGTCATCCACCTTAACTCACACACTGAGTCCAACACAGATGCACCATGACATATGACAAAACTCATATGCTGTCCGGAGGAAGTGCATTAAACAACTTAGTGTTTTAGACCTTGCAATTATTCAAATACATGAAACAAGATGGACCCTGAATGTTTATGTGATGCAAAGCAGCATTTATCATCTTCTGAAGACCAAAAATAACTAGTGTTATTACAGACAACACCTTCATTGGGGATGATCCTCAGACCAGGAGCATTTTGTCAGATGGAATAAGAAGGAATAGCAATTTCCTGTTTCTCTTGGATGACATTATAAAAGTGTCTTGCCAGACTTTGGTAACAGATTTCAGAAAATTTTATGAAATAATCAGTGTTACACTTATTTTGTGGAAGCATCTAAACATGAAAAATATCAAGATATTCAAATTAAGGCTAAACACATTAGACCTGACTTGAATATTTGAAATAGTAGCTTTTCAGGGCTTTTTGGCTTCTGGCCGGGGATCATATTTAAAGACAGTCCTACACTTTAACGGAACAGCACAGCCCACACATTGCACTGTCCCTTGTTCCTAATGAGCTTTATCGTATTGGTCCCGCTTGACTTGTCTTGCTAACTGGCACACATATATCCATATGTTCCACATGAGCAAGCAGAGCGGACAGGCTGGGTGGCAGAGGAGCTTTCTCAGTTACATCTGAGAGTTTTACTGCAACAGCCAGCAGCAACAGCAAGTCAGCTTCAGTCTATTTCTGCACTGCGAGTAAAGTGAAATTAGTCTTGAGAAGTGTTCACAGCGTGGACTTGTTCCTTATGTTCAATGACTCCAAAGCAGGAGACTGTTTGAAAGGCCAACATTAGCTGTCTGAGATGTGTCCATGCAAAGCAGTTAATGCACATATGTGTCAGGATCACAAATAAATTTAAAAAAAAAAAAAATTCTGACGGTGAGGCTACTTTAAGACTGAAAATTAGTTTAAAAGGTTTCAAGCTAGTTGAAGCTGGTTACTAGCTAGTTGAAATCCAGTCTGAAAACCAGTACTTGCTTGTCCCTATAAACCATCAGAGTAGGAAAAGTAGGACAACCAGAGCATCTGAACCAGAGGAATGTTTAACCTGATGAGTGGTTTTTTGTACTTTGTAAACAATGAGACACCGAATTCCGAAGTTTTGATAAATTTAAGTCTTTGCCAAACGTGTCCAAGTCCGGTCCTGAAACCTTTAGGCACAGCCTTTCCCCAACACACCTGAATCAAATTGAATGTCCTGTATCTGGCCTGTGCAGAGCTGAATGATGCGGATGAGAGAATCCAGCCATTTATTTCATGTGTGAGAGTAGAAACATCTAAAAGTTGCTG
>JBAMHX010000001.1:19647639-19661267 GCA_037177515.1 Pseudomugil tenellus
GACATTAATTTCTTTTTTTTTTCAAATTCCAATGACGTCATTGATCGGATCGGTGAATGAAGACTTTAGGACCGATCCAAAAAATAGGAAAAAAATGTTGAAATATCGGCCGATCCGATCAAGCCGGTCCGATCGGTGGAAAGCGTAGTCTCCACAAGCCTAATTATATGTTCAATCAATCTTCAAAATCTTTTACCTTAATGTTTAATTATGTCTTATTACCAGGTGGTTGCAGAGAGCTTACCAATACTACAATATCTTTCATGTGTTCAAACTCCTCAGGGTGGAGGAAGGCGGTGAACTCCTCCCTGTCGGCTGCCATGTCGTCATCCAGATCAGCAGTTTTAAACCTCCTTTCATCCCGAGGAAGCATTTTCTTGAAGCTAAACTGGTCTGTGGCATCTTCAAACTCCTCCGGGTTGGCTGCAAAGGTGAATTCAAATCAGGCAACTGTCAGGCTTAATGGAGGAAGGAAAAAAAAGAAGAGAGAGTGCAACCAAAAGATAAGACCCATACCCAGATAGTATCCATAAGTGGCCTGCTTATACTCATCCCATGAGATCTTGTTGTCTTTGTTCAGATCATAATCTGTCCACACTTTTGCTACGTTTTCATAGACGTAACGTTTCTGAACTCGTTTTATCCAAGCTTTGAGTTCATCTGTGCTGATGTAGCCATCTGCATTCCTGTCTATTCGGTCCACAATTTTACTGGGAGGCAAAAGAAGAACAAAAGAGAAAAAACAACAACAACAAAAAAAGATATTAGAAATAAACAGTGTTCTATTAAATATAGAGCTGCAATATATTTGTGAACCATTTCAACTCTGACCACAAAAAAATAAACTGTTAAAAATTTACTGAGGTACTACAGTAAAAACATACTTGTTGTGGCATTTTTACTACAATACATGTAGCTTTCCTAAAAGTATCCCAGTAGGAGGAGCATGCAAACCCAGTTTAGTAAAAACTGTATTGCAGCTGAAGTGTATTCTTAGATCTGGGTCGCCACGTTGTGTTTCAGGGATCCTCCCACTCTCAACAACACAGGAACATGTCTTATCCAACGTGTGCCACAAAGTGCCAACTTGTCACCAAAGCAGTGAACAAAATAAATAACATTTTAAAAAATAAATAAACAACCTACAACTCAATAACCACGTAAAACATTGATTGTCAATGGAAACCGAAAATGACTTTTACTACTTTTTTTTCTTTAAACTATGAACCCTGTGTTTAACGCAGTTTAATGTAGCCTTGCAGATTTGCTGGCATGCATGCTATCACATTTAAATGTCCTGAATCTGGGCAGAAACACGCACTTCTGGGCGCGAGAAGCGCAAAAGCTCAACACGCTCCATGGCAACAGCACTGTTACTACCTACATATCGCAGCCAAACCATTATTCTGCCTGCTTTAATGTTGGACAAGGCATGTAGAAAAACAAGAATCATACATAGATATCACTTGTTGAACCAGGGAAGGTGTGCTATCCTTACCTAAGCCTGTCTTTGCTTTCCTCAGGGGTGAGCTGGTCAAACGTTTTAGCCTCCTCTTTGCCCAGAAAGGCCTCATGGTCGTACTGGAAGCTCTTATTGTCTTCGTGGGCTTGCCTGCCCAGCTCAGGATCATGAAGAACCCTTTCTTTCCTTAACGTGGGTTTGGCATAGACTGTAGAGTACAGAAGCATAGCACACACCAAACTGAAGCCGGCCATCACTCTCTGAATCCAAATAGCAGCCCCCTGAACAGGCCTATAACACTACAATGCACAACAGAGTAGCGGTTTTGTAGCGACTTCAGTTGCTTAAACCACTACACGCCGGGTCCTCTCTTTCTGTTTGACAACAGTGTCCAGTAACCAAACCTTTAACGACCACTTGCGTCTGCAGGAAGGTCTACTGAATCACCTCAAAGTCTAACATTCACTAGCAGCAGCCTTGTCCCTCTTTCCTGAGGGAAGGGATGAGACTGAGCCGGGATTTCCTGCCGCCTTACGTACAGCCAATCATATTGCCCGTTTCATTTTGGGTGAATCCTTGTCCAATGACAGAATCTCTACCAATATACCACAGGATGTTCATTACGGGAGAAAAGGATCAAGCGCCACGTTGCAAGATGATGACTGAAAAGAAACAATAAAGTGAAGACGGATTTGAATGGTTTTTTTTTTGTTTTTTTTTTAAAAAGCAGGCTAAGGGTCATAAATACACGCACTAGATATGATATCGTATCTGTGTTTAAGATATGTGAATCAACATATAAGAAATAGGCTTTAATATATAAAACCTGTGACGGTTTTATGTTTTTTTTTACTCTTTACCCCAAAATAACTTGTGCAGATGTCCAGTTCATCATATTTAAGGCCGGTATTTTGTAAATAACTTAATATTTTCAGATAACATTAAGTAAAGCTCAATATGTGCGTGGTGTCGATTTTCACAATATAAATGTGTTATTTCTCAGACACCATACAAATATGCAGATTTGACTTATGCAACCATCCATGTGAGTGATAGAAGACCACGTTTTTATAACAAAACAAATGTAAAGCCATATTTTTTAACTTTCCACAAAAGTGACTTTGAAAGTGTTCACTGAGCTCTGTTTTGTTATTAACAGGTCTAAATTGATGTTAAATTCAGCTATGTCTTTGCTTTACACTAAGTGAAGCAGAAAACTGTTATAAAACTTTCTGAAAAAAAATAAACAGCTGCGGTGATTTGACCACCTGCATGCTAGGATGAGGTCAAACAGCAACATTGAGATAAGAGCACTCTCGGATTTAAGTCGATTTGTAGAAAACGTCTAAATGACTGTAGAATCGACTCATGAAGGTTTCTGATCTATAATCTTTTACCATTTCTATTGTATTATTTAAAATTTTGATTAACATTTATTAATTAATTTACTATTAATTATGATCAATTACTTAGCATCATTTTATTTAAGGTAACAATTTACCTTCTTTGTATTTGCAAAAGGTTGATTATGCTGTAAGATTATCAAAACCAATTGTGTTTCTTTAAATGTGACAGAATTGACCAATCAACACAAGAATAAGTAGTTTGTTATCACAAAGATAACACAAGATTCCTGGTAATTGCTACATTCATTTTATTATGAAAGCCAAAGACTCAGATTTCAGCTTAGCGGCGCAGTTACCTGCAGGTTCCCGCAACTCACATATATGTCCTGCACACGTGTGTTCGTGAGTTGCATCTGATAGCGGTACAGGCTACTCTCTAGAGTGAAATCTTTGTAAATATGGTCCCATGAGCATAAGGTAACAACATGCTTACTTCTCATCTTTTACACTCAACTCAAAGTGATATAAATAGAGTATCCCACAATTACAAGGAGCATGGCTTGTTTAAAAGAACATGTCAACACAATTTTGGGTAAAAACAGTTAATTTTAAGAAGATACTTTTGAAACCAAATTGCACATCTTTGGCCACAACACACTTCACTGTACAGTATGGCAATAAGCACAATCCTGTCATAGAAGCTGCCAAGCGTAGTGGGAGAAGGGTGATGATTTGAGATTCTTTTCACCCAGGACCTAGACAACATCGAAGTCTTCCACAAAGTATTGTAGAGTCAAATGTGAAGCTACACATAGACCCAATCATAGTCCAAGCCTCAAGCTGATTGAAATGGTGTCGTGGGACCTTATACCTGTTCATACACACATTCCTGCAAGCGTCAGTAAACTGGAGGAACTTTGTAAAGAAGAGTGAGTGAAATTCCTTCACTGTGATGTAAGAGAGACAATAATTAATACTTCAAGTTGTGCTACAGTGGTTTTTCAGACAGTTGATGGGGTGTGTTTTTTTTATTGTGTTTTTGCATTTTGGCTTTTGCTAAATAAATCATAGCAGAACGCAACAAGTCATGTAATTATCATCCTTTTTATGGCCCAATGCATGAAACCTAGAAATGGAATAAAGACGGTGTACTTGCATTTCTTTTTTACTTGACCTTAAGTGTCCTGGTAAAACAGCAGTTGGGTTTTTTTAACAAACATATGTTGACTGGGGCTGCATGGTGGTTCAGTGGTTAGCACAGTGGCCTCCCAGCAAGAATGTTGCTGGTTTGAGCCTTGACAGGTCGGAACAGTGGCCTTTCTGTGTGGAGTTTTCATGTTCTCCTCGTGTTAGAGTGGGTTCTCTCCGGGTACTTCGGCTTCCTCCCGCCATCCAAAGACATGCGTGATAGGTTAATTGATCTTTCTAAATTGCCCCTCAGAATAATGTGAGTGGTTGTGTGTCTCTCTGTGTTGTCCCTGTGGCAGACTGGCGACCTGTCCAGACTCCATCTACCCTGCAACCCTTAATTGGACTAACTGGTTAAGAAAACAAATGAATGAAATGAATGAATATTAATTGTAATACTGAAAGTGGAAAGCCATTGTGGGAGCATAAAGGAGGTTCAATTTAGTTAAGTCCTCATTGGTAACAATATTATCAGAAAGACAGATTAAGAGTGTGTTAGCTTGGGTTTCAGCACACGGAGATTACTTGAGGAAAATGAGAAGAATCACATTACTTAACTGCATCTCAACAAGCTGTAATATGGAAAAGCACACTGTACACTGGAAACAACTTGCTGACACTCACATGCCTAATCCTTCTTCGTGGGCAGCAGAAGCATGTATTTTGCCATTCATCATTAGCATAATAAGCCAACACATGGCACTTTGCTGTTTTGCATAAATAATACACCCCAGTTTATGATTATAAAGAGGCCCTGGGGCTAATTAGCCTCTTTATTCAATTAATGAATAGTTCATGTATTTAAATTAGTCCTGCCTGGTCAATTTGAATCAGTGTTCTGTGCTGATATGAAGAAAAATGTGTTTTTCTGTTGAGATGCAGCCGCAAAAATACTAAAAGTATATAGAATGATTAAAAGCTGAAGTAACTGTGTTATTTTAAAACATGGTGTAAGAAATAAAGGATACAAGTAAAGATGAGCAATGAGGAACGTTTCAGTTTTCTTATAGTAGATATGCTGATAGTCCCACTAGGATTAAAGACATGCTTTTTTTCAGATCAGACAGTAGTGGCATCTTTTGAGGCAAATGTGGCAAATGTTTCTTTCAGACAAAGGTACCATGGTTGAACAACTGCAGGCATGAACATGCTGAAAAGAGAGTCGATGGGAAGTTGTGGCTTTCAACATGAATATTTCACTGTGGAATAATGACGGGAAGTGAGGTGGGGGTGCAGCTACAGGGGTGTTCAGTTAACCATGAGATTGCACACACTGCAGAATGCATTTGGTTAATGTAATTAAGAAAAGCCTATGGTGGGAGACACAGGGCATTAGTGTCCAGGATAAGCTACTGGCTACTGACCTCTTACTGGCCCTTCCTAACAGACACACATATATCTGTCTATCTATTGATCTATCAATCTATAGATTGATAGATCAATAAATAGAAATTTCTTCATGTATAGATAGATGTTGATCATTATAACATAAATAACTGAAATTTTGCTTAATGGAAGTGCATGTGACCACCAATAGTATCAACAATTATTTTAAATTGTAGTAAAATCCTGACACTATGTTTACTGGTGAAATGGCAAAAAAAAAAAAAAAGCAAATACCTTACTGTTGGTTTTGATGAAAATAAAAAATAAAGCTATGATCTAGTCAGTTTGAGTGAATGTGTGAGTTGATAGTTTCATTTTTTCATTGTGGGCTTCACTTTCTAGCTCTGAGTCACCAAGATAATGAAAATAAGTAAATATTGTACAAGTTAAATGTTAAATGAGAAGGCTTCTGGGCATTTTAACAGAGAGCAAAAAACTGAACACGACACCAAATAGGCCTATGATGATGAGGATAAAGAGAAACAAACAGAGATAAGAATGAAAAGAAAAGGACAGCTCTATTTTAAAGTTGCACTTTGTTGTATAAATGCTCTTTATTTGATTTAAAAGTAGATAATTAAAAGTATGTTATAAATGGTTCAATTGTCTGCTATTGACCCAAATGAAAGAAATCGTTTCTCTTTTGAACTGCCAATAATTTATTTGAAAGATTTTGGCTAAATTACTCCATAACTTTTACCCTAACTATGAAGTTTTTTTTTGTTAGTTTTTTTTTAAATGGGCTTTTGCTGATATGTAATTTTCTAACTTTTGTTTTAGATTTAATCACTTTAGGTTTGCTGTCAGATTTGATGCTGGAAATGTAGGAATCTAAGGGTTGAATCAACAATATTGACGTCACTAAACTTCTCCATTTTTTAATGTATTTTTTTGTGAAATTTATGAGTTCCAATAATTCACTGCCCCATGCTATTCTGGAGAGATTAATAAACTTCTCATTGATGCCACACAGGAGAAAAGAAACCTTTGCTCTGTTTAATGACAACTGTAAAGTGGAGGCAATCATGGGATGCCTCCCATGACATTTCCCCGTTCCTGTCCGCTCCACTTATCTTAGACAAATGGCCGTGCCAGACCACTATCGAGATGAAACGTTTTCCCCGAGTCATTACGTCTGTCACCGGGGCCATTTCCATATTGAAAAATCTGAAACAATAAACGACGCCTGGGCCTTTAATAACTGTGAAGGAATCATATTTGGAAAATTGCATTGAAGCAATAACCTTTTCTCCCTGTAATTAGATGACAGAGAGGTCCTGGTTTTAATTAAGTCAGCAATTTATAGTCGCACAGCCATACCTCAGCGTGCTGATTAGTATAGGAGGGATCACAGAACAGCGTTGCTTCAGTTTGAACAGATTTGATCTAGTAATTACTGTGTTATATGGCAAAGGCCGCAGCAAGTCTCAGACTCCAAAGTCTGTTGTTGCAGTGCTCTGTGAAGCATGGCCCTTCCTTCCCATCGTTACTCGAGCTGAAAATATGCAGCGAGCAAGTGTCTGTCTGAATGGCTCTTCAGAGTTGGCCATCAACAGAGGACATAATGTTTGAGGAGGTATATTAAGGTGAAAGTGAATGCAGGGCTCTGTCTGTGTTTGCAAGCAGCAGAGATCATGCATGCAGCATTGTAATTGATCCTCTTGGTCACTAGTAAATGTTAACATTTGCTCAGAGGGCAGGAGGGAATTAGGGCTGAGGGAATTAAGGATGCTGTTTTAGTGTGGTGTTAATAAACATGGCAATTTACTGTCAATTTATGTCCTGACAGGTCGTAATGAAGACCATGAAAAGAAGATTAGCTGGAGCTGTGACCGTCTGGGGACCGTCATCATGAGACTGCGGGGACCAGAGCTGGCTGTGCGAGCTGGCGGCCTCTGGCTCCCTGCAGCCGTCCATGTGATTGACATTAATGGCCCGGGGTTTGAAAAAAAGACTAAAATTACAGGGGTTAAAAAAAATCTGTCCTCTCGTTTATCACATACAGACATCATACATAGGCTATCTAAACAATAACAAGACAGCCCCCTTCACTCACTTCATGTTTGTGATCTGTGCCAACAGTTTCATTATTTCCTGTTAAGCACAATATAGTGTCTTAACAATGCTGTTTATTTTGGTGTATCAAATAACAGCTTCATATCATATGTATTAACTTTTCTATTTATGTCTAGCGCTTGTCAGTGGGTGTGTCTTAAGAGTGCAATTTGAGTCACACAATCATGCCTGATGGTAATTTAGGACTAAACAACATTTAATGCGGAAATATATACTATAAAATGCAGGATTTTATTAAGATAAATTTGCTTCACACCTGGTAGATATCAATGGAAAAGTGTATGGAGACTCCTGTAAGACTTCTCCTACTCTGATGTGCCATCCCAGGGGCCTACTGGAAGAATGGGGTTAATTAATCCCAAAGGACATTTGAGACTGAGGAGTAGGGCTCCTCAACCCCCTCGCTCTTCCCTCCATAAAAGGTCACACTTCAAAATAAGAAGACAATGCATGTGTTGCCCCTCTGAGGACTTCCATCTCCTCCCTGAAAACATTTAATTTGTTCTCTTTCCTTCAATCAGCATAACTACACGGCCTGAGACTAAACCCCGGAAGCCACTGGGACAATAAGTGCCAATACTAAATACCGTCCCCGGGCTCTGAATCATGCATAGATCTGTGATAAAGTGGCCTCACAGGCAAAAGAGTCTGGTGCTAAATGTTTGCCAGTGGCTAAACATAATTTGCGTGCTGACGTTAGATGCTAAAGACTATCTCCAGGCCTTGGCTGCATGACTATGGCCTGTGATTTATGGGTCATCATTTGGGTGACATTTTCCTCTGATCCAATATTCTAGTCAGTTGGCATTAAAATACTTTTTTTGCACCTTCTCTGAGCAGTAGCATATTTAAAAAATGTCCATGCTGCACAAATGCTGCAGCTACAGGGTATATATCTGGAGGTTGGTGAACTGTTGTACAATGATGGAAGCTTTCATTTAATGAGCTATTAAAAGATTTTTCTCCATATAAATTAACTTAATGGGGAAGCTAATGTCAGATCAGAGAAAAACATGACAAAAATCCTGAAATAGAAGGAAATAAGAAATAATTTATCAAGGTTTCCTTTAAAGTATTAATCATGATTCCACTTTTTAGGTTTATCAGCATCTGCAAACAGTTTCTTTGACTTGCATCTCCGCTTCTTCATCCAGTAGATAGGATAGTGAAGTGGTTTTGGCTACAGAAAGAGAGTCTCCCGTGGGTTGCAGTACAGCTCCTGTCCCCTTCTCTCCCTGCAGCTGGAGCTACCAAAGCCAGATGCTTCGTAGCTCCACCACCCTCTGTCGTCTCTCTCTCTCTTCCAGGAGGATGGTGCCCAGAGAGGAAGATGACAAACGCCTCTGCCTCCTCTTACTGACGGATTTGGACGACCTGACTCCAGCCCTGCACTGTTCCAACCGCCAGCACAAGATGTTGACTTAATGGAAGGGGGTTGGCTGTGGATAGGCCCATATGTGTTTGTATTGGGAAAATATGGCAGGGCGATGTGTCTGAGTATCTGTGTATTCAGTGGAATTGTGTGTGTGTTTGTGTGTTTCTGTGTTTGTGTGTGTATCTTTTCACCTAGCCCAGACTGCATACATCCATCATGCCATGGCGCTCTGGCAAAGAGTGGGACTCAGACAGCTTCACTAACACACGGTCAGTTAAATTGCCTGTTAAATTGTCCTGGTTCATAGCTATCTTAGGTGTAGATAAAAAACACTGCACTTAAAGCCTGCACTTAAAGGCAGGAATTGTCAAGTAAAAGCCAGCCTCCTTTCCCACATCGGGAAAGAAAGAGAGAAAGAAATGCTCAGAGGGAAACACACTTGTCTGTGTGTTGATAATACAATAGCTCAAGCTAAAATATCTGCAATCTTCTGTGTATTTTCCTGAAAACATGCCAATCTCAATACTATAATGCTCTATGGGATATTAAAATATTTCAAAGTTAAGGCCACTTTTTTCCACAATAAAAGAAATCATCAAAAATGCCTCATACTGCATTCGGTCACATGAACTTGAGGTTCATCTGATCAATAAGCTAAATTATGCATGAGCATTCAAACCTTAATCTCTCTTCATCAACCTGACTGCTTCCTTAATGATTAAAACAGTGGTCTCAAGCCAATACATTTGACATTTCTCTCCATGCAACCACATGGAAAATTAAATCTTATTCTTTTTACATTACTGGGATATTAAGGATAATTGCATTTCTTCTTCTCTTTACTTAAAGCAAAAAGCTATGTTTACAGAACTGCTATCCTATAAAAAAGATGGCGCTGAAAGGGTGGGGTTGCCTACTGGTCAGTGCTAACATTGCAAAATGCAGCCCAGTAGAGAATCTCAAGTTCACACAAAGACATGTTAGTCTAGTATGAATTTATACGTCAGAGTGGGAAAGTTTAAGGTTTTCCATTATGTCACTAAGAACAATCTGCATAATTAACTCTTGTATTTAAAATTAGACACTATGATCTATGATTTTAGGTTTCGCTTTGGCTCAAGGCTTACTCTGAAACTCAAACCTACAGCCTTTGTAAATATTCAGACATTTAACAATAAGCATGATCTATTATTCACACTACTTGCATGTTCTAAGTAATTTATCACTTCATAGATTATTACAATCATCATTTGTAAACTGTGGGTGATGACTTGACACAAAAAAAGACCAGAGGAAAAAAGGAACTGACCAGATAATGTCTCAGAAATGTGATGATGGATTCAGAAATATGTATGGTAAAGAGATAAGCTGATTCTTATCTTATAATATAGTAGATAATGTGTCACATTATATCAACTGCCATACTGAAAACAGTGTGGGTTTTATAGCAGTATTACAACCTTGATAAGTAGACGGATGCATGCAGTACGTCAACATAAACTGTGAAGTGATATGATAGGTCACTTCTATTGACACAACAGGGAACTACATACATACATTAACTGCATCAATGACCAATGTGTGAGAGTGACAGCAAAACATCAATATATGTCAGCAGCGATGGAGATTTTAGTGTTTCCATAAACCCACAAACATCTTTTAACAACTTCAAGGTGTAACAGAGAAAATTGTATGTTGAGTCAAATAATGAAATCAATGGTGAGAGCTCTCTAAATTCAGATGGTGAAACAAACTGTAAAAATAAGTTAAGTGATCTTTTATCAGTAAAATTAACTTGAATAGATTATTTCACTAAACTGAGTGTATCAATGAATGTCCTATATCCACGTAATTTCTCATTTGTTACCTCACTGAGATTAGATATGCGTTATCCAAAGAGTGTTCAGCCCTCCAGTCGTGAGTAGAGTAAATAAAGGACTCCTATATTTTCAATAGTCTACTCTGATTCAGTTCAATCAACCTGCTTAAAAATGATGCCAGTTTATTTTCGGTCAGGAGACAACAAATCGTTGTCACTCCTTGGTTGCGGATGCTTTACTCACCGCTAGGGGGCAGAAAAGATCCACAAATAAAGGAGTATGAGAGCGCAGTTGCATGATGGCAACTGCATCAAACAGTTTTTTTTTTGCTTTTTTCCATTGTCTGAAAATGTTTTTTAGTCAGATTTAGACTCGTGTTTGTATGAAAAACTTCGGATAGACTGCTGGATTTTGATTAAATCATTTTACGTTTTACTGAAATGTTCATTTGTTTCTTTTAAAATGACCAATTTGACAGATTGACCATCTAATCAAACTGTGATGTGTGTGACAAAAGTGAGACATTCTACATATGAGAAGAGTTACAACACGTAAAATGCAATTGTACCATGAAACCACCTAAGTTGTGATAATTTGGCTGATGTAGAGTCAGGTCAGTCTATATTTCTTCATCACAGACAGCTGAAACTCTTTTTTTTCTCTGCAAGATGTCTGCTTGTAGGTGAAATGCGGTGATGGACACATCTTAGTCTGTTTCGGTCCAAATGGTGGACTGTTGTTTGCTCTGTGAGATGCAAAGAGGTCGAGGCACCAAAATGTTTTTTTCCAGTGTAGAAACTTTGAGGTGAATTTTGGCCAAACTTCTGCCAAGGGGCCAAGTTCTAACCTTCATAAGGTAACTTATGAAAAGAGACGTGGTGTGAGTCTGCTTGTGGACCCCTGCGTGTTTTAAGCATAAAAAGGGGGTCGGTGAGAGAAGAAGAGTTTTTTTTTATTATTTTCTGTGGGACTGGCCTGTAATTCAATGCGCATTAATCCGCGCTGTACAGAAATACATAAACATTCCTGCAAACCTGCATTCCTATCAAAAACACTCGGGTAACGTCACATCAACGAGTGACTACAACATCACTAGTCGTTTAAATCTCAATTCAATTCTACTTTTAAGAAAGTAATGATTATAGATGACCCGTTATCCACTTTTAATGATGATTTTTTTCGAGCCCACCGCCGTTTGGACCATCAGACATCGGGCTAATGCACAGGCATCACATTAATGCAAGTTGACCAGGGACTCTTCCTGTGACAAAACCCTACAGCTGTCCTCATCATCATGTCAAAGAAAGAAAGAAAAAAAAGCTCCTAAACTTGAATATTTTTTTTCTTATTTCATTTTAGAATTTAGTTTATTGTATTCAGTAGTTGGAAATTAAAACAAACAATAAAGGAAAAAAAATCTATTTCCCTTGTAAACAGAACAATTACAGAGTTCTCCTTTATTGCCTGACATCAGCAAGATACAAACTGAGTTTGATTTCACTGCAGGTGCAAAGAACAAAATAATGATGAGATAACTTTTGCTTTTTTTTTATTTGTTCTGTTTTATGTCATGGTGCATTCAAATGAGCAGCAACCCCGAATCACAGTTCAACTGTCATTATTTATTGAATATTACATATGCATAAACGAATGTGTGCGTCTAAATGTGTGTGCTTGCTTCTTTGAATCAACACAGGAGGAGGGTTGCATCTGTTAGGGTCCAATGTTAGTCTTAATTACTGGCCTTCATGTTCTCCGTGGCCCTCAACCGTCTTTAATTAAAACCTTGATTAGGGGGGAGGAGGTCTCGGGTAAGACTATTACCAGATGGGTTTCCAGCAATAATAATAAAGACCATCCTCTGCCACTGCTGCTGCCGCCTGTGCCATAAAGCAGATCGCTCTGGCTGACCATATCAAAGCACAGCGAGCAGAAAGAGGCTGTTAATTACGCCGGTAATTACTTGTCTAATTACAGTTCGTTTGTGATTGCATTTAGAAACGTTTCGTAGACTATAGGCTTTTCATGGTCAGAATGCGAGCTTAACACTGCATAGACTGAAATGTAGTGTGTATCCACAGCGGGGTGCTGCTGAATAACCGGCCTCCAAAGCATGGAGAGAATAAGATCAATAGTGAAGCACTGACCCGAAAGTTATCTTAATTTTTCTCAGAGAAGTGTTCAATAATCTATACGTTCAAGTTACAACAAAGTGTCTCCAGAATAAGCCATAAACATGTTGTCAAACACACATTTCACCGCATTTCTTCATCGCTTTCCCACATTTTCTCACTATTCCTTTCAGGATGGGGAAGGCTTTTACTGAAGCCTGGTGAGCTGGATTTAAACGAAGAGAAGAGGTTAGTTCACGTCACATTTTAAAAACAGGCTTATTTTGTGAACTCCAAATTTATTGTGCTAAAGGTTTTAAAAGGAAAGAGGCCAAATCAATAATGCATCATGACATATCCCACTGAGCTGCACATTAGCTATTCAAGAGTCGCCACATTATGAATATATCTTGCCAATGGTCTGAAAGTCATTATGAGTGCGCGCAGGCTCGTCGCCTTTATATTCAAGACAGAGAAACTTGCAAATAACAATCAGTTCAATTATCCTCAAAATATTTACTCCAGGATAGGATTTGTCATCCAGACACGGAGAAGGAGGGAGGGGAGGAAGAAGTGATTTCTTGCTGCACTGTACGTCCATTTTCCAGACGGTTTGTTGTCGTTATTGCCTGATTTACTGTGTGTTGTTTTACACAGCCCAGTTATCTGTGTGAGTTCACGTACACCGTGTCGCCGCATCCATTTATGCATATCACACAAATCTGCGTTGAGTTTGTCACATTTCTGGTGTTTTATGTTCTATCTTCTCTGCAGCTTGAGGCTACAGACTCTCTATCTATCTATCTATCTATCTATCTATCTATCTATCTATCTATCTATCTATCTATCTATCTATCTATCTAT
>JBAMHX010000001.1:19680043-19691193 GCA_037177515.1 Pseudomugil tenellus
CCCCCCCCCCCCCCCCCCCCCCCCCCCCCCCCCCCCCCCCCCCCCCCCCCCCCCCCCCCCCCACACTCATGATGCCTTTGAGATCACCCATGCAGTCAATTAAGGCGACGTTTGCAATATTTTTATTAGGTTTATTGAGATTAGAAGCAGGTAATCCGTTCGAACTCACATATTTGTCCCTGCATGTACAAACTATCATCCTAATCCGGATTTTTATATGTCATTTGTCATTCAGGTGTCATCAATAAACAGAGTCCTCCGCAACCTGGCTAGTGAAAAGCAACAGATGGGCGCAGATGGCATGTATGACAAGCTGAGAATGCTCAACGGTCAGACAGGAACTTGGGGGACCCGGCCCGGCTGGTACCCCGGAACATCAGTGCCAGGGCAGCCCAACCAAGGTGAGCCTCATTATCACGCAATGATGATGAAGACACCTTGACGCATGTGGTTGTTGGGTTGTATCAGATTTTGGAGCCCAGGCTGTGGATCATATTGACTCGGTTACAAAACATATTCGGCTTGTTGTATAGATGTACAAACTCTACATGACGCGCCATGAACTGGAATAATGAAACGGGAATTAGACAGTAATCTTCCAGTTGTTCCGTCCAAAAGGCTCTTTCTGGAAGCAGGTATTGTAACGGCGTTGGCCTTAACAAGACCCCCAATTAAGCCTATAGTCCAAAAGAGGAAGCCATTGGCCATGTATGCAGTTTGAATGCCTCCACTGTCCCAGACATGGATGTGCGTGACAGCGGCTTGTCCTTTCAGCAAAGGTGTCCATCCAACAGCCTGCATTTTCCTCCCTCATGATGAGGAGGCAGAGTGGGGAGCAGTGTGCAGTGATATTAGTACAAAGGAATGTTTTACTTCACACGCAATAATTGGTTATGGGAACGGTCTGCATTACGTGTAATTGCTCATTAGAAGGGGCTTTGTGTCTCATTATGGCAACATGCAGGAGTGTGGAGATGGTACGGCTGTTGTGGAAGGCGTTCCATTTGAGAGAGTTTCCGGTCTTGTTGGCCTAGACATCCCCCCCACCCCTTTAAAATAAACAAAAACAACAACAACGACTACAAAAGAATAGCAAAACATCAATTTAATTCCTAAATACTAACACTGTAAACGAAAAAGCATTGTGTCTGATATATGTGGCACACAGGACAGTGCTGGAAATGAAATAGCCAAAGAAAAAAAGACATTGCTTATGTTAGATGATAATTTAACACATGTGCCTTTTTACTATTATTAACTACTATTATTAATGATTATTATTATTAATAATAATATTATGCTCAATTATGAAAATATCTATATTATTATTGGTTTTATATAATTCCTAATTATCATCATAATGATAAGTAACGAGTTGCTGAAGTATTTGCGTTTGGAAGTATTTGGCTAAGGCAAGTGTTTCAAAGGAGTGGAAATATGTTTTTCATCAGACAGTCGAGTAAGCATGTATAAAAGCTACATGGAGTGGGCCCAGGGGCCCAGAAGAAACCAAATCTAAGGAGAGAGAGAGAGAAACTTCGCACCGATTTTGTCTTTCATCTCTTTCTCTTTCGCTGGCTATATGGCTGCAAATCCCATCTATAGGATTTAGTCTCTCACTTTCTCTTTCAGTTTTAAGCGGTTTCTCAAGAGTGTTTTGATCCAGTCTCAGCAGCTGAAAGGTGCCGCAATTGGTTCGGTATCTTCTTTTTTCTGCTTTTCCGCCTCACTGGCTGAGACATCGTGATACTAAAGAATGAGTTTATTTCCCAGCGCTTTTATAAAGAAAACAAATCCCATCCTAGCGTCAGTGCGTCTGGCAGACGGATAATAGCTGCACAATCACTCCTTTTTATGGATTATCCGGAGTGAAGAAACAAATAGCGTGGATACAAACTATTGGCCTACAGATGAATACTTTGTATATTACATAGTGAAGGAAATTGTCAAAAAAAGCGAGAGAGAGATAGAGAGAGACGCATCAGGTACACATCCACACACACTTTTTATGTGTGTGTAGATGTGTGCTTATAAGTTGATGCACTGACAAGATGGCACGTTTTAAATTTCATTTCACATGTTGCAATGACAATAAAGTTTTATTCTATTTTATTATATTATCTCCCACTTACTGAAATATGGACACACTAACCCCCTTAGGCCATCATGACTTTGTTCAAATGTTGTTCCACTATGTTGTGAAATGTTACTGTAACAAAAACCAAAAATAATAAACTAATTAATTTAATTGTTGCGCATGTGGATACTGTTTATTTTATAATACATCCGTTCTGAAAGAAAAAAAACCCCTAAATGCTCCTTAATGACTTCAACCTACTGCGCCAGACAGACATAGCTGAGATATTACATAAATCTCCCTCCATCAACGCACCCGCTGCTTAATTTCACATTAACTTCTCAGTGCGATAATGATGTCCAACAACAAGACAGACATTAGTCGATAAGCCTCGCCCAGCAACTGAAGGGGCCTTTGGGCCCACCACGGACAAGCAAGAGCTGTGAATAGATTGGCCTTATTTTGGTTGTTCAGAGGGTTGCATGCTCTCTCCTCACTCATTTGTTTCCAATTGAAGACAGAAATCCTGACTGGCGTGTAGCTGGCCGGGGGACGTGATTAATGATGGTAGTGGATAAGGGTTAACACACTGGACTCAAAGCTCTGTTGACTGGGATCCTCGTGCGCACAATGCCAAAGCACTATAGCTTGTGCGTCTCCACAGAGAGAGGATCCTTTTGTCATCTCCTCCAAAAGCTTCCCTCCCATATATTACACCCACCGAGGGCTCACTGCTCGTCCCTGGCTGTGTCCATAGTTTAATGGTTTCCCTTACTCCTGAAGGCATTGTATCATTCTGAAAAGCGTCTTCTCCTATTCAAAAGTTGGTGGTCACCTCAATGGCTCTACCAACGCATATATGGGAACGACCATTGAGGCACTGCTCTGTCCTAAAATAAAGGGGGGCTACAGAGTTTGGGGTTTTAATACATTTCATAGGCTCTGAAAGGAGGCTCGCCACATCTTGTCACATTTCTCTTAACCTTTTGAGAACACACTCTATTGTTAGGTTGCGATAAGTGCACGCAACCTTCCCCTCGCCAGCCTGTTTTTCCCACAATATTTTATAAACAATTTAACTGTTAAGCCCTTTTTGACATAATTTCTTTTCAAGCAGGCACCCGTCTGTCATCTGGCAACATTAGAGAGAAATTGCGATAATTCCTCCAATTTTGAATTAAATTAACCATGATGTGGCTTTAATTAATTATGTAGCACTGCGGTCTGTACAATTAGCTGTAGGCTGATGCAACATGAGGCCCGATAATTCATTATTCAATTAGCTTAAGTGAATGTATATTTCCATTAAGCATCTTTTTTCATCCTAGATGGCTGCCAACAACAGGACGGCGCGGGAGAAAACACAAACTCCATCAGCTCAAACGGAGAAGATTCAGAGGAGACACAGATGCGTCTGCAGCTCAAGAGGAAACTACAGAGGAATCGCACATCCTTCACACAGGAGCAAATTGAAGCACTGGAAAAAGGTAAGAAAATATGTGGATTATTTAGGCTCACATGGCCTAAAAAATCTCAAGTAAATTTAAAAAAAGAGTGTGAGCTGCGAAGGATTAAAACATATGTATAGCCATTTAAACACACATTTAAGCAACAAATAAATCTGCAAAATGTTCATTATTCTCTATCCAAACTAGTCCTTTCCCATTAACACATTTATCTGAATGTGTTTCGTTACAGAATTTGAAAGAACTCATTATCCAGATGTTTTCGCACGAGAAAGACTAGCAGCAAAAATCGACCTGCCAGAAGCAAGAATACAAGTGAGTATAAAGGCCTGCGCAACGGAGTCATTTGTGGCATATTACAAAAAAAAAAAAAAAAAAAAAAAAAAAAATGCCAGAAAATTATTGCCACTGTAAAAAACCACGATGATAATGTTTTTATTGTTATTATTGTTATTATTCTAGGTATGGTTCTCAAATAGAAGAGCAAAGTGGAGGCGGGAGGAGAAGCTGCGGAACCAGCGCAGACAGGCCAACAACTCCTCCAGTCACATCCCCATTAGCAGCAGCTTCAGCACCAGCGTATACCAGGCCATCCCACAACCCACCACACCGGGTCCGTACTCTTACACGACACTCTTAACTCTTAAAAAAAACATATCTTTCTAAACTTTTCAGCGCACAAACACGTCACATTTATATTAATGTGTTTTTACCGTCATTTAAAATAACAAAACCGCTTCCATGTAATAACGTATAGCTTTTTAAAATAACTTACTTTAAATTGCGGATACAAATAAGACGAGATGCATGTGAAATAATACCACTTTCATATCTGCGAATTTACCTAAAAGTAGGAAAGCTCGGTAGCTGTGCGCTCTATTTTCACATGAAGAAGCGCCGTTGCTTTCCTTTTAATGGATGACTGAGCAAAACTTCTCAGCTGACTATCTGCGTAATTACCGAATCAGGCACGAGGGCACACCGCCAGAGATGAAACTCATGCTCACAAGTCAATCACCTGAGACACGCACGGTACAGTAGCCTATCTGCCCGGACCCATCAACTTGTCAAATAAGGCGTCACCTCACGCACGCACTCCTGGACGCTAATGAGATGAGCCCCACACCGGAGGACTGTGTGTGTTTGTGTTTAAATTGAAGATTTTTCAACTCATTTTTCTTTTTCCACTTATAGTTTCTTTCACCTCGGGGTCAATGCTGGGTAGGCCTGACTCTGCGCTCACAAACACTTACAGTGCGCTGCCTCCCATGCCCAGTTTCACCATGGCGAACAATCTACCTATGCAAGTAAGTATAAGGCCACATCTCAATTTAAGAAACCTTTTAATCATTATAGCATTTACTAAGAGTAAAATAAAGCATAGGATAAGTAATTTCAACTGTTTCTTGGCCAAATAAACAACAAAAAAGAGAAAAGGGAGAGTGTGAAAGTTGTATACAAGAGGACAAAAAAGACAAAAAAGATTTAAATTGACAGCATTACTGGGTACTGAGCTGAAAACATGGATGGCTAAGCTAATGTAACATTCTCTCTTCATCTGTAGCCCAGCCAGACCTCCTCTTATTCCTGCATGCTGCCTACCAGTCCGCCTGTGAATGGGCGGAGCTACGAAACATACACGCCCCCTCATATGCAGGCACATATGAACAGCCAATCAATGACCACTTCTGGTACCACCTCAACAGGTAGGCAGAAAGTTTACTGTATCCTTGGGAATTAATACTATAAAAATGCACTTTTTGAAACATCTGCCACCTCTCCTGTAATTAGGCGGTACAATAGCCATCTTTAATTCATGATGTGTCAGAGCGGCTTCGCCTTTCCATCCAGTCTATTCCAGAGACTTCATGGTTTAAATGTCTATGGGTCAATATTTCTACATCTCATATAATTTTCTATCTGCAGGAGCATGAATGCAGTTCATTTCATTGCCACTCTAGGCCATCATGTCAATCCCACAACTCCAGCACATAGTTTAGTTCCACCCCATTAGGATGCTGTTTCTGAAAGCCATATATACCGGTTATGGTCATGAAGAGTTAATCATGCATAACCACATTTCCTCTGTGCTAAATTGCTAATTAATTTGATTCATTTGCTGTTGTACTCTCTGTTTAAATGCCATTGCTACAGCCTCGATTTATCGGGCTTGCAAGCATTTCACTGAGAAGCCTTGTGCACAACATTGTGACTCATTGCAGCATCATGCTTCACCTATTTTGCAACCTTTCAAAGTACAATGCTCTGTTCTGGTGTTAGCTGTCACCCTGTTATCAGTTATATCTGTTATTCTTATGTAAGCTACTTTAGGTTGGATTTTTTTTTGTTTTACTTTATATTGACACATTTCTCTTTTGTGTCTCTGCAGGACTTATCTCTCCTGGAGTGTCTGTCCCTGTCCAAGTCCCAGGGAGTGAGCCTGACATGTCTCAGTACTGGTCAAGACTACAGTAGAGAAAAGAGCTACTTCACCCTGTAAGCACCCACTCCACCATCGACCTCCGTCAGTGCTCCTCACACATACACGGCACGGGAAAGTAAAGACATTGTGAGAGGTTGAGGAGAGGAATCAGAGAGGAGAGGAGGCAAGGAAACAAGGAAAAAGACATTGCGAGAACCTTTGGACGTCTGGGCTTTGTTTTTCCACTGGACAATTTGCTATTATGTAGCTCCAGGCACATTCGACTGAGGACTTGGAAGAGAGAACAACTACTGAAACAGAAAAAAATGGACCTCTGTAAAGTGCCCCGTGTTAAATTTTTATGGAACAAAAACTTATCTGTCTTTTTCTATTTCAAACTTCAGTCATTGTTTCCTTTTTTTCTCTGGTGTGTTTGTAAATGGCCATTTGTATGTTAATATGAAACAAAAAAAAAAGAAAAAACAAAGATCAAGTACTGATAGATGGACTGCTAGAAAACCATGTTGGTCTTGCGTTTGTTTGCGAGAGGAGAACCTGAGAGATTCTGCCATGACTATCTTTTAATCTGCTTATATCGGGACTTTCTACCGGCCTTTGGTCTCTGGACGCTGTTGCATATCATTTAGATGGAAAGCTGGAGGGAAGACTTACTGTGTCCAAAAGAGAAAAAAAGGAAGAAAACTATTTATTGGTCTCATTTCTTATGGATATTTAACGGAGGAAACTCAAACTCGATCCACCCACTGAGGCTGCGGTTGTGGCTCCTCTGGCACTGGCCTGCATTTTTTGGTTTAATAGACTTGGATAACTGTCAACAGCCCCAAGTGTGCAAAGACGATGCAACGTGCAACACACCATGGACCTCTTGCTTCGGTGGTTGGATTGACTCTAGATTACAATGAAGAACATTACATGTGCAAAACAGGTGTAAAAGAATACCTGTAGTCTGTAAATGGTAGACTGCGTCTTCGATATAATCCAGTTTGTTTATGTCAAAATGTAAAGTACTTGTCTTCCCTGGAAATCTTCCAGAAAGATTTCTCCAATAAAAGTTGATTTCATTTATATCCCCAAGAATATTCTATAAATGTTCCATGCATCATGAAATACATTTTTTTAGGGTCAGGTACAATTCGTCTCTTAGGTATAGTTGTAATATAGTGTCCTATGGTCAAAAAAGAAAAAAAAGTGCAACTAGAAATATTTAATTCCTATAATTATGATTAAACATTGCTTGACAGAGTTTTAAACTTAAGTGTTTGGCAGTTGTTTACAAGTACATATCAGATTTAATCATTGTTGATTGTAAAACAGACCAAAGCCTTTGTATTTCATCTAGTACACAATGTTTTTCTTTTCTTTTTTTTTTAAGATTTTAATCTTGTGTTGCAAAATTTTGTAAACACGTCTTGTTCAATTACATTGGCTTCGAGTTCGGAAGACTTGCAGTCCAACCCCGCAATCCTTATTTATAATTGAAGACCATGGGAGGGTTTTTCTAGCATCATCTGTCATGCTCTTTTGAGTTTTGCATTTTTATTTCAGTGTGTACGTAGAACATGGACACATACTGGGTTATGTCTGAGCATTGCTTCTGAGATAAAAATGTCTACACGCTGTCTCTTAAATATTTCAATTTAATTTTATTTAAAATGGAGCTTTCTAAATGTATTTTGTGAAAACTATAAAACATTTTGTACAGTAAAATTGTGTCTTAAAGAAAGCCTTTTTTTGCCTGGTCAATACTGTGTCAGTTTTTACAGAGCAGGTAAAGGCCACATTTTGACAGAATGCCTCATCGTTGCAACAGCTTGTAATACACATAACACTTCAAATTCTCTCTAAACAAAGGTGTCCAAAACAACAAGCCTTTCTTGATGTATTGGGCTGAACCAAGTCGACACAGACCACACAACACAACACCACCACACAATGAGAAAGGTCAAGCAATTCACCATCTCTGGCACTTGTTTTAGTAGAGTTACGATGGTAAGAAAAAAATACAGAAGCAACAAGAAGGAGGAGGGAGCAGAGAAGAGAGGGGAAAAAAGCCATGGAATAAAGCAGTCAGTGCCTAGAGCGAGGCAGAGGAGCGATTGTGTGGCAGAGTGAGTTATTTTGCTTCACTTGCTGCCTCAGCAGGGGGGTTATATGAGTGTGTATGTGGAATTAAAGGGGTGTGTAGGTAGCGTGAGACCATATCTAAAAGAAAAGATATTTGGGAGAGACTGAGGTCAGGTAACATTCACACAGCATGCAAAGGCACCAACTGTCTTGCCAAATTGATTAATTTAATTTTTGAATTTGCAACTCACTCAATATTTAATAATTTAATCTGAAGTTGGAGGATTGAAAATTAATCACATTTCCCCCTATAGCTATTACCAGTACTCTATTAATTTAATCAAGTTTGTTACAGAAATGAAGAAACACTATTCTGAGCGTGTAAGGAAGAGAAGACAGAAAAGACTGCAGAGACAGAGGAAGATTAATAATTAGTGAGAAGGCATGGGAAAAGATTCATAATGCAGGAAAGACTGCAATTAGCAGAAGTCTAAATAATACACAACGCTGAAGTTATGTTCAAATTTAATTCTTGCTTGTGAGAAAGAAAGTTTTTTGGAAGAAGTTTTCGTGAACTTAGTTTTGAATTGGGCTTTAATAAGATATAATCATTCTAACCTGGTGTAATCTTAATCCGAATAGCAGGGACCTGAAGCTCTTCTTCAATGTCAGTACTTACATGATCTGTTCTGTTTGTGTGTGTACATGGTTTGAGCAAATATGGAATAACATTTTCGTACAATCAGAAAAACAAGTGCTATAGCTTAACTGTATATCAGATCATGGACTTCACCCACACATTTAATGTGGTTTTACAAAACTTTCATGATTTGTGATTTGTGTAAAGCACCTGAAAGAAAACAGCAAAAATCAATAGAATGAATATGCAGTAATCAACCCAATTCTCTGTCATCAGTTTCATGATTTTAACATTTATCTACAGGATATTTTAAAAGGGATACCTGAATTTTCTTCTTACTTGATGTTAGAGATTATTTCAGTTAAATATTGCAAAAAGCAGACTTCTAATGAAAACATATTTGTTCTGATGAATGCCAGATCATATCAACGTTCATTCTGTAATTTTGTGTTACACTCCATGCTATGCACTGAGAAAAATACACCTTGCCTTTTACATTAAGTCAAATCATTTGGTGTGTTATTTAATCACAAACTGACATGCTAATGTGCTTAAAATTAAACCTGAACCTAAACTCATTGAGTGCTCGGCTATTAGAAACATTTGGTCGATCAAAGAAACTTTAAAAACACAACATTATTATCAGGCTCTTTGAATACCAAGGACTGATGCTACTGTGAAAAGAAGCAAAAGGGATAGGGGCATTTAAAGAGGCATATATGGTCATTTATCTTTTTGGATTTGGTTTTTTTACGCTTAACCTAATGATGCCAAAGGTACACATACAAATACTCTAAATCACTATTGTTTTGAATGAAAGCTTAAATAAAGCCCCCCCAGGAAGTGATTTTCTACATCAGGTATGTACAAAGTTGGCAGGTTTTTGATGAATCCCTGCTCTAACACACTGGGCTTACATTAAATAGATTAATGGATTCTCCACAATGATAGACTCATTTGAGTCAGGTATATTGGAGCAGGGATACACAGAAAACCTAAAGGGTTAAGGCCCTAGAGGACTAAAGCTGAACACCCATACATTTCCGACAGTGATGTTCATTGCGCTTTTTTTTTTGTTTGTTTTTTTTTTTTTTTTACTTAAAACTGTCTCGGTATCTCTGTAGTTGCCTGAGTGCGTTAAACGCTTTTGATTCTTTATACTTACACATCATGATTATTAACAGATTGTAATGCAAAGTATCCAACCAACATTTCCAGGCAGGACAAATTATGGGGGGGGGGGGGAAAGTTGAAATGCATGAGCATGGTTAAATACTACTTTTATTCCAACATCATAGACTTAGCAAAGATGCTCTTATTAGCACAGATATAACTGACAATATAAACATGTTCTAATTGTTAAAAAAAAACAAAAAACAAAAACAGAACAGTGAACCAGGCACTTTCCAAAAAGTTGTTTAAAAATAGTTATATCAATATGCTAACATGAACAGATGGCAAAATGAATTTATTCTGTTTTTATCTAGTTTTAAAGTTTACGCTAGCATTTCAATCACAATTACTCGATGAACTATTTTCATCCTGACAACACAAACTTCTGTTTACCTGTACAAGAAACCTGGGCATGTCATTTCTCTCTCATGAACCTGATATAAGAGCACTCCATTCATGTGTGAAACTTGTCAGGTAACGCAACTCTCTCCCAGCACATGTTGCAGATGGTTACCAATACTGCCAGTTTCTACAGGCAAAACTATTCAAAGTGGCATTGGTGGAAAACAGAAATGAAACATTTAATTTTTCATGTTGTTTCTTTTTTTGTTTTTCTCCATCTCACCATTTGACCTAATTTGTTCTTTTGGACTTGTCATGGCAAAGCAGCTCATCCAGCAAACATGCCTGATGAGGTGTGAAGCCTCCATTCAAATCCAGCTCTCCTACCCTCTTGCCCACATTCCTGCTCTGCTCTGCTTACTGGAGGTGGACGTCACTTACCAGCACAGTCTCAGTGGTCAGATGGACGTATCCCTATTCGAACCTGAAACCAGTCATGGACCACAGAGATCAGTAATTTATAAGACACGTTTTCAGGAGAAAGTCACTTATCCCCTCCGAGCTGACAGTGTGGTGATAAAGCAAAATAATCTAAACAAAAATAAATTGTCAGGTTCTATTGTTTTTTAAAATTAACAAGAAGACATTTGATTGTCCTCGAAAATAAACTATATTCTCAGAATAATTTAAAAGGTGGCGCATCACAGGAGCAGTTTCATGTACTGGAGACCATGCCCAGAGTTTACTTTAATTATTTAATGTTTGTCAAGATGGAGAATCTGTGAAGACTGGAAAATCTTTCATGAATACGGTGTGCTTGTAAACAAAATCCCTAGAGGCATAGGAAAACACAAAAAACAAACTAAATGTACCAACTTTCCGTGTTAGATATTAAACTGGGTTAAGAACCAATCACTCTGTCACTCATATACCTTTATATATATA
>JBAMHX010000001.1:19705212-19725395 GCA_037177515.1 Pseudomugil tenellus
ATGTGTGGCCCTGTGATAGGCTGGCGACCTGTCCAGGGTGTACCCCGCCTCTCGCCCTGTGTAGCTGGGATTGGCTCAAGCCCCCCCGCGACCCCGTTCGGGAATAAGCGGTAGAAAATGGATGGATGATGGATGGTTGTAAGTAGGTTTGTGTCAAACAAATAGGGTTGGCAAAAGTAGACAAATGATAAATTCTAAATGAATGAAAAGCAACATAACTACTGCAACCAAACCAGGAGATAAATGTGACAAAAAAAGAAAAGAAAAAAAAAGTCAAGATTGCTAATCACGCAGTTCTATAAAATAATAAGTCAATTACTAACACTGCCCTGTCATAATGCAATCAGATTTTGATGAATGTGCTGCAGTTAAAAATTTGAAGCATGTGACAAAGCTTCAGTCATATTTCGGTCAGATGCAATTATCACTGTTCCTGTTTGGATCGAATAAAGATCTAACTGAAAAACAATTCAACAGAGTCTGCAGCACTGCAGATGCTGAAACGCCACAACGACCGTGCCATAAAATTCTGTTGATAAAAGTTATGAACAGAATTGGAGACAAAGGGCAGACTTGGCAGACTGCAACCCTTACTGGACACAAAACCGTCTGACAGAAACGCAAACCAAGCTCTGGCAATAGTTGTAGATTGCCTGAACAGCTCATATAAGGGGGTCAGGTACATCGTACTCCAGGAACACTCCACCACAGGAGTCCCTAGGGGACATGACAGAATGCCTATTTTCATATTTGCAAAGCACATGTAAACTGTCTAGGGGAAATTCCAATGCCCCTCCAAGAACCTGAACAAAATATATACATCTGGCCAACTGTTTGATGACTAGGACAATAACCACAATGCTTGGCAATCTTTTGGGGTGCTTCTGACCAGACCCGATCAGTAACAACAAAAACAGATTAAAATCATTGCTGTGCCATTTTCAGTCCCAGGCAATGAATGAGCCAGATTTTCTTTGTTGTCACTGGTTGTTTCCAGGAATACCTCCCTCTTGCAAGCAGTTCGAACTGCCTGGCATGGTTTAGGTGTCAGTTAAGTGCAGTGTGAAAGTGAACAGAATCATACTGCTTTATTAGCAGGGCTTAACAGCTCAAGTCTACACTAAAAAATGTAAACTTTTTTTGGAATTCCCAGCCCAATCACACCAAGTACCCTGGACTTTTATAGGTATGAATTTGCCTTAAGGGCATCTTGAAAACAAAACTTGCACTGAATGGGAAAGAATTAAGTCACACAAATTACAGTGGTATGCTGTAAAATTCACAAGTCTACCAACAGATAATGTGGCCATTTGTAGATGCGAAGAAGAACATCTCTGTAAGGTTGGCATAAATGTAAAAATGTGCATTTGAGACATTTTGATTTAGACTATTAGCATATAAAATTAAGAGCAAAGATAAAATGAAAAACTGGAGCACAACTGCTGTTACAGTAAAGCAGATAAAATAATATTTTCTGTCTTTACATGCTAAGATCTCACTGACAGAAAATTTGAACTATTAATAAAATATAAAATAAAACTTGAATGATAGGGGTCCCGACAATCAATCGAAGCTTAAAGGGATAATCATTTATAGACAAAAGCTGATGAACTCTCAGTAGTTGCGGTCTAGGATTTCTGGTGTGTGGAATGAATTAATCTAGTGAACGACTAATCTAGTAACCCCAGAAAGTTAGACAGACTACATCTTTACTTCTTAAAATTAGCCAATTAAAAACAAAAAACAGTAAAAAAAAAAAAGTATAGTGAACTCAAATGGTAAAAATATTCAAAGTCACCATGCAAATAAATTATGCACTTTTTTTTGCACATCTGTCTCTCAACTCTCCATCTCTCTCACTTACATTGCTGCTCCATCCATGCTCCACCTCTGCTCTCCTCTCCAGTGCCCTCCCTGTGGGCAGGTGGTTGTGTAAATTTAGCCACAGCTAGGTGAGGTGCTTCCTGGGTAGACTGTTGGCAAAGCCACCTTTAGGGTGTTCAAGATGTCAGATGGAATGAGACATCACCTCGACTGCCCTGTCAAAAAATTCACCACCTTCCATTTCCCACACAACCCCTAGGTTCTCAAAGCACTGTGGGTGATGGGGGAATTCTTGTTTAGTGTTTTCTAATTTAGCCTGCAACACACCAGCCATTACCTAACCCTGGGCGCTGTCTGAGTGTTAATTGTGAAACATTACTAAAGCTATTAAAACAGTGAGCATGAGCCTGAGGAGAGCACATATTTAGGTTAAAATTATAGACATAATGCTCAATGTATGCTGTACCTTCCCATATAAAGTACTCCCAATGAAGAATAACTGCAGAACATCTCCATATTTTAAAAATGAGTAGTAGTAATACATAAAAAATGATATATGACAATGGTTAATGATATTCACAGATGTGATGTCAAACAATTTAAGTTTAACATATTTTTTTCTTTTAACTTCTCAGTCAATTTGGTTAAAATAAATAAACGTAATCTTGTATTTTATATTTCGCTTTTTCTAAATGTAAATTATTATGTTAGGTGTGAATGAAAAAACTGACTTCAAAAGTGTCATTTGCAGCCACGACTTGAAAAACAGTTGGGGGAAAAAAAAACAAACAAACAGGAAAACAACCAACAACAACGAAAATTAACATTAAGAAAATTAGCAGGTCACCAAACAATGGATTATGGGAAGAAACTTCTCAAATTGCTTAATCTCCTGAAAACAGTCATGGTGTGAGGATACGATGAACAACACTTTACTTCAATTGAACTTATTTAGCTTTTTAAAGTGGGCAATGACAATATGCCCTATTTTGAAAGGTCACTTTTAACAATGTGGACATTTTTTAAAAATATTGTTACAAAGCTGCATTTTTGTCAATGATGAAGTAGTAATATGTTAAATTTTTTAAAAGGGTTACATTGAGAATTAAATGCAAGATTGAATTTCAGCTGTTACTGCTACTAACGTCCAACTAAATGAGTTTGAATACACGAGAATAAATTGTTTTCACATAGTGAAAGGAAGAAACAGCATTGTGCATCACTGCAGATGCATGTCTGAATGAAAAGCATTTACATGTCAAAATAGAGATTTAATGGCAAATGGGCTATATTTGAACACTGGGACTGTGCAGACAGCGTGTTATAGTACCAGATGGATTAGTAAGGTGACAATCACTATAAAGATACTGTCTAGTGTATTTCCACACTGCTCTCGATTTTGCAAATGCTTTCTGTAATTACAGAGCTTACCTTTTTGTGGTAGCTTGGAGAAACTTGTAAGACAGAACATTTGGTTGAAGCTTCTTTGTGGTTAGGCTTACTTATCAAAAACCTTTGATCAGAAAACCACAAAAGCTTGAGAGGACTAATGAGTAAGAATATTACTTGTAGCTATGTAATTAGTGTGCAATTTTATTCTATGAAGTATTGGTAAAAAGAGTATTGAGATGGATACAGAATGCTGTTGAGTTGAAAAGAATAATAAAATTGGAAAGCAGTCCAAATGTGACTATCAGCTTCTTCATTCTCCCTGATTTCGAGTTGGGCATTTTGCTGGGAAATGGGCGGCCTGCCAGATTGGGGCCAAGTCAGAGTTGTCAGGGGATTACAGTTCTGCCTTGCTCACTGCAGGGGGTGCGGAGTGGGCCTCAATTACCCTGGAGCGGCGTGTTTGATTTGGCCCGGCACTTTTGGGGACAGACCAAAAGCTGAATAATGCACCATTAGCAACTCAAAATCCTGCCCTAAAATGAGTCCACTTATGCATCACATACAGTAATTGTGTGTCTATCAAAGGCTGGCAAGTCTACACCAATTACCCTGATAACAACAAAACAATCTATGCATAATATTATGTGCTGAACACCTGTGGGCACCCGCACACATCGAAACTTTTACCGCTCATTTAAAGCTTGTCTTCGACACATGGTGGCGTGATGGAGTGTCAGCTTCAAAGTGCTCAAAGACTAAAATGCAAGGTTGCTTTGAGATAATCTGAAAAAAATATAGAGACAGAGTGAGAGAGATCCCCCTACTCGGGCTACAGTTAAAGCCTGTGCAATTGAATTTCACAGGGTATGAGGCAGCAAATGGCATGTAAAGGCTGGTGCATCACACTGTTCCTACCACACAAACCAGACAGATAAGGGAAGTGTATGTGACATCATTAGGTAACTGTGCAAGACATCAGGGGCAGTTCGAGGCTGGCAGGGCTTTAAGAGAACCAAAGGTCCTCCTTGAGCTCCATTGAACAGCTACTCAGCCTGATATACAGGCACTTACAAACACACAGGGAAAATCACTTATACAAACAAGGACTCAAGTCAGAGACAAGCAAACAACCAAGCAGTGTTTTCACTCTCCACCCACAAATGCATGCACATCAACACATATGGACATGCACACACCACTTTAAACTGCAGATGCCTCATTGAGGTATCAGCCCTGGTGATTGTGTGTATCCACCTGGGTATGAAAGAACCATTCTGGCCTGTGTAGAAGAGACAACAGTGTGGCACCGATCAAACAGGAGCCCAGCTAGGCTATGTCTGTCTCAGAGCTCTCAGGGAGGGGAGCGGCCAAATGTGGATGCACCTCATTACCTCACTCATCCACACACCAATTACCCCTAAATAAATACACCCAGCCCACAGGCAGCAACAATGACATCCAGCCTGAAAGGGAAGAAAGGATGCCGTTCAGAAAGCATTTGCACGCACAGAAAAGTGCTGTTGGATAACGATGAAGAAAAGAAACACAGAGAAAAGAAGTAAAAAGAACATGCAGGGGGCTCCAAGTCTTTTAAAGTGGTCAAAGAAGAAATTGAGGACGAGAAAGAATGAAAAACACTGAGCAAGCAGAGGGAAGTGATTCAGAAAATGATAATTTCTTGCTAAATTTCACCCAACACATCCGCAAATGATTGTTGTGGCGGAGGAGGGGCAAAGTTTAATTGTTTTAATGCATGCAGCCATGAGATAGCTTTGGTGTAGACTAAAATGGTGATCAATGTAGTGCCGACATCTATTTGCATGCAAGACGGACAGCTCGAGGCAGCAGCAGTGTGTCCGAGGGCTTAAGGAGGCAAGTTAAAAGAGTACAAACTCAAATTAATAAAAGATTGATACCCAGAAAGTTTGGTAAAATATAGCAGGTGGTCTTAACTGTGACAACAAAGGCTTGAATTTTAGATAGCAGTTTAAGCTGTTGACGGGCAAAACTCTGTTGTAGGAAGCGATTGTGGGATGCAGAAATGAAGACAGCTGTATTTTCAGGGAAGGGAGTTATACATGAAAAGAGGAAGCCAAGAGATCCTTCTCGCTCCCTTACCTCTCCACTCCACTCTCCCACCTCCCTCCATGTGGGATCTTTGTGCATGAGTGACATTTTCATACCTGGGGGACAAAATTCTCTCACTCTCTCTCTTCCTCTGCCCCAGTTCTTTCGTTCCTCTCATGTATGTCTGTGCTGTTTTTGTGTTGAACTAAGCCTGGTAAGCTGTGTAGTCTTTAATCTAAAATAAAATAAATAGAGTGAGTATAAATACCACAATGCACGGCGTTAGTTAAACAAAATAGTTTCTTATTACTTCAGCACAAAAAACATTTTAAAACTCAACCAGAAACATCTTGTGTTTAAATTAAAAACCACTTCCACTTAAAAAAAGGTGAAAAACTGACATCCTCAAATATCTAGGAAAAAAAGCAGGTGATATGTTGTACAGTTAGAAGCTGAAATGGTAAACTGGGTGGGTCCATCAGAGTGCAATTTCTGATAGGCTGCTCACCAGTCATCAGAGTGTCAGAGCCCATTTAAAAACACGAGAATAACTTGCATGACTCGAGCTAACCAGGTTCCTGAGCAGAACTAGAATCCTGGTTAACAACGGCTGGGAACGTGTCAGTTTTTCCATGCTGTTGATTCCATGTAATAAACACTAGTTGATGGATGAAATGGAAGTGAAAGAAGCAGGTTTATTAGGATTCCTTCCTGATAGAGGACTAACTGAGGGAGGGCATGTTGCACAGGTCTGGTGCCACAGGTGGGTGGAGTAGCACTGACATGCTGTGGCAGCATAGTCAGGATTCCTGGTGTACAGCTCAGCTCTAAGCTGGAATCACACTGCATGAGAATCTCAAGCTCTGTCACAGATAAGGGAAAAGGTGAGGTCTGTGAAAACCTACTGACTTTTTACAAAACATTCTGTTGTTACATGTTTATGATTTTAACTGGGAATAAAAATAGAAAGGGCCCTTCACCCTTTTCTCCTCTTTCCAGCTTGGCATGGCCTGGAGGATCTTACTTTGACCAACAACAACACATGCTGTGATCAAACCCTAAAGCATGTTCCACACACTCATGTTCAAAGAATAACGTATTTTTATTACTCACACTAATTTAGATGAAGCCAGGAACTACACAAAACCTGTATTATATATGATATTAATACACTGGTTTACTTTATATAACTCTTTCTAAAATGTGTGGGAAAATATCTCAAAATATTCCCTCATCAGGAAGTTATATGTACCAAGGTTTGCGTGACCTGTGCGAATTAGCAAACTACCTGCTCCTGAGAGGAATGTACAGGAGATATGCAAGATCCTGAAGTACACACCCAGATATACTTCATCATCTGTACAAAAAACAAAAGAAAAAAAAATCAGACAATAGGACACGTTTCGTTTGTTTATCATCACATTAGGTCCCTTAGGCAGGATTTGACATCACCTTTCTAAAATAACAAATGGAACAGGTTTTACTGACAACCTTTTAAGTTTAAATATAACAACATTGCCCACAAAAGCCAAATTGCTTTTTCTGTGGCTAAGTAGAAAACCACTGCAAATATATCAACTTTAATTTATTTGTCAAAAGAGTGAAAATTACAATCTTACTTATGGCTGCGCTCTCCAGTGAAAAAAAAAATTCTTTCCTGTTTATGTTTTGATATCTTAAACTTCAGTACAAAAATGCTTGACAACTAGATATAAAACTTAGTGACAAAAAAAGAAGCAAAACATTTGTACATGGTTACCAACTGATGTGCATAATCACTCAACTTTTAAGGTTGAGCAAGTTCATAGGTTATAACAACTAGCCGAAAGTAAATTTAATTCACATTAAAACAAAAACGAAAAGTTTCTGTCCAGTTTACTATTGGAAGAATTGAAGTTTCCAAAACAAAAATGAATAATCTCACATGAATGTCTCACTATTTCAAGAAGTCTTCTGAACACTCTCCCTTAGGTTATTGTTGTGGAATGTTATAAAATGTGCTAACATTAATGCATTCCTTCACAACAAGGACTTTTATCGAATGATTTTAGTCACTATAGTTTTTAGTGACACAAACATTTTGAACTGAGCTTTTAATCTGATTTCCCTCTAAATTTTATTCAAAATCATAAAATTGTTGCTTTTTCTATATTCATACTTTTATTCATAAATTTGTATTACATTACAACATTAATCTTAATATTTTGCACTTGCATGAAAAGAGAACTTACCATTATTATATTTAGTGTACTTCACTATGAGCCTGTCAGGTGTGATATTTAGCTATTGTTTTTTGAGTGCATGTGAATCACTTCTGGTACATGACCTGTTCAGACAAGTATTTGTAAAGCTTGTTGTGGGAAAATGACTTAGTGCCCTGCCTGAAGTCTTAAGTGTCAGCATTCATATAAATCAAACTTCCAACATATGTAAATACTGACTATACAAATGCTAATATCATTTTTTTAAATCCCGCAGTGCATAAGAAAGTTGTCCAGAATAGGTGTGTAGGAAAGAGATTAAACTTTTCAAGGTTACTATAGTTGGATAAACCATAGAACGTCACAATTAAAGATTAACAAATTAAATATTTTCACTAGAGATGCCCTATATAAATAGTGGATAAGCTGTGCTAATCATACGGGGTATAGTGAGCAAATAAGTGTTTTGTGTACCAAGAATTTGTGCCACAAGAGAATTTTCATGGTACAAGCTTAAAATTAGCAGTACTGACAAAATAAGAGACCACAGTCATATTGGCTGAATACACTGGCAAACACATTTAGTTCATTTGCCAAATCCCAACACCTTTTTGATGAGAAAGCTCCATTTGGAATACATCACACAAATACCACAGCTGGCATTCAAGGGTAAAATTAATTACTTCAGATACATGTGCTACCTCTCAAAGTGGCAGACTTATTTGCATTGAAGAACATTCAGCAGAAGTAATCGATGCACACACAAAATACGGCCACCCAATGACCCCGGCCCCATCTCAAAGTCTCCTCCCCATCCCCTAAGCCCTGACGGCTCAGCCATGCATGGAGTAACAAACAGGTAGCGAGAGCAAATCAGACTGCAACAAAACACAGAAACATGAATGGGAAGCGTTACAATGACGGGCTGGATACAGGACAATGGACCTGGCATTAAACAAACGGCAAATCCCAGGATGGGCTGCGGGAGTATGATACAGATTACAGCACCTAGTCCCTGATGGGGAGCAGGGGAGAGGGAGAAAAAAGGACACAATATTGCAATCTGACAGCTGACGTCTTCATATAAATGTATGAATTTACATTCCAATTAGAGAAAATTTACATCTTAATCACAGCGAGCAGTGTGTTGGTCCCCCGGTTAGTGTGTTGCTACGGTAATGAGGTGGGATGCTGCTGTGCTCTCTCATCCAGACAGTGATCTGTCAGCAGACAACACCTCCCTGTTATGACGGAGCTGTACCCTTAAATGCAACCGTCACTACAATCCAGTAATATTCATTGAAATCTGTCTTAAATACCAACAAGAAGCGAGCTGCCACCCGAGGATAATGTGCCAAATATGGAGTTTGAAAAACATCAAACATATCTTAAATACAGCGCACTGAACCAGGAATGTCTTTAACTGTCATTCTAGTGACAAGCTTTCAGCACTCTACCGTATTCCATTTCTAATTTCCATACTAATAATGGGTATATTATCTTTAATGGTTTGACTTTGTTTTATGGCATTTGAAATGGATGGTGAAGCTGTCTGTTGGATTACTCAAACATATCATGCAACCAGATCACATGCTGCTTTGGAGCTAACAAAGGCAACGTGAATGGGTGAGAATGAAGAATTGTATAAGTGTCATCAATATCCTTCTGGTTAACATTTACATCAGTGTAAAATCATAGGATTCAAAAAACTAAGGGGAACCATGGTCTATTAGCAGGTCAGCAAGAACAGAAAAGGGCAAAAAGGAAACTTGCTGACAGAAGTTTTAGTTTAACTTTCTAAAGTCCTGAGGGAAACTTGTGGTTTAAGCCAACAGACAGACAAGAGTTGCGGGCTTGTACTTTTGGAATTAAAACAAACAAACAAACAAACAAACATATATGGTAGGCAAGCCTAAGGCCTGGGAAGAGCTCCATTTAAAGCATGTTAAAAAAAAAACTGTGCTACTGATGGCATATCCAGGAAAGTAGTCTATTTATTTACATGTTAGAGTTCAGACTTGGCTTAAATTATTTCGAACCAGTGAAATATTTTACTTGTACAGGAACACTGATTGCTGACAATGCAATCAGGAAGAGCAGATTAGCCACTACCAAATAGAAGAGCAAATAAATCATTTAACACAGTCCTTTGCCATCGTCACGCTTGACTTTAATACTGAGATATGTGAACAAAAAAATTAGAGGGAAATGAGGCATGGCTTCTTTATCAGCTACCTCGTAGCCAATCAGACCCCTCTTGCCTGAGACCCTGCTCTAATGGCCGATATCTATGGGAGCAGCCTATTACTGGATACTGTCTGTAATTAAGACGAGTCTGATTACACTGCACCCTCTCTGATATGTCGGCTGCCATTAAGGTTTGGAGTGGCAAAAGACTTGTACATTGTAGTGACAAAGAAAATAAGATATGTGGAGGAAGAGAAAAAAAAAAAACCAAACAAAAATAAAACATTCACAAAAATGTTGTATGTCCAGAGTAAGGATTGAATGTGCCCAGAAACATTCCATGGGGTGATATGTGAGGTGTGGTTGGGATTCCATTTTAGGCTTTAGGGTGTTTTGAGAGGAAGTCTGAAAGCTGCACATAACCCTTTGTTGCATATTCTAACTTTGGAGATTGATTACCACAGGCTTTTTTCTTTTGCACTTCTGTTTAAGCATTTAAATGAGACAGCCTACCTTTTCCTAAAACCGGAAGTTTATAAGATGCCAGGGTGACTTTGCGTCTGCAGGGAAATGAGGTGAGAAGCGTGAATGGTGTTAATTTGACCTGAATGAAGAAAGTCCAATACCATTTAAAAATTACTGATTAATAAAAGGAACACAAAAAGAAGAGCAAGGGAGAAAAATGCAGAAAGTACGTTAAAAATGTGAGGATGTGAAGACAGTTACTTGGTTAACACTGCCTCAATTGGTCACACTACACAAGCTGGAAATTATTCCGCCATCATATCAGCATGCACATGCTCTCACAAAGACCTTGTCCTTCATATTTAACTATCTATTATTACCAGTAGAAAACTCCAGAATTATACACACAAAGTCTAATAACTCTACTGCATTGACTTGATTGTAACTTTACTTTACCAGACACTTTACAAGACTTCTGCGCTGCAGAAAGTTTAGGAGGCTGTTCACTTTGATGTCCTGGGCAGTTTACATGGAAAGCTTTCTCAATGAGATGAAAATGTTACATATGATATAACAAAAGCAGAAAATTTATAGGCAGCAGAGTTGTAAAACATTCACATTATATATGAATGAACAATTTCAGCAAAGTGTTTGAACATAGTAATTAAGCAGATTTTTATTTTGCATTTACATCTAAGTTCAAATAAAAAAAAATGAAGAAAGATATCTTTCAGTGAACCCAAACTAGGGTTATAAAACTTAAAAGTAGATACAGATTTAAAGTAAATGCATGCTAAACACAAGTACAGCAGTAAACAGATGCAAGCATACTTGCACACATTCACAGTGGGGGATGAAGCAAGCATACATGACATCCCCATTCAAACAGTATGTGTAAGTGAGCGTACAACATCAGGCTATCAGATCACTTCCCTCTCCAAACATGAAGCCTTTAATAGATGTGAAACCCCAGGCCCTGGATCTTTTCACACCACTGAATTGCAGCTAACAGCAAAAACCATGAGGCAGAATGACAGTAAAACAAAGAAATAAATATATATCTTTTAAAATGATCAATGTTTCCCAAATGGCAAATATATTATGATGAAGGGGTCAAGTATAAACTTACTATACTTGAGTTGATTCAAATACTTTTAGATATGACAAAACAAACACTTGTATGAGGGTAAAAAAAAGTGTCCCAAGAAAACATTTAACCAAAAAACAACCAAAAAACACACACCATAAACATTTTTAAGAATCCTCAGAAGTAACATATGGAGTAACCTTTGCGGCCTTATGGAACATGGTATGAGGCGGTGTGGTTCAGGGGGGTGTGGTGGGGGTGGGGTCTAACGCTCCAAGGACAGTAGGCACGCTAGGGAGAGGTGAGCTGTCACCCCCCATTACGATCACCGCTGGAACTCAGAAAGGGGGAGGAGTAGGAGAAGAACAGACAGGAAAAAAAAGAAAAAGAAAAAATTTGCTGGTTCCTCACAAACAGCCATCTAGAGCCATCCTCGGGCCCTGAGTCTACAATTGCCTCCTGGGAAACACTTGCACGCAAGTCCTCATCCCTAGCTATGTGGTTTAACATGTGTGTAGGGGTAATAGGAGGGGTTTGTGTGTTGAGTTTTGGCTGTGCAAGCAGAATGTATGAATTTTTTTGCGTAACAAAAGCACAACTATGCATGTTGTCTGACATGTTCAAAATTGAGCCAAAAATGCTGTATTTCAGAAGGGCTGGGGGAAAGAAAGTAAGTGATCCAGAGGAATAAAGAACATTGAGGCAACTCTTATTAAAAGTTTAAAATGAAAGAAAAGAAAAAGGCAAAGAGGATTTTATGTGCTCACTCCAATAAGGCTCTTGGTTTCAATGAACAGTAGTTGACAAATCTTGCAAGCTTCAAAAAGGATTGCAAATTACTTTTCAAAATTATTTAGGATGGCAGTGAAACCACAAAAATAATACCAACATGTTTGCATGAGATAAACAAAATGTCCTAGCTTATTATGTGATACATAACACAGTGCGATGCAATTTGCCGGCGGATAAGAAGCTTGCCTCAGATTTGACCTTTTGCTGCCTTTTGTATAAGTATGGGTGAGCGCTGCTTAGGCGCACTCTGTTGCCCAGATCCCACTCCTAACACCCCTGTCACTCATCATCACTCATCATTGTTAGGGACAAAAGGAAAGTTTGTTTAAGTCACACACTGGAGTATTCTCCCACCCAAAACCCTCATCTCTACAACTCTACCTTCGCACATACGTGTGTATTAGACAGCGTAGACACACACACACACAATGACAAATGCACAAAGAAAATTGTTCCATCTCTGCTGTATAAACAAGCCGTTGACTCACACATGCTCCCCAATTCATGGATGGGGTCACAAACTTTTCGTTAAGACGCCATCACCTTGCTCTATAATTATCCTTTTGAAGTGCTGGCTTGTCTTTCGAATGACCCTCTGGTTCATCTACTGCGTACAATTAAAGTCTATTCATGGATCTATATGAGTGCTAACTATCCTTCATCATCTGGTTGGGCTATTCAATAGCCACCTGTGAACTCTGAAGGACAGGGACACTTGCCCTCATAAAATTCATGAGTCCTGCAACATTCAGCAGCCGACCAACTTCTTTTAGTAGTCAATACCACTTTAAACAACTCTATTAGGTGAATCCTTCTTAAATTAAACCATAATCACAGAGGAAATAGTTAAGTAGAATCAATGGAAAGCTGAAACAAGTCTCTTTATGTTATGTCTAAATATAAAGCAAAAGAAAGAGGACAACCATTGTCTATGAGGGACTTTTAATAATTTAATGAAGTTAATATGGTAAGCATGTGTTATCTACATGGCTACATAAGGAAAGTGACTAACTTTAAAAATTAGACTTGTGTCTCCAAAAGACAAGTTTTAAAATATGTTGACATTTGGTGGTAAACTTCCAAAGGTTGGAATTATACGGAAACAGGTTTTTGCTACTTACATCGCCAACCCTTTTCACAGAGCCTGTTCACAACAGGACTGATCTGTCTTTATTCAACCACACTGCTTTGTGTGAAACATACTGAGATGGAAGGAGGGGGCATTGTTGTTGTGGCTTTAAGCTGGGAGCGGAACTAACAAAGCCAAACAGACGTGTGTGAAAGGGATAGCTGGCTTGGCAGGACATGCTACACTGGATGCTGTTGTATTACATATCACACCTCTGAATGCAGCATCCTATCTGAAAGCATGGTATGGAGTGGCATTTTTCTAGCTCCATTTATCTCAATGTGAGTTAGTCTATTAATAAAAAAGGTTTCAACTGTACCTGCAATAACACACTTGGTACTGCATGGTTGGATTGCTATGCAGTTTTGACAGTAGGCATATCTTCGAGAAAACAGCAGACTGCTTACTCATTTTTTTTCAATAGGTCTCAGAGCAACAGCTTTGGTATATCTATTTACAGTTTTGTTTTGAATAAATAAATAGCTTAAAAAGGCACAAAACATGAAATAATAACTTACATCTCAGGAATTAGTAAACAACTTTTAACAGCTTTCATCAAGTGGTGTGTGAGGCTTCACATGCATATCATTAAAACAATATACCACATATTAACAAAAAGGAGACAGCAAAAAGCATGTACACTCCTTTTCATGACCCCCCAGGACACTAAACAGGGAGAGTGTGGGAAAGTTATTTTTAGGACCCATGCAGAGAGCCTTCCTGAGTTTGATGCTCCTGCTACGGATCAACATTCCACCTTTGAACCACACCGACCATGGTGCTGTTAATGCCGAGGATGGCAAGTTTGGCTTTTTCTCTGGACCAACAGCGCTGAGGACACTGTTTCAGTGTGGCTGTAGCTCAGTGGTCTGGTTGTTGGTGTGATTCTGGCTTCCCCAGACTACATGCTGAAGTGTCCATTGGTAAGATACTGAATACCACACTCTCTGATGTGTTCATTGTGCATGATTTGTCTGTGACAGGTTGAATAGCATCACATAGACAAAACTATAAGGTACTTTGAAAGTGCCCAAATAGGTTATTATGGCTGGTAGTGTATAAATGTTTTTAATGGTCAGTAAAAAAAAAAACATAAGTTCTGAATATGGACCATTTAAAATAAGACAGTCATAACATTCATTATTTCATTTTTTTTATACTCAGCTGGGAAGATTTAGAAACTATTTTTACCTTAATTTTGTTAAAACTTTACCTTAAATTGTTTGAAAAATTTTAGTGTCGTCAACATGATTGCACAGTGTAGAAAATAGAAAAATAGATGCTCTGTACAGGAAAAAAGGTTTATTCATTAAGACTCAATAATAACATGGCAAACTCTGGTATGTACCATGTTATAAATCATATTCCATGTTATAAACAAATTGTGAATTTTGAAAAGCTCCAAGTCTGGAGGGAGAGAACTGCTCTAACTGTTAGCATCCTTCTGACTTATTGTAATCCTGTGTACTAACACATGTAGAGATTGAACAGTTAAATGGACCAACAGGCAGGCACCCAATTCTGACCAAATTAGTCAATAAGCCATTATGGCTATGGCCTATATTATCTAACATCTCCACAATTAGACATTCAGTATATGTTGCATCTTGATGCTGCATCTTCGGTTTGTAGTTTCTATAAGCACCCAAGACAAACTTTTATAGTCATGAGACAGTTCCGCTCTGTTTCTTGCATCCCTGGCGCTTCTTGGCCTCACACAGCTTCTCCTTCCTTTCTACTTGTAGCTTCGCCTTTCCCCCTTTGAAGCACACCTGTCTCACATCACCTTCATCACTGCTACTAACAAAAGCCTGGGTTCTTTTCCCACCAGTCACCAGTCCATCATCATATTCGAGTGTTCCTGTTACCAGAATCTCACCCCAGGAATGAACAATTTCAGTCTTTTCTTAAAACAAGACACACCGGACTGTTTATAGACTAAACTGATCTTCCTTGTGAACTGTCAAAATCTAAACCACCATTCTAGATACCATTTTTTTACAGGGACATCAATTGGGAAAGCACAAACTCTTGAAAGATTTTGCTCAGTCCCATGGTTATTAATTTCTTGGGTACTGCGTGCATGGCAGCCCATATGTCTTTGCTTGTTTACTAGTCCTTTTTCAAAGCTTCTGTTGCCATTCCAGTTCCATCGTCTGATGCCCGCCACCCTCCATTACTCCCAGCCTTCCACCAAGAGACTCCTACGCTTCAGATCCTAACTCTTCAGCTGACTACGTGCAGCTGGGAAGAGCACTGACAGGCTGGAGGAGTGTGGGCAATGGATCCAAGTGTCTGCTGTTGTAAGAGTAGTCACCTGATCGCTACATCTTCTGTTCGACTGAAATATTCAACTTATTGGTGAAACTGGGGACAAAGTGAATCAGACCCTTGGAATCATTTACATCACACAACAATGCTTTCAGATACACTTAATACCTCACAGATTTCTCTTCCCCTCTTTGTCTTGGTTGATTCCGTGCAGATGACAATTTAATTGACATTACACTTGCCCAACAGATGTTACCACCTCTATGCCTGCTCAAATCCCCTGCAGAGGCTAATGCTTTAGACAGTCTGTTAATTTCCAACATCATGCATACTGCTGCAGTCATATTTGGTTATGGCCAGTAATCAACTTGAGGAAAGTCTCATTAAGGCACCACAAACTCTGTTTTTCCTTAGCTAACCTCTGGGTAAAGTTGATTGACTAAGCCAGGGGTCGGCAACTCCGGTCCTAGAGAGCCACTCCTGCAAGTGTTAGAAGTTTGCCTGCCACAGTACAGGTGACGCACATCAGAATTAATTAGAAGACTTGTGCAGAACTTGACATCAGCTGTGTTTCAATTCAGGGTCTGCATACTTCAAAGTGGTGACTAGCTTTTACCAAACTTCTTTGCATCCGTTTTTCTGTAGTATAAACTTCCAAGTGTTTTTTAGACCTAGTTCAAAGAACACCAAACCTGATGCGGTTTGTAGTCAGTTCTTCTTTGACAATGATCCTCTTGAGCAAAGACCCATCTCGCCTCCTTCATGTATGATTGCCACTATGAACTGGGTCATTGAGTTGGTGATGAGAGAAGCACAAACATAACCAGATTTAAGACAGGGGCCTGGGAGACGCCTCAATCAGCTGCCAGCAGAAAGGTTCCCAAGTAGGTACATTCCTTCCATCTAGCGTGACACCCTGGTATGAAATGCACCCTACATCTCCTGAAATATCACTTCTAGTAGCCTATGATTCTTTTCTAGCTAGCTCTGTCTGTGTATTGGGTCTGTCTCATAGTTTCACAACACAGTTCTACTCTATCTTTCTAGCATCCTCCATACTTTTTAGTTTAACATGGCTTACCTTTCTACCTCCGTGTACCAAACAATTAATCAATTGAAAATGATTACAAAGTCAATCCAAATGTTCTGGATAGTATTTACAGATACGCAATTGTCACCGTTTATATAACACATAACCTTTCGGAAAACTGGGCACCGTTTTCAATAGCCATGAAAATAACAATAAAATCAACAAACCACAGATACAGTGAAGACCTAGTTTAAAAGTACCAGGGGGCCTATGGTTCCCCAGTCACTACCATTATGGTAATAAAAGCTTTATTTGAACACACATACATATACCCTTTAGTGCCACAAACCCAATGGATGTGTGGTGGCATGCATATTATAGCCTCCTTCCTTTTCTCTAATGGGAGCTGAAGACAAGTAGTCCTACTTTAATCAGGTCTGAGTCCAGTGCAGCCAGACTAGTCTGATGGGGGCTGAGTGGTGCATGGACTATGTTAAGGGTTCACTGCTCACTGATACAACAACTTCACTTCCATGGTGAGTTCAGGCAGACCATAGTCTTACTCTGTCTGGCAGGAGGAGCACATATGCCCTCTTTTGTTTTGCTTTTTTACTGTCTTTCTGAAAGAAATGTTTCGGCATTTTGTTGATATAGTATGGAGGGCAGCACATTTAGCTGTCTCAAATATTCTCTTACTGAGCTTTGACACGGCTTCTGCAAACACAACTACTGCTGCTTCTTCTCCTCAGGCGCAGGGAAATAAAAATAAAAACTCATCTGGACTCTTTCAGCCAGTGCCCATTGTGATTTGAAAACTTGAATTTGCTATCAGAGACACATGCTCTTTAGTCAAACTGCATTGCCTTTAAATGAGATCACCCAACACCACAGCAGGAGGTGAAATTTATCCCATCCTCTTTTTAATAGATGTGGATTTATTAGTTGACTGAATTTGGTTCATGTATTTTTTAATTAGCAGGATTAACAAAAATTAATATAGAAAAAGTCCATAAATCTGTGTGACTAACCTGAATTACTTTAGAACTTTGCAGGTGTAACAACACATTGCTATCTTCTATCACATATCCGAGCAAAGGAAACTTACAAACAGGGTTGTAAGAAACACACATGCACATTTACAGAGTAGATAGAATCCATGCTAAATAATAGATGCAAATCTGATGTATGTTGTGAATATTGTTAGGCTGAAGACTACGATTGCGTGCCACTTACTGGCCTACACAGAGCTCTGACTCTTTTTTTCCATATACGCACAAACCATAAGCGCACCTCATTCCCAAGTGTGATGGTGGCTGATGTGAACCAAGGGAGAAAGTATGAATTATTAAATTGGAATATTATTCCAAAAGATCTGATCAAGATTCCCTTGGCAGGAATAGGAATCAGTCAAATATATAAAGACCCAAAATAATATTTTGTGTAGCGTTAATAAGGTCAAGACATCTGGTAAACCCATTATTTGAATTTCTTTTTCAATTATTTCGTGAACACTCAATGTGATTTGCTACTTGAAGTAAATAATGTATGACTGAGACTAATAATATTTTTTAATAGGATTTATTTTCTGCATTGGCTACTTCCTGGTCTTTGGTATCTAGCATTATTGGTACTATTGTGAAGCACATATATGAACAGGCATGCAAAGCAAACAAATGTATAATCAAATGGAAAAAAGTAAGCCCTTAGGAGTTAGCCTCTGTATAACTTTTTCTGCATTCTGTAAGTCCCCCTACCCTCTTTTTCATTTCTCTCTCTCAATAAGACGGTTTGGTGCCTCTGAGGAAAAGCCCTCATTTTAATTAGACCTGACCCGAGAATCACTTAACTGCTCCTCTCCGCTTATGCCTTCCCCCTCCTCTCCAAGCTTTCGCTCTGTTCCTCACATAGGTCCATTAACACCCTTCCCTTGGCACCCACAGGCTTCAACAGGGGGCAGACACAGGCGTTGTCTTAAAGACGTTTTGAGGACATGCCAAGAAACATTAACCTACTCTATACACATCCCTCGGACTCCTTCGGTTTAACTTCCTTTCCCCTAAGTCTTCTTCTACTAAGCCCAATCATTATGTTTATCCTCTTTCTGCTACTTCTTTACGTCCCTCCCACTCACCTATATAGGTGACTCAGCTTGTAGAAGTTTTTGCTAGGTAATATGGATTTCCACTGGGAATCTGAAGATGATCAAAGCTTTGAGGAGCTGGTTACAGACATGAAGAGGCATTAGCATCAGCATCAAAATCAGCATCTGTTTAATTATGGCTCACTATCAGATTTTTATCTCACATTAGATACATGTTTAGCTTTTTTATACATTTACTATTACCCAAAGAAATGCTTCTGGACTGTGTTTGAAGAGTCCACTTTGGTTAACTGGTCCCATAAATTTTAAAGCCCATCATATGGCAAACTTCCAAACATTTTTCTGAAGTCCTTGATGCCACTCTTTGAGTCTAAAGTACAGTTGTCTATCTAAAAAGAGGACAACTGGGCTGCACATTGGTAAAATATTTACTGCATTCAGACTTACTGGAGGATGACCTTGCATTTGTTGCAAAGCCATCTCCACTGAATCAAGAAAGCATTCCTTCTCACATGATTCAGGATGTAAAATTGTGAAATGACATCATTCAGACAGCTTCAGCATGAATTTGGCTGCCATGACTCTTTTTCTTTCTTCCATCTTTTATTTACTGACTCTTTTACTGTACTAACTTTATTTTACTACTAAACATTATTAAAAAAAAATAGAATCAAAGTATATAGACTACCCAGTCAGAGAAAAGGCCTGTAGGTGTTTCAAACATTTCCAAATAGGCTCTCTAACAGAAGACTAATTTGACATAAATCCCCATCTTACACTGTATTTGACCTGCTGACCTGCCTCCGGCACCCCAGTACCCCACAGGCACGTTGGCTGTCAGTTTAAAGGGTCAAGCAAAGGTAAAGACAATGTAATTACGTACCATCTGCATTCTTCATAGCAGAAGTATTTTGCATTGTGAAACTAGTGGCAGAAACCTATGTTCTATCAGTATGATTGACAGGTAAATTTCTCACACATATTGCGTGTTTGAGAAACTTTAGGATAGCATAGAATCTGTCTGCATTTCTCAATGTCCTGCTGCACTAATGTCAATCTCTTAAGCAACGGTTTTATATGTGTCTATGAGTATGTGTTAATCTTGTCGTAACACCTCACACTCCCCTACCTGCTTAGACAGGGCCATGGGTTAATTCTGGCCTCAAGCGCCAAAGCTAATAACTGCTCATCAACCGCAGCTTGAACTTTCAAAAGTCAGGTGTTACTGTGGCAAGCTTAACACAGAACCAGTAGAGCACTGATTTAGCTGAATGTGGGATGAAGGAATTAATTTTGTTTGGTCGTTTAAACTGCTATTACGCACTTTAAAAATTGCCTCGTGGGGACAAACAAAGATTTTATTGATTGATTGATTGAAACCCTGCTAGCTATTAAAAAAAATAATGACAGTTTTCAAATACAAGAGAACTACTTTAATTGACAAATGACAAAGACAGCCTTTCTACATTCATAACATGCTGTGTAATAAAAGGTTGAGTCAAACAGCAATTAAAAAATTAGTTACCAGAACAAATCTACATTTAACTGGGATGACACCTGACTGCATGACCCAGCTGGTGAGGAGCAAATGCTGTCAATCACCTATTATTCACCACCATAACAAATAGATTCATTCA